>CAMZMU010000057.1:24181845-24381213 GCA_947311845.1 Poa pratensis | reverse complement strand
GGGAGAAAATACAGGCCATCTTGACGATGCAAAAGGCCTTCAAAACTCCATGACGTGCAAAAATTGGCGGGTCGAAGTAGCAGCGCTCAGTCGATTCATCAGCAAGCTAGGCGAAAAAGCACTCCCGTTCTATCGACTGATGAAGAAAGCAGATAAGTTCGAGTGGACGCCAGAAGCCGAAGCAGCCTTCACGGACCTCAAGCGAGTCCTCACAAGCCCTCCAATCCTCGTAGCACCAAAGGAACGCGAGCCGCTATACCTATATGTCTCTGCAACTAACAGGGTGGTAAGCACTGTTCTAGTGGTCGAACGCAGGGAGGAGGGACACGCCCAAAGCATACAACGTCCAGTCTATTACTTGAGTGAAGTGCTCTCCACATCAAAGCAGCGGTACCCGCACTATCAGAAGCTGGCATACGCCGTGTTCATGTCCTCAAGGAAGCTGACACATTACTTCTCCGAGCACCCGATCACCGTAATCAGCACTTCAGGGATCGGGGACATCCTCACAAACCCCAATGCGACTGGGCGAGTAGCAAAATGGCTCATCGAGCTAGCACCAAGAGACATCAGGTATGATTACCCGAAGGCCATCAAAGCACAAGTTTTACCCGACTTCCACACCGAGTGGATTGAAGCTCAGCTCCCAGGAGCACCAGATGTGTCCAATTCCTGGACTATGTACTTTGATGGCTCGAAGAAAAACGAAGGCGCAGGCGCAGGTGTCATCCTCATATCACCAAAAGGCGACAAGCTCCGCTATATACTGCAAATGGGATTCGAGTTCCCATCCAATAACGAAGCAGAATATGAGGCTCTGATCCATGGCATGAGGATGGCCAAAGCCCTCGGGTGCACTCGACTGATGATCTACGGCGACTCGAATCTGGTGGTGCAGCAAACAATGAAGGCTTGTGACGCAATCGCAGATAACATGATCGCCTACCGTGACTTGTACAACATCATGGAGGGCAGCTTCGAAGGCTGCGAGTTGCGGCACATAGGGCGTGAAAGCAATGAAGAAGCAGATAAGTTAGCCAACATTGGTGCGACCAAAGCACCAGTGCCACCTGGTGTCTTCTTCGAGCGCATAGAACACAGATCAATCAAAAAGAAGCGGGCAACTCCTGCACAGCCGCACCAGCCAAGAGCAAAACACCTAGCAAGGACCCACCAGTCGAGGTACTCCTCATCGAGCCAACTTGGACTCAACCCTTCCTCGCGTACATACTCCGGGAGGTACCCGAAGACTTCACAGAGTCAAGACGCGTCACTCGACGATCTAAAGCATACACTGTCATCAACGGTGAACTTTACAAACGCAGCATATCAGGTATGTTCCAGCGTTGCATAGCATTTGAAGATGGCCAAGCCATCCTTCGTGATATTCATGCAGGTACTTGCGGGCATCACGCCAGCAGTCGATCACTCGTAGCCAAGGCCTTTCGCGCAGGCTTCTACTGGCCCACAGCACTCAAAGACGCGGAGGACATAGTCAAAAGGTGCATCGGCTGCCAAAAATTCGCCACAAAGCCGCACGCACCCGCATCGGCGTTGAAGACAATACCATTGGCCTGGCCTTTCGCCCAGTGGGGGCTTGATATGGTTGGGCCACTCAAAAAATCCTCCCATGGAGGGCATACTCACCTTCTGGTGGCGGTCGACAAGTTCACCAAGTGGATTGAAGCAGTACCCATCACAAGTTCGACTGCCGCTACAGCAGTCAACTTCATAAAATCTATCATATACCGCTTTGGTGTGCCAAATAGCATTATCACTGACAACGGTACAAACTTCACGGCTGAGGAATTCAAATCCTTCTGCAAAGAGCAAGATATCACGCTCAATTATGCATCTGTGCGCACCCGCAATCAAACGGCCAAGTCGAAAAGGCCAATGGGCTCGTAACAAGTGGAATCAAGAAGCGCCTCCTGGTGCCACTCAAAAGGGCTGCGGGTGCTTGGGTAGAAGAGCTTCCGTCTGTGCTATGGAGCCTACGCACAACACCCAACGCCTCAACGCAATTCACTCCATTCTTCATGGTCTACGGCGCAGAGGCAATTCTGCCATCAGACGTAAGGTTCAACGCACCAAGAGTCGAAGCATACAATGAAGAAGATGCAGACGAGCACTCGAAGACGCAGTCGACTTGCTAGGAAGCACGTAACACGGCGCTCGCACGCACAGCTATTTATCAGCAGGACCTCCGCAACTATCACAGCCGTCGACTGCGTACCAGGTCCTTCGAGGTTGGCGACCTGGTACTTCGACTGAAGCAAAAGAAGGTGCATAAACTCGCTTCTCCATGGGAAGGACCCTTTATCATCACCGAGGTCGTTGGTGGTGGAGCATATAGACTGAAGCACTCGAAGACAGGAGAACTCTCGCATAATCCTTGGAACGTTGCGCAGCTGCGCCGTTTCTATGCTTAGATTGATCAGTCGAACAATGTAATAGGCACATATGTCGGATAGCTGCAGGTTTCAGACGCGCTCTTTTCCTTACCAGGGTACCTAAGGGGACTGGAAGGTTTTTAATGAGGCGGCCTGCAGCTTAACATTCAAAAAAGGAATATAATTCATGATTCCTCATATTTCTCCCTGCTTACTACTCGCATAAATTGATTTCACAAAATTAGCCTCACCCGAGCACTCGGGGGCTGCGCTATCTCAAAAAGCATGTGTTTCCGCTTGTTCACAACATAATACCCCAGCCGCACTCGAATACTCGGGGGCTGGGTCATAAAAATCATACATAAACACAAAAGTTGCTCAACTCACTCAATTATTCGAGGGTTGAGCCTAGAAGCATCAAGTGAAGCTTCAAGTATTGCAAAAATTCATAACCGCACATAAATAGTCATGGACTGTGCAGCTTATGTTTGATACTCTAAAATATTTCTATCAAGTTCACTCAAAATACACGGGGGCTGGATAGTCCTAATTTTACAGCATGTTGCTTCATACACCCCGCTCAACAGGCTCGGGGGCTGCATACGTGTAAACAAATAATGTACAATAATCACAAGTGTTGCGTTTTACACTTTGGAGTTACTTCCCATACACATAACCTACTCAACAGGTTCTTCCTTGGGTTCGGTCCATTTTTCCTCCTCCTTCAGCACACGATGGATTAGGACCAGTGCGTCCACTCGTGTCTCTTGGTAGTGCTCCTCCATCGGCACAGGACCACCACCTGGTAAGGGTGCGGGTCCCATCGCAATCCTTTTCAAATCAAGGTGCGGAAGGTGCGATCGCACAAAGGCAAAAGAGCAACGTTAGCCCCGCTAATCAGTTGCTCACGCACAAACTTCTTGATCGCCTTGCCTTTTCGAAATTTCTTCAGCAAAGCCACAAGGCCCTGTGGTTGCTCATTCAAAGGAAACAAAGCTTCGTGGACTCGAAATAAAGCCAGCCTGCAAGTCTCCAGTCGAATGGCTGTGCGCCAAGCACGGTCCAGAAGCCTTACCAAAATGGCACTCTTCTCCCTGTCTGACCAGAAGGGGTGGGCGGAGTATTCAGTGCTACTCGCATGACCATCGAGTCGATCCTGAATTCGTGCCTCCTCCTTTATTGGGTCAGAACAAACACCTGCGCAAAAGCAAAGGGCTCATCATCGCCCAGTCGAGTCACCTTGCTAAGAAGAGATCTCGATGATTCAAAAATGTCTTACATTCGAGTTGCAGATTTACTCTCTCCAACTCCTCAAGCAAAAAGGCTTCTCGCTCTGTAGTTGGGGATGACCTCGACTGCAACTCAGCATACGCATCTTGCGTTTCCTTCAGCTCGCGAGTAACTTCGGAAAGCTTTTGATGAAGAAAGTCCATAATTTTCTGGTCATTAACGCTTCGTGACTTCGAAGAACCCCCACAACAGGGCCAGTCGATGGTTTAGAAGCTCGGTTCTACAGTCAGAATAATTCAATGCATAAGGAAGCATAAAAGAATTCAAACAAAAGGCTCGGGGGCTGCGCCTCCCGATCACTGAAGTTCATGTTTCATAACAAGACAGATACGATGTCTGATAATTTACATATAGCAAAAGCAAAGTGACGCAATTCCTAGACCTAGTCAAACAAAGGGGTCACTGGCTAAGTCGTCGACTTCTTGGAGGAAGTTTTCTTCGCCTGGACCTTGGCTGCCCTTTCTTCAACAGTTGTTACCAGCTGTTGGGCATATGTTTTGGCGGCTTCCATCCAAGTGCCGAGCCCGACGGTTTTGCCATCAGGACCCCGTGGAAACTTCTTTGTGGCTGCGTCAAAATCTGCCTCGACTCCGTGCGCGAGCAACATGAGAAAAGTAGTCTGAGCACCACTTACCATTTGCTCGCGACTGAAGTCAGCAACGGCAGTCCCTTCAGGCTTGAATAGATCAACCAGCTCTGCAAAGGAAGATGGTAGCTCCTCGCCGGGGAAGAAGCTGCCATGGAGGGCACCCAGGGCACTCGCCGCCTGCGTTAGCATCTCCCCTGCTCTGCTACTGGTGGCCTCCGAGACAGCCACACTTTCATCAAGTGAGGTGCCAAGGCTCTGCTTGCCAGTAGCAGTCGGGCCATCCATCACGCCTAGCATAAGGGTAAAATAATCAGCACCATGTATCAGAAACCTCAAACATCTAAGGAGCAGAGCAAAAATTCTTACCAGTTAAGCTGGTGCTGGCGGCAGAGAGTCGACCAATCGCCGACTCCTCCCTAACTTCGGCTGTTTTCAGCCTCTTCTCCAGATCAGCCACTCGACGGGTGGCGTTGTTCAAATTTTCTGCCGCTTCAGTGGCGGCCTCTACAAAAACAGATGCACATGATTAGTAGGCTGCAAGAGAAATCACCCTCAACAAGTGGTGATAGCATAAAAAGATACGCACTCTTTGCAACTTCGAGTTGCTGCTGCAGGGTGGCGGCTTCAGTCTCCTTGTGCACATACTGGGCACCAGCCTTCAGCAACTCTCGCACAAACGCCTAAGTACACGACATGGGCAAATTCACAACTCAATAACTGAGTATAGGCAAAAATTTCGCATTTGATTCAAACTTTGGCAAGCACAAACTTACGTGTTCCAAGAAGGAAGAAGTCGACGCAGGGACACCTGCAGCCGCAGCTCCACTCTCAGTTGCTGCAACCTCCGGCTGGGGTGGCGTAGCTGTGGCTGTAGCGGCAGGAGTCGCCGGGGTAGGCGGCTGCTCTGGTGGCAGCGTCCGTGCAGTGGACGCTGCGCTGCTCTTTTCCGCCGTAGGTGGCGGAGGCATATCCTCATCGGAGGAAACACTGTTTCACACATTATAAGTATACAAGGTGGTATTATTCATAACATTACAAAGCATATGCACATGTACTTACTCTTCAGTAAGGTCGCACAATCGACCAGGTGCAAGCACACCCATGCTCGGGCGCGATTTCTTCGGTGGTCGAGGGGGAAGCGAGCGAATCGGGGAACCTCGAGTGGCGCCGTCATCGACTCCGTCCTGTCTTCCTCCTTCCTCCGAGTCAGCGGTGTCTTCCTCGTCGCGCGACCGCTTTGCTTGCCCTGCACCTCAGCATCGCCCTCATCGGCTTCTGGCGTGTGCGGTGGCGAGTGAAGCCATCTCATCATCAGAATCTACCTCGAGTGGCTCATTGTCTGGCACTGGGCCGCTCTCTGGCAAGGGAGGCATTGACTCAAACATTTTGTGTCCCTGCACACATAAACAGCAAAGGATTCAACATCACACATGCATAACATATCAACTGAGATGTAGTATCAACTGTTACCTCTGGCAGAGGGTTGCTGGTCTCATAAGGAGGCACAGGCGAGTTCATCTCGCAGGGATCTTCATCGGTAAGCTTGGTAAGGCTCCTTACCAACTTCTCCGCTTCCGCATCAGATAGCTCCACTGCGCGTGAGCGGGTTGGATCAGAAGCCCCACCATATGCCCACAAAGCATGCACTCGGGCTCGGAGAGGCTGCACTCGCCTCTTGGCCATAATGGCTAGCAGATGGATCCCTGTGACCTCTCGACCAGCAGTGGTCTGAAGCTTCAGCACCTTCTCCATCAGAATGTCAGCCTCTTCGGCTTCGACTCCGGTCGGCTGGGCAATCCATGATGGCCTCTTCTTCACCAGGGCGTCTGCGTCAAAGGAGGCAACCCGAAGGTTTGGTCGCCAATGGTCACATCCTTGATGTAGAACCACTTCTGGCGCCATCCTTGCACAGACTAGGAAGTTGATCTTGAAGTACTCGACATCAGGTCGAGCTTGTACTCCAAAACCACCAGGTCCCTTGGTGCTGTGCTGGCGCTTGACGTTGAAGATGCGGCGGAACAGACCAAAGTGGGGTGCGACGCCCAAGAAGCACTCGCAAAGGACGAAGTAACACGCAATGTGCAAAAGCCCATTGGGCGTGAAATCGTGCAATTGCACTCCATACACGTGCATCAGTGCACGAAGAAAGTTGTGAACAGGGAAGGAGAATCCCCTGTTCACAAAATCAACAAAGCAGACCCGCTCATTGGGGCCTGGGCGCGGGATTACCTCGGCACCGGGGAGGCGAACTTGAGAGGTGTCCTCAGGGATCAGCCCGTCGTTCCGCAGGCCAGTGAGCATCCTCTTGCTGCAGGTGGATTTGGTCCACGCGCCCTTCTCCCTCTTCAAGCCGCTGGCAGCGGCTCCCGCGGCGCTGTCCGCCGATGCAGCACTCCTGCCCCTTCGGGTGGTAGGCTTCGTCATCGCGGTGGTGGTTGCACAAGCTTTGCTCTGAGGCAATGGCGATGCGAGAGGAGGAAGAAGAAGTAGCGGCGGCGGAGAGCAAATGGCAAGTAAAAACACTATTTACGCCGCCGTCCCCTTTTTAACCTCAAAGCAAAAGAATCCGCACCGTCGATGCGAGATCGTGGGCACATAAGCAAATCTAACCGTACACGTGGCAGCCACGGAGGGCAACCGTCGCCGGCCACTCCGCCCACTACGCACGGGAATCTAGGAACTACCATCATGGCCCGGAGAAATCGTGCCTGAACGGTCAAATCCAGTCCAAACGGCTGTACAATGGGCCCACAAGACGTGTCACGTCCCATCTCTCGCAACAGCGCACGCCACCGCGTGTCAGGTGGCGCAGTCGCCATAAAACGTCATCCCTGACGTCATTGCAGCAAATTTGTTCCGAAAAGATGTCGGGTTCGCCCAAAGCATACTAATCACTCGATTCGTTGTCGGTGTATGGTCACTCGACTGTCTCTACGATCAAATACATATTACTCCCATCGGGAGCGTATCAAAAATTTCTTCGACTAAAGATGATCATGACTGGGTGATTCTGAGATTATCCTCCATTACAAGTAATAAAGCACAATCTCGGGGGCTACTCCCATCGGGAGCGCTGACGCGCACCCGATAGAATTATGGCAAAAGGTTTTCTTCGACTAACAAATGTAGAGAAAGATGGTTTTGAGATTATCCTTCATTGCAATCAATAAAGCACAATCTCGGGGGCTACTCCCATCGGGAGCGCTGTCGCGCACCCGATAAAATAGTGTCAAAGTGTCAGTCGATGAATATATCGACTGTGTTCATATGCAAAATCATACTCGAAACATTCCCGAGTTGCGTCCGTCGCAAATACCTCGGATGCTGCACGCATAGTGCAAAGGTAAGACCCGCCGAACTTTCGAGCTGGGCTAAGGACCGTTCCAGCAACGTCAATCCTTATATTTTCCGTGTCAGCAGACATGATGAAAAATCCCGACGGACGCGTTGGGTAAAATTCAAAGTTATACTGCAGATCGACTCAGTAAGACCTCAGCGGCCTAGTCGAATCTGACCAGTTTGTTCCAGATTCGAGTCCGGGGACTCGAGTTTGATTGAAAGCTAGTAAGGTGTTACCCAAATGTGTAGTTAACCAGTCCCGATCCGTCGAGTGAACTGGGCCTGCTAAGCTATTATCCCTTGATCATCATAAGCAAAAACCACAGTCGATGAAATACTCGACATAGCCAACATGTGCTATTCATACAGGAATTCCAATTATAGTACTAAGAATATGACGTGCACTTGCGAACGAGTCCATGCCGATTCTTCGAGTCAGACAAGTACTCGGGGGCTACTGACAAGGATATACATCTCGGGTACCCTACTGTGAGGGTACCTGGTGCACGTGATGACTAAAAGCCCAACTAGCGAAGATACGACTCGAAGCCCAAGACGAGAGGCCCAACAAGATGAAGTAACTTCCAAGTTTAGACATAGACATAGTCGGTTTATACTTTCCTTATGTGTAAACTAGGTCGGTTACAAACTCCCGAGACCCAGCCTATTTAAAGGCTGGGAGGGGTGCCGATCTAGGACCAAGCCATACTCGAACCACCAAAGCTCTTGCGAGATCGTCATCTCGCCGGAGCCACCTTGTAACCACATAATCTCCAGCGATCAATAACAGACAAGCAGGAAGTAGGGTCTTTACCTCCACCCGAGGGGCCTGAACCTGGGTAAATCTTTGCCTCTGCTTGTCAGCCGACGAAACTACCAGTACTACCACGTTCTCTCCCCATAATCTCAACCCTAGGTACTTAACTATGGGATTTGATGAGGGTACACCTCGTCAGGAGTGCAATAGCTCCACTTAAGCACTAATTAATTGCATGCATGTGAGTGTGAAGGAGTAATTAATTACGTGCATACATGCATGCAGGGTCATATCGTTTCAAAATAGTTGTTCACTGTATCTAAGCCACTAGTTCCAGGGTCATAGGCTTCGACAAGTTCTTTTCACCAAGGTCCTAATTAGGTTGGGTGCAAATTCAGTTCTACATTTCGTGATTGGGGGGGGGGGGGGGGGGGGGGGGGGAGGCCTCCTGAGGTATGGATCGTTTTAGACCTACTTCACCACCGCTATACATACCCCTTGTAAACCGCCGCATGGGATCATCCAGTCATTATAAATCTCCGGCATTTCGTAACATCTCCCGATATCCTAATACAGTGAATTTTCGTCAGCTGGCCCCATGGTTTATTACCCTTCTCTTTGGATGGGTTTTTATGCATCAAAATCTTGATTTGTTCTGTTTGTCGGTCGACTTATAACAACGCCCTATACTAGGTAGACCGTGCATTACTACGAGACGACACGGTGGTGGAAACAATAGTCGGGTCGATGCATCCCTTTGCTCAAAATGAAACAAACAATGGCCAGGTCATCTGTGAACTTACATTTTTCGTGTCGCCTACGGAATTTCTAGTCCCACCGTACCTCAAAGAGTATACTTTCAACATTCTTAGAAAGTCACACTTTCTTAGATTTGATCATGTTTATACAAAAGGCCACCAACATTTATGCAACCAAATTAGTATAATTATATCATGGTAAAATATACTTTCATCATATATAACTATTTCATTTTATTAATATTTTTTATTTATGTGTAAACACGGTCAAAATTTGAAATAATTTAACTTTCAAACAAAGTAAGAAGCACACTCTTTCGTGAACGGAGGTAGTACATCGTTTATCCCGTGTTAGTCCACGACGCATGCATGATGCTGGCGTAACTAACGCGGACCGCGTGAAGCATCAGGTAGTATATGATCAAGTAGTAAATGATGTAATCAAGCGCGTATATATCGTGTGAATCGTCTAGTCTCCTGGTCTCTCACTCCATCGCCGATGATGGATGCCATTTGCCAAATGGAGCGAACCGGTGGCCACGACAGACAGCACGATTGAATCTCATTGGTACACGTACTCATGCATGACTCTTAGTGCTAGCCAGTAAGCCGAGTCACCGGCTTTGCCAAGAAAATCTTCCTTACAACAGGCTCGTCATTCTTCTTACGTCTACTAATGGAACATTCAAGAATGCTTAAGGTAATTTAGGCAGTTTTTTCTTAATCGTGAGATGTGGCAAATACAGAACTACTGTTTTTTCGATAAAGAACTAGTGTATTTGCCACAGTATTAGCTGAGCAGAGTGAGGCGTTCAGAAGAGGCAGTGGTGGATGGCATAGGGACACGTCGCGACCCCGCCACGATGGCAGCCTGGCTCCATTGGCACCACAAGCGAGAAAAGAGGAGCTCGCGACATGAGCGGGGCAGTCGCCCAACCATCTGCAAGGCCCGATGCGATGAAGCAGAAGACGAACCCAACCCCATCCGATCCATCCATCCTCCCGATTCATCTCTTCTCTCCTCCACCTTTCCATCTTTCGCCGCTGTCACTTGGAGCTCTCGCTCCATCCATCGGCAGCGGCAGGTGCACCGGCTCTATATATACGCCCCACTTCTCCCCCACATGCACTTGCACTAGTACAACTCAAGTGTACAACAACACACCTCCCTCCCTGTTCCGTCCAGCGCGGCTCTGCTCCTCCTCTGTCATCTCACTCTCTCGATCACAGCAGCAGCAGCAGCAGCCATGGTGGTTCTTGCGAGCACGCCCGCGGTCGACCACATCCGCTCCTGCGGTCCCCGACCCCTTGGATTACTTCTCCGGCATGCCCGTCGTCGACCTCTCCAGCCCCGGCGCGCCGCGGGCCATCGCCGACGCCTGCGAGCGCTTCGGCTTCTTCAAGCTCGTCAACCACGGCGTGCCCACGGACACCATGGAGACGCTCGAGGCGGAGGCCGTCAGGTTCTTCGCGCTGCCCAGCAAGACAAGGACCGCTCCGGGCCGGCATACCCGTTCGGGTACGGCAGCAAGCGCATCGGCCTCAATGGCGACATGGGCTGGCTCGAGTACCTCCTCCTCGCCGTCGAGGATGCGTCGCTCTCCGGCGCTTGTCCCGTCCCGTCATGCACGGTGTTTCGGTGAGTGAGTTCAAATACGCAGATGCTACCACAACAACACGACGCGTGGCCTGGTTTGACTGACGTGGTTGTTGCAAACTGCAGGGCGGCGCTGAAGGAGTACATCGCGGAGGTGCGGAAGGTGGCGGTGCGGGTGATGGAGGCGATGGCGGAGGGGCTGGGCATTGCGCCGGTGGACGCGCTGAGCCGGATGGTGACGGCGGAGGGCAGCGACCAGGTGTTCCGGGTGAACCACTACCCGCCGTGCACCGCGCTGCAGGGGCTCGGCTGCAGCGCCACCGGCTTCGGCGAGCACACCGACCCGCAGCTCGTCTCGCTGCTCCGCTCCAACGGCACCTCCGGCCTGCAGATCGCGCTCCAGGACGGGCGCTGGGTCTCCGTGCCTTCCGACCGCGACGCCTTCTTCGTCAACGTCGGGGATTCGCTGCAGGTATGACTGCCTGCTCCGAGCTCTGCTGACACGTGACACCTTTTCCTGCACGCGCTAATTTATCAGTTTTTTTTCTCCTTCTTCTTTTCTACTGTATATAGCACTACTTTTCTCCTTTACTACTGATTTCGCCATGCTAAAATGATGTGGATACGATTAAATTGGAGTTAGTGCATAAGTCAACTGGGAGCTCGTGAGATCACAACTGATGGATGACGGCCTGTCAATTCAGAGCTTGCGTCCGGTGCAGATCATCGCTATAAAAACAAGCTTCAATCGCATCACCCTCAACTGATAACAAAAGCACCAGTTAAACAGACAAATGTTCGTTATTATGCGTGTTGGTACAGTATACACGGCATGAACAGGAACAGGGGGAGTTCGTGGATAACCGCCGCCAGTTGCATATTCTCCACATCAACACACTACTATAGCAATCCGTTAGGCACAAATCATGAACTTGGCGTGATGGCTGCATGACATCTAATTTTTTTTTATAGATAAAAGGCTGTTCAGGCCCAGCTTTGAATTAACAAAGCCACATGACATCTAATTACATCACCATGCAAAGACACAAAGCCATGTTGATCTGATGTGCTGTTTTAATTTGGATGTGAATTGATCAGGTGCTGACCAACGGGAGGTTCAAGAGCGTGAAGCACAGGGTGGTGGCCAACAGCCTCAAGTCTAGGGTTTCCCTGATCTACTTTGGAGGGCCACCATTGACGCAGAGGATCGCGCCATTGCCGCAGCTGCTGGGCGAGGGAGAGCAGAGCCTGTACAAGGAGTTCACGTGGAGCGAGTACAAGAAGGCTGCCTACAAATCAAGGCTCGGTGACAACAGGCTGGCCCAGTTTCACAAGTAGCAGCAGGCACAGTCAAGGATCATCAGCTTTAACAAGCCAGCCAGCTGGAGTAGCTTGCTACTGTAGCTTAATACATACAGTATTTTGGCGCGCAAGGAAGAGGAGAAAGCTACTACAGTAAGTACTAAAGAAAAGAGAAAAAGAACAGAGCAAGAAGAAGAAGAAGAGCTAGCTAGATCTTTTTTTGCTAAAAACTTTTGCTTATGGCATGTTTGGCGAGGTGGTCTCCTTTCCTATCTGGGAATGCCTGACCTGGACGACGAACAGTTCAGTTAACTCCTATAGTTAATGGCAACCAAATAGTATAGCACAGGATGACAGCAATGGCGTCTTTTGATATTTCTTTTTTCTCCTTTTCGTGAGTATTAGTAGTTGGCTTGTTATTTCTTCGGAAAGATGTAGTTGTTGTGCCCGTGACGTAGCTTTGTGTGCATGTGGACCTCCTCTTTAGTAAACTGAAGATCAGTCTTCGTCTGTTTAAACTTTATAAACTCTGTTCAAACCCATCGCAAAAACAAAACTCTATTCAAATCCAAATGGTGTCTTTACAGCAGCTCCTGGTTGGCATTACAGGATCCACTTTAAGCCCAGTCCAGCGGGGCCCATTGACAGCAGCATTTTCTGCCTGCACGGGCACGGGCAGGCCCCCAGCGGCCCGCGACCTCCAACCAAAACGAGGCAAATGAAGCGCGCGCATGTGGTGGCGGCATCACTGCCGGACCTTTGCTTCTCTCGGCCGGCCGGTGAACCTCTTCATACTCTTCTCTTCTCCGGCTGTGGATTTGGAGAGGATTTCTAATTGCACGCCACTAAATTGCTAAAGCAATAGTAGATCGCTTGGGCTAGGTTGCTTGTGCAGGTTTTCATCTAGTTTTTCTCTAATAAACCAAGCAATTTTCTTCTTAATAAATGAAAAATGTCAAACATTTTGTCCCGTTAAAAAAGTATTTGTGCCCACTCCTTATGTAAAATATATCTTTTTGACATGTGAAACGTCTAGTTTTTAAATTTTGGCAACTAATATCTTTACAAATATTGATTCAGTACTTGGAAGTCATACGTCGGTTTTGAAACATATTGACGGCATGCTGTTTTTTATTTTATTTTGTTTTATAAATATGTAGTAAGTGAAAGTACATCTTAGCCCTAAGTTGGGCTTGATTAAATGACATGTGATTTAGGTACTAACCATGTTATCAAAGTGTTATGAATATGTGTTAGTCAGTTTGGTTGAAAAATATATGTGGATGAAGGCCCCAATTTTATGTGTGGTGCGCAATGCAATCTTGTCTGGAAGGGAAGAGTTGCAGAATGGTCTTATAAAAAGGGTTGGTGATGGTTCCACAAACACAATCTGGACTATGTGTGGAACCCTATGAATTTTGATCACCGACCAACTGCTAGGCTTTCATCTGTTGATGCTATTATTGTTAGTGATCTCCTTGACGAGCATTCTAAATACTAAGAGCCACAAAAACATGAAAACATTTTTATTGCAGAAGATGTCGGCCAATCCATCTTGATCAATCACACCGAGAGAGGTGCCGAGAACATCCGGACATGGGCTTTTGAAAAGAATGGAGTTTTCTCGGTTCGTTCTGCTTATCGTAGGATGATGCTCGGTAATAACTTCCTTCATGATGCTAATTGATTGAATGGTCATGCTGATTTGAATTGTTGGTGGAGAAATAGTGTTTTATGGCGAAAGGATAGGACAAGAAGCTGAATCGATTAAGTGCCGATAGGAATCACAATTTAAGTTTGTACTTGGATGATTGAACAAAAAAAACAACCATGTAGGCTCTTTAGCTCTGATGGCTTGCCCATTTTTCAAAGAAAGAGAACCAAGAAGAAGCTCTTTCATGTCCAAGTGAGTTCCACATGGATTCTGCTTGCATAAGATTGTAGCCTTTATAAAAGAGATTCTCATGCCTTTGACTCATCAAGCCCTGGATGGATGGTAGTTCTAGCGGATCACGGGACTGCCTCTTTGTCCAATGAAAAATGAGAGGATTTCCTCTCTCTCGACTTCGGTGAACAATGGGCAACTTCTACTACTGAAACCAGTGAGCTGTACAGTGTATAGTTTGTATGGTTTTTGGACCCGGTTTTCCTTATAAATTGGGTCAATTCTTCTATCTATTCGAGCGGTGGATATCGACCACCTTAAACTCAAAAAAAAAACAGTGAGCCAGTGGATACTGAGCATCTTCCTCTCATCTCTGTGGTGCTCTTGGTCACAACAACATTCATTCTTGTAGAGTAAATAATTGGATTTTGATTGAGTTATTTTTCTAAAGGAAAAAGGAAAATGCAGATTCAAAATCTTTTTTCTTCGGACTTTCCCAAATAAAAAAATACATTGTTGTATTCGCACTGTCAAATGTGAGTGAATAAATCCGACTTTCGTATTAAGTGCTTGCTAGGGCGAAGTTGTGGTCGGACTCTAGAATTCTTGACGAGTGGAGTCAAGTGGAGAAGGCGTTACATGATAGGAAAGCATTTTTTTTGCAGGAATTGTTGTTGTTTCAGCGGCGCCCTAAGAGGTTGCAACTACGACGGACCCGCAAACCCAAATCTACTAGGTTGATTTTGCATATTGAGCAGCCTTCCATCCACAATGTGCCGATCCCGAAACAAGCCGGACTGTTAAGAAAAGCAATCCTCCCATTAAGCTAGTTGCTCGTCATCCTGTGCTCGATCTCCACCATCCATTTTTTTAATCGGTATAGAAATCATGTATTTGAAGTAAGTTCGATTTTTTTTTGCTTTGATGGACATCAACAAGTTGTACGCGCAAGAAGAAGGATGATTATTACTCCCTCTGTCCCATATTAGCCTGCATTCTGGGTTTAGTCAAAGTCATACTTTGTAAACTTTGACTAAACATATAAGAAAAAAATATCAATACTTATAATACAAAATAAATATTATTAGAATCATCATAAAATATATAATCAAATCATATCAATTTCTCATTATAAATGTTGATATTTTTCTCTATATGTTTGGTCAAACTTTAAAAAGTTTAAATCCGACTTTCGTATTAAGTGCTTGCTAGGGCGAAGTTGTGGTCGGACTCTAGAATTATTGACGAGTGGAGTCAAGTGGAGAAGGCGTTACATGATAGGAAAGCATATTTTTTTTGCAGGAATTGTTGTTGTTTCAGCGGCGCCCTAAGAGGTTGCAACTACGACAGACCCGCAAACCCAAATCTACTAGGTTGATTTTGCATATTGAGCAGCCTTCCATCCACAATGTGCCGATCCCAAAACAAGCCGGACTGTTAAGAAAAGCAATCCTCCCATTAAGCTGGTTGCTCGTCATCCTGTGCTCGATCTCCACCATCCATTTTTTTAATCGGTATAGAAATCATGTATTTGAAGTAAGTTCGATTTTTTTGTTTTGCTTTGATGGACATCAACAAGTTGTACGCGCAAGAAGAAGGATGATTATTACTCCCTCTGTCCCAAATTAGCATGCATTCTGGGTTTAGTCAAAGTCAAACTTTGTAAACTTTGACTAAACATATAAGAAAAAATATCAATACTTATAATACAAAATAAATATTATTAGAATCATCATAAAATATATAATCAAATCATATCAATTTCTCATTATAAATGTTGATATTTTTCTCTATATGTTTGGTCAAACTTTAAAAAGTTTGAGTTTGACCAAACACAAAATGCAGGGTAACTATTAACGGAGGATGTGTTACCAATCTACCATACGGTTTCTTCTGTTCCGTGTGGGCGCGTTGGTGCTTTGGTCCGTCGAATGTCTAGTCATCGTCGGACCAAACCGCTTTCATCTCTCCCCTGCTGGTGGAATCCCGTACGAGACACGTACCAACGGAATAACTGAACTCAACATAACTGCTCGTACTGCACACCCCTAGCTAGCTAGGGAGCTTGGCTGGTCTCGGCCTCTCTGGTCCTGTGTTCAGTTACTAACGGCCACATTGCACATGCTCGCTACCAAAGCAACAGGGCTACTCCACGCGGCCTCAAACCAATGGACCCCGTCGACAGCACGACGTTGCCTACCATGCAATGCAACTGCACTAGTGTGTTCCAACGTGTCATCTTAGTTTGAGCATGCATTCATAACTTGTGAAAATCCAACTTCAACGGGGCGACTCATTGAATCTGCCCGCGTCCGTTTTTTTTCACGCGACGACGTAAACGGACCGCTGCTGTTTTTCTATCCGCCGCCACCCATTCTCCACCAAAATTTGGACCAGGTTTGTGTCGGCCCCGGACACGCGCAAACAGCTCTTCTGTCCCCTTGTCCGCCCCTGACCCGCCAACAGAGGCAAAACTTCCCACCCCACCCCAATCCTCTCCACCTCCTCGCCCCTCCCGCCGTCGCCACCCGATTTGGTCCTCTAGGCCATCCTCGGCGGCCGCCGCCTATTCCTCTTCGTCGCCACCGGCTATTTATTATTTATTTGGTTTGTGAAACTATTTGTTTAACAATTTGTATTATTTGCTGAACTATTTGGATTATAATAAACTATTTGTATCATTTCCTTAAATTTATGTTGTATGGAACGACCGAGGCAAACATGCCTAAAATAGTAATTAAAAAAAAAACTAGGCGGACCAAATGGGTCGCCCCGTTGGGTGAAGTGGCCTGGGAAGGGTGGACATGGGTCAGACACTGTCCGTTTAGTGACTGAAACGGACAAACGGCGGACAGAAATCGTGTCTGTTTGCGTCGACCGTTGAAGTTGCCCTTAGGTCATGATCAGCGACATGCATGATGCTCTCTCTCAGGTGAAAGCTTAAGAACATCCACTCGTGCCATTGCTACCCATTATGTGCGCATACACCCTGCCTACCGCCTTCGTAGGACCAGGGTCGGTTCGGATGGGCTTGCAATACATGAAGTGCGTCTGAGAATAGATCCAGTGACCAATTTTTCTGGCCTATCGGCAGACCCGTGGGCGGGCGTCGTGCAAAATTCGATAATGCAGGGGAGCTAGCCATCACGGCCATTCCTGCCGGCAGGTCGGTGAGAGACTGAGAGGTACTCCCCGTCTCTAAATATAAAATGTTTCAGATATTTTGAATGTAGACTACATACAGAGTGAAATTAGTGAACATATACAATAAAAATGTAAAATACGTCTAAATATGTATGAATCTGATTTTTTTTAAATTATTTTATATTTAAAAAAATGGAGGGAGTAGCTTTCTAGCTAGGTAGCTGCGTTGATCGAGTACGGACTATGTTCGTTCTTACATGCAGGAGGAGCGGCTGTTTTCCGGCTCGTGGTTTTCGGTCAGGCATGGGCCCGGCCACCCCAATGGACAGGTTGGCTACTTGGGCCCTGCATGTTTCCCTCAAACGAAAAAATAATGTCTAGGTGGCCAGGCCTTGGGCCTAGCTAGGCCGGTCCACTATGTACCAAAACTGGCGTTGTCCGAGACCGGGCAAAGCTGGCACTGGCAGTGGCGGAGCTCTTGTTCTGTTCTCTCCCCTGGCCTGAACGCAAAGGGGAAAAGAGGCTCTTCCCTCTATCATCACCCACCCTATTCCTATCTGAAATTAAGGTTCATGCACCGTAATGCATGGAGCCACGATCATGATTACGCGATTTGGAGTGCGATTAGCTGCTTGCCGCCTTGTCAGCTGGGGCCTCGGGACGGCTTAAGTACACTGCATTTGGGAGCTCCGTTCGGTTGAGCTCCGTCCGTAGTAGGAGTGAGGACCCCAGGAGGACTTATCAACAGATGAATTATACGTCAAGAAGATAGCCTGCCTCGCCATGGCGTGCCATATGGCATCTTGCGGCGGACAGAGAAGGATGCTCCGGTCCGTTGATCGCGATTTGGGCATCTTGCAGAGTATTATGTTTTAACTACTGTCTGTAAGACCAAGAAACGCCACTGGACTGCCAGGGAAGCAAGCAGAAGAACGTCAGAACATGCCCGCTAGATCAAATCTCGAATTCTCGATCGGGAATGGAGAGCCAAGTGGAATCTTTCTCCGGCCCAAGTAAAATATAGGATTCTATTCTAGCCTCTATTTTTTTTTAAAAATTGACCGAATTTATCTGGATTTCCGATTTCAGAGTGACTGCATCAACGAACTAGAGCCATTCCATTTCAGAAGAATATTTGGCGAAATGAAATGCGAATTCTAAAACATGGAGCCGCTCCTGAAGTCCGAATGTTTACATGCATTCCGTCTTCTATCTGTGCTCCTAGAATGTCTTGAGCGAAAGCATGGAGCTGACAGTACGAACATATGTGTCACATGCTAGTTTAGTTTATTGTTCTACTCGTTATTTATGCAAGTTGCCGGATTCTGTACTTCCCGTGAGAGCTAAGTACTGTTCGAAAATAAGTGTCACGAATACGGATGCAGCTAACACAAAATATGGATGTATGATGTATCTAGATATTTGTGACACTTATTTCCGGACGGAGAAAGTATGCACGTAGGGTTGAAATCAGAGCGGATACAAACGGTTATTCCCTCCATATCATACAACATACTTTTTCTTGGAGTCTAATTCAAATACAGATAATGACAGATACAAATACATAAAATACTATCGGTCACGAGTATGAATCCATTCGAAGCGAGCCAAATATGGTCATCCTCAGTTACAAACTTTTAGAAGGATATTACATGAAAGCAAAGACCAATGGAGTACAAGACTTCGAAAATGCAACTACATCAGCAGTTCAACACACAAATTTATGTGTTAGCTAGATTCGAAGACATTACATAGTTAACCTTTATGAAAGTAACTTCTCTGGATAAATGTTAAGAAGTACAACATGAGCTAAGCATAAATGCAAGAACTAGTTTGGTGATATGCTGAAAGACGGACATGTTGTTATTTTGAGATACATAGCCAGAGGTAAGCTTGTCTCGGATATCTTAGAGCATCTCCACTCGCGGCGCCAATAGGCCTCCCAATAGCCGTAGTCGGACCAAATTTCTCGTCCACTCACGACGCCAATAGCCCGATTTTCGTTCCGGCGTGCCCAGCCCCCCGTTGGGAGTCGTTTGGGCGTGCCGAATGAATCACGATATGTATCTACGATTGCTAGCTTATCAGTAGAAGATACTTTTAAGCCTTTAGCCGTGTGTAATTGAGTATACTTGGTGATGTTTGGAAACACGTCATTCCCTTCAAAGGGAAACCACTAGAGCAAATTGTGAGATAAATGTTAAATTATTTGAATGACATGTAGGGGGGGGGGGGGGGGGGGGGGGGGGTGCAAATAGTATATGTGCTGAAATACAATCATATAAAAAGTTCACGCTTATTTTTTAAAAAAACTATTCCTTTGCCTTTTTTTCTTTAATATGAAAATAAATTTGATTGTTGATAGCAAACTGATGTTGCCTTGATAAAAATACCTCATGTAAAATGCCATGCATCGACAATAGCATTCTACATGAAATGATGAGACATTTGAGACACGTTATCGACTGTATGTTGAGCATTGCCGGTGAGAGATTTATTGTGTACTCCCCCGTTAGAGATTATAGGGTCCCATGAAATTTGAGCCCAACTTTAACCATAAATTTAAAACATAAATATAAATTATATGTTACATAAAGTATACCATTGTATTCATATTCAAAATAATTTTTCAATATATGGCATAATTTTTTTGTCCAATAAATTTATCTTATTAGTTAATTTCATGGTCAAAGTTAGTCTCAAAGGGTTATAATTCCTAGTAGAGAGTATGGGTTAAGCTCGCTAAGCAGCAAAATAGTGTATTCTTTGGCCACCGATACCACAGCTCTAGGTATTATCGACACGACAAACTCGCATGCCATCTACGCCCTCTGGTTTGGTTTCAAAGACTCGTTAGGAGAAGCAGCAAGAGCTAAGTGGCAGCTGATTGGGGGATGATAGACAGTAAGACGTGCATTCACTGGCCAAATCTGTTTATCCCACATATGCACCAGACTAATTAATTCAATATACATTTAATCGGGGTTGAATTTTGAATTGCATGCTTTTGAAAATAATCCTTTTAAACCGAACCGTGGGGTGAATTTAATTTACAGGCGACATTAAAAACAAAACAAAAAAAATAAGGCCCTCTTTGGATTGTAGGATTTTTGTAGGAATTTTTGGAGGGTTTGAATCCTATGGAATTTTTCTAGAACCCCTTTGGATCATAGGATTGGGGCTATCAAATTCCTATGGAATCCATTCCTATGGCCCCCATTCCATAAGATTCTCAACATGATTTCAAACCTCATTTTAATTTTCCTACGTGAAGTCTAATGCAGTTTCACTCTATCTCTCTCATCAATCCTTCAAAATTCCTGTGTTAAATTCCTGTCCACCATCCAAAGACACATGCTACAAAATTCCTGCGTTCCAGAATCCTCTCGGAATCCACTTCACATGACATATCAATCCTTCGTTTTTCCTATTCCTACGTTTTTAATATCCTGCAATAAAAAAGGAAAACGCTGTTTGACAGCCGGCTGTTGCTACAGCCGGTCTCTATCCCCTCACGCGTCTTCCTCCCGCACGTACGCGTGCCGTCTCTTCTCGCATCGCAGCGCTGGGCGCTGCTTGCCTGCTCTGGCCACTCGCGAGGACGGCGTCCCCGTGTCCTCCGCTCGCTGGCCAGGTCAGAATCCCGGCCGCCGCTCCTAGCCAGCCACCGGCGCTGACGACCCCACCGCCACCCTCGTCAGCTCCCATACCGTCCGGCGACTCCATCCCCTATCCCAGGTACGAATCCCGGCCGCCGCTCCTAGCTAACCACCGGCGCTGACGATCCCACCGCCACCCTCGTCAGCTCCCATACCGGCCGGTGACTCCATATCATATCCCCGCGCCGAGCACCATCGCCCCGGCGGCGGACCACATCCTCGCCGAGCCGACCACATGTTCCCTTTGCCGGTTTGGCTCGCCATGGACGCCATGGGTAGTCTCAATGAACGCCCTGGAGAAAACGACGCCAGATCTAGAGAAGAGCACATCCTACGAGTTGATTGGTCAGAGATTCACTAGATTTGACTCCAGTTGACCTCCGGCGTGGTGGATTTCATTCCGGCGATCTCGAATCAGTCATGGTGGAGTCGACGGTGAAGGTCAGCTTTTGTTGACATTTTATTGATGTTACATGCGATTTGTGATTTTGCTATATGTGAGACTATTTTTTGTTGTATAAGCATGGGCAAATTGCTACACTGATTTCAGTGCACATGCTAGCTATATTGAGATTTGTTTGATATGTTATTGGTTTTTGCTACATACGAGTATTGTTTTTGTTGGATAAGGACGGACAAAGTGCTACATTGATTTTCTTCAAAAATCACATTTCACAGGCATTTTGGTACTACCAAATTGGGTTTGCTACATAGCTTGTGTTTTTTCGCTATATGCTTGTGTTTAAAATGTTACATTCATTTGTGTTACACACTCCAAATTTTATGGATCAGATATTTTTTTGCTACACACAGTGCTACATACGAGAAAAAAAAATGTTGTGTTTGACTTTGTTTTGCTACATAGATCGGACACAACATTTTCTGAAATATTTTTTGCTACATGCGATGTTACATGCACCGGAAAAAAATGCTACACACGAAACGTTTTTGCTACATTGATCGGACGCACGAGATCGATTCACTTAACTGGATCGAACGGCGCGGAAGGTGGCTGTAGCAATTGATTGCTACACCCGACTGACGCGTAGCACTTGCCATAAAAAAAGCCTTAAACGTAGCGAAGCGAAGCGACCCGGCCGAAAACACCTGCCAAAACCAATGCACTGTAAGCGGGAGCGAGTTAAGGGGGAGCGAGTTAAGGCCTGGTAAGGTGGCGCTGGGGCTTGTTTCATTCCTGGGCCTGTATCTGGGTCAATGGGCTGACCCGGGCCGATCTTGATGGAAGCTTGGTGAACCCATGTGGCGAACGCATGGCGTCCAAACAGCAAATAGCATCGTATCGTCCCGGATCTGGATCGTCCCCGATGCAGCTGGCGTCCGGACAATCCGCTGCGGGGCCCACCCTCCGATCTCCCTCCGGTACTTGTCTCTGTCCCACCCTCCCCGAGTCGCCGGGGAGTCTGAGCTGAGCGAGCTCACGAACTCAACACTCGTGACACCTCCACTCGCTCGCTCGCCCCCCTGCCGCTGCCCCCCGGCGAATCGGAGGAGCAATGGTGTGCGCCACCGAGACCCCTTGCTCTCGGACCTCCCTTCCCCTTTCTTCACCGTGTATCCCCGCCGCCTCTGATCATCAGCTCGTTTTCTCCGCCGTGCGTCGTTTCAGGATTTCAAGGGGTTCTGGGACTCCAAGTTCGGGTGCAAGAAGGAGCCGGACCAGAACGGGGAGGCCAACGGCAGCGTCAAGAAGAGGACCCCCGATTTGGCCATCTACGAGCAGTTCGAGCAGCAGGTCTGTCTGTCTCTGCCCTCTGTTTCTGTGCTTGGCGATCCAATGCGTGCGTGCATGCGGGTGTTCTTGGCTGGTCCTGTCCCCTTGACCCGGATCGTTTCTCCTATTGCAGGCCAGACAGCCGGACATGCGGGCCGCGGCGATTCGTGATGGGAATGCCGATGTGATGTGAGACATTTCTTCCTTTTGACTTACTACTAGCTCGGTCCTGGAGTATTGAAGCGATGAGTGGTCATGTGCTGCTAGGGGTTTTGCATAGAAGATCTTGATCTGTAGGTTTGGGCGTTAGCGTTGTTGGTTTAGTGATGAATTCAGGGGTTTGACTTACTTAATTTGTTGGAATGTGCTTAGAGAGTTATAATTTAATTGGCTTGCAATTATAAAGAGCACTAGAGTGAGATGCGAACTCATGCTATTTCAACTGGTTTGTTGAGCGAATGAATGCACCACGCAGCCCTCTGAAGAGGTTTGGCAGCATCAGGTGGTAGGTACAATAGTTAACCTGGAGACTTAGAATGGGCACGTATCTCCCTAAAAAAATGGCACGGGAAACTAACACATGAGAGGATCCGAGTTGCTACTTTGTTTCATTTCAATCACAACATTTGCACTTGCTGAAAAATATTTTTTCCATGGTCAAATCTTAGTTATTCAGAAAACATTACAATTATGGAGGTCACTTTTGCAGCCAGAAGCCTCTCCTGCCTCCATTTGAGTCAGCTGAAATGCGTAATCTAGCCGAGACATTGTTGCGGTAAGGAGTAATCTAAGCTTAAAAAATGCTCGAAGAATTCGGGATGTCATTGTTTAGATATCGCCTCATTCCATCCTTTTCAGGGATATTATCCGAGGGAGCCCCGATGTGCAGTGGGAAAGCATCAAGGGACTAGAGAATGCAAAACGCCTCCTAAAAGAGGCAGTTGTCATGCCCATAAAGTACCCAAAGTAAGTCTTTTTGTTTTATGCTTCGTAAGATTAACGCTTATCTTTGGACATGACTTCTTAGTGTGTTCAACTGTACCATCATTATACTCTTTGCTAGTGGTGTTGAAGGTTCCCATGTTCCTTAAGTGATGATTCTTCTCTTCTCAAAATAAGTAACAAACTGAGAGAAGAAAATTAGTGGAGATCTTTGTATCACAGAGTAAACTTGGTGCCTGGTATCATATACATTTTGATATTTTAGTTGCATTTGTTTGATTCGTTAGCTAACAGGGAGCAGAGTAGCCAAGCACGATGAATTATCCTACTTATGTAAGTGAATTAGTGAAGAAAGGTGAAATAACTGCTTTGCTATGCATATTAAAGAAGAGCAGATTATAGTTGAACTCTTATTGTATTCTACAGAGCAAAAATACTGTCAGATTTTATCTCTGGCGATTCTGTAACATAATTGGAAAAAAGATGGTCCAGTCGCACATTAGTGACCACTCATTATTACATAAATAGTTCAGTGGTCCAATTTCCATCAGATCTAGTATGGGATTTAGAAGGTTCAGAGCTGTGGATTTGGAGGGTCTCGGAATGGTCCAGCTCAACTTGTCTACCTCTATAACAAACATTTGAAGACCTATACTGCGCACGAATGATCAATCTATCAATTATTCCTTAACCATTTTTTTACTGTATTCAGATACTTCACTGGTCTACTGTCACCGTGGAAAGGCATCTTACTTTTTGGTCCTCCAGGAACAGGGAAGGTTGTACACTTGTTACAGATGTCCATCTTTTCTTTACATGCATTTAGCATTGGTCATGTGGTACAAAAAGTTACGATTGTCTCGGAATGGTTACAGGAGTGCTCATTAGACTAGCTATTTTGCTATTAAGATATGCTTTGTTTTGCCAACTTAAAGGAGTTTTTTTTTTCAGACAATGCTGGCAAAAGCGGTCGCAACTGAGTGCAACACTACATTCTTCAACATTTCAGCTTCATCAATTGTCAGCAAATGGCGTGGTGTGTGTTCTTAACTTTATCCTGTCCTTTGATACAATTATTTTATTTGATTAGATTAGTTAATTTCGCATACCAGTCAGGGAATTTATTCATATGCACACTTATGTAATTTGTTCAGGCGATCAGCTATCATATTTAAATTGTAATATACAGTATAGTTCGTTTGTGCTTGTTCAATGAGGGAAAATTTAATGTAAATGTTCTATTTTATGCAACTGCAGGAGATTCCGAGAAGCTAGTCAAAGTTCTTTTTGAGCTTGCAAGACATCATGCACCATCCACGATATTTCTTGATGAGATTGATGCTATTATTAGTCAACGTGGTGAAGCTCGTAGTGAGCATGAAGCTAGTCGACGCTTGAAGACTGAGCTACTTATTCAGGTTTCTACTTGTTCAGAGATATGATATAAGCAAGCTATCTCAGCATTCTAATGCATGGTTTCCTACTAGATGGTCTCCTAAACCCTTAGCTAGAAGCATAACTGGCTTCAGATTTTCAGATTACAGCTCCATATTTACACTAATTTGTACTGCAGATGGATGGCTTGACAAAAACGAACGACTTAGTATTTGTGCTTGCAGCAACAAATCTCCATGGGAACTGGATGCAGCTATGCTTCGTCGGCTTGAGAAGCGGGTATGTCTTGTAATATAGATGTAATGTATTTATATTCCAAGTAAAGTTGTTTTCCACATAAAGGAGGACATGCTCCCAAACCTAGATAGAGTTGTTAAGTAAAAAAAAACTGTGTTAATGACATCCATTTCAGTAATGCCTTGGTTGAATTTTCTTTCCTCGGGCTTATATGTTAGACCTCAAGAAGCTTAGGTCTAGGTCAAGATTTATTTGGAGTTCCTTCAGTCTCAAGAAGTGCATATGTATGAGATGTATCCAAAGGTATTCGTTAATAATCAATATTAGAAGATGGCACACTAATATATAGCACCATTTCGAAAAAAATACTAACATATAGCATAGTTCCTTTGTATATAGTTTATTGACATCTTAAACGTATAGTTTATTGACACTCATAGGCTCATAGCTACAAACACTGATTTGCAATTGCATATACACGGATGGACACAAAGTTGGACCACACACTTGTATGACTAGGAGCAATTAAAAATACTTAGGGACCATGCGTATCATATATTTGAAATATTAATTGCAGTTTCATTTTTGTGTGTCTTGTTTCATCAGATTCTTGTACCACTTCCTGAAGCTGAAGCAAGGCATGCCATGTTTGAGGGACTTCTACCATCAATGACCTCAAGTCTAGAGATCCCATACGAAACTTTAGTTGAAAAGACTGAAGGGTACTCTGGTTCAGATATCCGCCTCGTGTGCAAAGAAGCTGCCATGCAGCCATTAAGACGTCTAATGTCAGTTCTTGAAGCCAGCGAGGAGTTGGTGCCAGAGGAAGGTTAGTTTTAACATGTTGATCTACTAAAATTCTTTGTACTTTTCTGCGAAATATTATAGCACGTGAGTTTATATCATAAGTATGGTATCTCGAGTTCCATCTATTGTTACTAATTCAGTTTAACATACCTCCTGTTGTGTGATTTTGGGACGCAGAACTGCCTGAGGTTGGCCCTCTTAAACCTGATGACGTTGAACTTGCTTTGAGGAACACAAGGCCGTCAGCCCATCTCCAGGCGCATCGCTATGACAAGTTTAACCAGGATTATGGGAGCCATCTTCTTGTTTGAGAGCAAGCATGATCAGCTTTTCAGGTTATTGTTACATGAAAATTTGACTGACCAAAGATGTGCTCAACAAAATGAATTGAGATCTAAAGCCTTATTTCTAGAAACAAGCTCAGATCACCTTGGAGAAGCTAACGATTCATTTTGTTCCATTTCTTCAGGATTGGATTCATGATGATGCTGTATTTGAACGTGCAACTGGAAGTCTGCCCCAACCAAAGTAGCCCTACGTGTACCATTAGTTTTATCATTATACTATCCACCAAGCAGGAAGCAGAAATGTTGTGAACTGATTGAAGCTGTGAGACGATCTTTAAGCATCTGATGTTGCTGTTGCAGCTCTTTTTGGCTAGACTGGATATCATCCTGTAATAATGTTACTCAGAAATAGTTCAGTTATTCATTTATTAGGTTGTATGATGAAATAAATAATGGTAGGCCATATTACACAGATTTACTCCCTCTTATCACTGACAGTTTTCCAGATCTTTGTGCTTCATAGTTCATACGCATTTCTCAAACCTTTTTTAGCCACATTTCTTTTCAAATATTAACTTGTTCATCTGTGTAACAATCAGAGAAAAGACTTCTATTATCGGGTTCTGGGACGTGACTATCACTTGCAGGCAGTGGAAGCACACACGGGCCAACCGTCAACCTCGCAATCATGCTGGGATCACACCTGCTGCTCATCCAGAAGAACCGAAGAACTGCTGATTGCATAATGCATCACATATTCGAAAAAAGAGTGTAAACCACACACACAAACATGCACTCAACATCGCATATCCAGACGAACCAGCATGAGTGTACAAACATGGCATGACAAGAGTCACAAGACGTTGGACCCCCAATCAGTAGCCTATGGGCTTCTGTCAAGAAATATCTGTCCAAACACCACGCACAAAAACATGCATTCAACATTGCAATAGGTTCGGCCTAATAATGTCCAAACTAGAACAGTCCATTAGCAAAAAAGAGACAAAGCATTTCTATCAGACAGGTCTCAGTCTCAGCAACGCAATACTCTCACCGACACTGCTGCACGGACTAGCCTAGCGCATAGGGCAGGTCTCGGAGCCAAGCTACCAGCTCAAGGTAATCCCCTCACTGAATCAGCTGTCTTCCCAGACCTGGCGTCAGTCCACGCCGTGGCTATTGTGCGCCTCATGTTATCGTCCCCATCCATATACATGCCCTGCACGTTAAAATAATACACTATCAGACCAGGAGCGGCAATACACATTTGATCAAGTTATGAGGATCAAGGTACAGTTACCTTCATTAAATCCATGATTCCTGACATTGGATCCTTATCTTTGTCCATGCTTGGCTTGAACTGTCACCAAAATAAAATTAGTCCATCTTATCTACGACCAGTACAGTAACATAGTCAATAACAACCTCTAAGCACAAACACTATAATATAATAATCAGTCATGTTTTATGATTCACAGTGAGATGAGCCAAGTTACTTCCGCAATGATCAAGTTTACTTCCTGTTGGCCAAAACATTGCCAGGAAAGTTGACAAACAGACATATGGAATAATCAATCAGTCATGACAAAGATGACATCTTCTAGAGAGGCTATCAATTCGTCAGGTGACCGATTTTCCTCATGTCACGTTTTTGCATCCCTGGTTCCAGTTACCAGGACCCAAAATGTGGAGAAACAGCACAAAATTTACAATAGTTCATAACATGTAAGCCCAGGGAATAGAAGTAACATAGCAGCATGTTAATAACGTTGGCTGTATTTTGGAACATGTGACTGCATAATTTCTCCAGGCCATAGAAAGGATGACTGCCAGCAGCACATACGTGTGTGCTGCGTAAAACCAATTCAGCTTACAGAACCAAAACCACAAGACAAGAGAAACGGTTCGGATAAGAACTGGTTAGGAAATAAAAAAGAACTGGAAGGGTCCATAACTTTGAGTTTCAATTAAAGTAGGTTAGACTCGTATAAGGGCAAGCCATGTTGACCTACAAGAGAGTTCGGTTGAGACTGGCAAGCAACGCGAGTGATACAAGGCAAGGACACAAGACAGCTGTTAGCAAGAAGAGTTAACTATGAATCAGGAAGTCTCCCTAGTTTAGAAGAATTTCAATTCAGCTTACAGAACCAAAACCACAAGACAAGAGAAACGGTTCGGATAAGAACTGGTTAGGAAATAAAAAAGAACTGGAAGGGTCCATAACTTTGAGTTTCAATTAAAGTAGGTTAGACTCGTATAAGGGCAAGCCATGTTGACCTACAAGAGAGTTCGGTTGAGATGGCAAGCAACGCGAGTGATACAAGGCAAGGACACAAGACAGCTGTTAGCAAGAAGAGTTAACTATGAATCAGGAAGTCTCCCTAGTTTAGAAGAATTTCAATTAGGAATTTGGATCTTGGTCATGTTGAACAGTGAAAGGTCAGGCTGTGTAATCTTTTGATCATGCCGACGGACTCTTCCGTTTGCAAGGTTTGGTGGCCGCGGATCAGTGCCCTAGTCCCCAAGGCACGCAGGAGGGATATGAATTCCCTTGTAATTCTGACGGCAAGATTGTTGTGGCTGGAGAGGAACAGTCGCGTGTTCGACAAGGTGTTCACCTTGGCGCATGTGGTGGCTAGGAAAATCGAGGAAGAATTTCAGTTGTGGAAGAGAGCTAAGTTGTGTGGGTCGCCGCGAGCAGTGCTGTAATTTATTTTCGCGTGCGTGTGTGGGGTGATCTCGGGGCAGTTTCGCTTGTGTTCTGCTTCGGGGTTGCAATACTGTAATACTCCTTTCTACCTTAATATAGAAGACGCGCATGGCTTATGCGTGTTCTGTAAAAAAAAAAAAGTACAAGCAATGTTATCAGTTCCTAAATTTCAGCTCTGGTCTCTCCTAAACCCTGCTGCTAGATTATTTGTCCCCAGTCCGTGCCCTCCATCTAACATTTTTAATACAGATTATTCACTGCAGGATCACTCTGTGAGAATGTTAACTCTCACAACAGTAGTGCAGTGGATCGATATACAGGAGAATGTTAACTCTCACAACAGTAGTGCAGTGGATCGATATACAGGAGACACGAAATTGCTGGAATTATCATGACATGAGGTTCCTACTTACTCCATTCTTCTAATGGATTTTCTAGCTACTACTTGGGAAATTATCAAAACCACAAACTATTTATCCACGAGAATCCACCACCCATGGGAAGTGTGATCATTGGTCCCAAAGGTATCTTTTTTCTTTGTGCACAATATAGGTTCTAACAGATTTCAGGAAATTCATGAACTGACATTTAATGAGCATTACAAACCAAACTAATGCATAGCTTGGGATAGCGATTACCTTGTCTTCCTTGTAGGGCAGATCCAACCAACTTCCTGTAGAAGCTTTCCAAAGGGTAATGACAATCTTTGTAGGCTTGACCAGAACCTTGCATTTCTCAGGAACAATATCTTTGCTCAGTTTTGGTATGGCACACCGATAGTTCTTGCCTTTAACATCATGAATCTTGATATCCACTGACGTTGGCTTAAAAGTAGTCTCAACCTTCTCTTGGTCAACATTCTCGAGGAAAACATAGACCTGAAAGGATAAAACACAAAGGTTAAAACTGTTGTCTGAAATTCATGGATGGGAAATCATCAAATCTAAACTTCATAGGAGTTCAGTCCACTTTTTATAGTGGAAAAAAGAATATAAAAATCATTTTTCAAGAGACACCTAAGAACTGACTATCCACTACATAAAGTTACGAGATACATAAATTTGGCCTGTAGCTTAATGCAGCAAAATGTCAGCTGTAAGCTGCTCTTGCGCTCCTCATTTCTGTTAACAATGCACAGTAGTACAAAGAGATTTACTCGAATAATAAATCTTAGGGCAGGTCCAACTATCCTCAAGGAAAAAATGAGTTGACATATGAATAGATTCGTTCAATACTGATAAAATAAATGACTTAATACATATCAAGATTCTGAAATTCAGATAACCGGGAACTTTCTTGGAGAATCCTAATTAAGGTATATTGCATCCTTAATTATTTTTGCACTATAGTTTATTAGCCAGTGCGCCCATATTTTCCACTTTTGTTTTGTATAAGGTGACACTAATCAAACATTGTACTAACTGCTCAAGAGGGAATTGTTCTACGAACTAGTATTGGACACCGAGCCAATATTAACTAAAGTGGAAAACATAATGATATAAGATCAATCAATCAGCATCACAGTATTGCAGTTGCAGGCTAACTACAATCAAGAAATGTTCCATTTCTTCCCTAAAAAAAATGTTACATTTCTGGCGGCAACGTACCCTGATCTTCTCAAAATCCTGGTCCCAGCTGAACGATCCCAACGTGACGTAACTCACACCAGCGGGGGCCGCCGCCGCGACGGCCTGCGGCGCCGGTAGAGGCGCAGTCCTCGAGGCCAACTGTCGATAACGAGAGAAACATCAAAAATCGGAATCCAGCCGGCGCGCAGAACGGGATCGATCGCGGAAAGCGCGGGGGCGAGGGGTGAGAAAGAAGAACAAAATAAGGGGCAACCTTGGCGTCGACGGTGCGGATCTCGTTGGAGAGGGGGAGAGGACGCGGGGGCGCGTGGCGAGGCTCTCCAGCCGCCGCAGCTCCTCTAGGTCCAGGCGCAGCTCGTCCGCCGACATCTCCGGAGCGATCTCTCGACAAATTGTTCGTGGATTTTGGTGGGGCGGTCAGGTTTGGCTCTTCTGGGTTTGTGGGGGTTTAGGTTGGGGTGGAAGGATGGAGAAGGTTCTAGAGGAGGCCCGGACTGGGGAGAGGAATGAAGCTAAATTTTTTTTAATAATACGTTTTTTTAATTAAATTCGAAAAATATTACGCAAAATCACAAAATTTCAGAAATAATACGGCATCGGCCCAGGCTGGGCCGATTAGTACCTGTCGGCCCAGGCCTGGCCGATTAGTACTTATCGGCCCAGCCGATTAGTACTAATCGGCCCAGGCCTGGCCGATAAGCTACTAATCAGGGGCCGATTAGTACTAATCGGTCCAGGCCTGGCCGATAAGCTACTAATCAGGACACGGCTGGACTAGCCCAGTGGGCACTTATCGGCCAGGCCTGGACCGATTAGTGCATGTCGGCTTAGCCTGGGCCGAGGCCGTATTATTTGTGTAATTTATGCAAAATACGTAATATTTATCAAATTTCTGTAAAAAAATGTATTATTAAAAAAAAATTAGCAGGAATGAACGGGCAAGCACCCACGGGGACTGTTTCATCACTTCCCCGGTGAACGATGGACCGGGGTTGGGCTTTCCTGGCCTTGACTTTGGCCCAGTATTTGCTACAGACCCGATCGTTCGATTTCGGCCGAAATGAATTTGTCTACCCATGCCATGTTCATATTTTCTTTCAAAAAGAGGTGAAAGTTTTGCCAATCAGTTAATAGGAAAGAAGCTTTGAAGCATCAAACATGTCGACTTGAGAGCGGTGAACACGTGACTATAAATTTAAACCAATTCAATTTAGTTTAGCGGTAATTGCGGATAAATACAGTTTTCCTAAAATGTAACTATGTGAGCAATGCTACATGAACACTAGCCTGCAAGTAAACAAGGTACAAAATAGAAGTAATTGGTAGTAAATAAATGTGATGACCAGATTAACCAAATGTGGAAGGAGATGAGCAAGTGAGGCAGGGGCAGACCCAAGTGTACCTGTGTGGGGGGACCTAGGCCCCACTCAAATTTATAATTCCTATAGTATTTGTTCATATTTGAAAGATTGTTTTCCAGATTTTGCAAATGTATACAAGGAATGCAACCAGTCACATGATTTGCCCCCACTCAGTAATTTTTTCAGGGTCCGCCGCTGAAGCGAGGCGAAGAGGAATGAACGAGCAAACACAAAAAATTCGGTTTCAACACTTTCGTGGAGAACAATGGATCGGGGTTGGGATTTTATGACCTTGATTTTGGCCTAATATTGCTACAACCCTGAATGTTGAATTTTTGTATAAATGAATTTTTTTACCCATTTTCGTATTTTCTTTTACATGTTACCCATGTTCATATTTGTTGTAACGGTAATGCATCTAGACCAAATGGTTAAAAATCCGAGCCTCCGGAACTACAAGAGACCACCATTTGCCATTTGCTATGTTTTCCACAGTCTGTCCTATTTTAGGTTCAGTAAAGCTAAAAATCGAGGCAAGCAAGAACTATGCAAAACTATATGATGGACGCCACATACTGCAAATTTCTATGTCCTCTACAAAACACAGTACTCATATGTAGGTACAAAAAAAAAGCAAGAAGCAATAATTGATAAAAGTTGTGCGTGTAAGTGTGCGTGCGTGTACTTACTCGCTCGGTTAGGGCATGTACAGTGATTGACAAGACAGTTTTATGTTAGAGTCACCACGTATATAGATATGTTTTTTTTTGAAGCGGTCACCGGGGGGGAGAGAATCCCCACCTGAATATTATTACTTCAAAACATCGGTTACAAGACCAGGCTCCTGTCCACCCAGCGGGTTGACATCGGTCAGGATACATAAGAAATTACAGAGGGAAAGATGGGTCTCGCCTGCGAGAGGCGGCCATCTGATGTTCATACACTACTGCAGAAAGAAAAACATGAGCCAATTATCTAAGAAAGCTAACCGGCTGAAAGTCCATCGCCATGAGAGGCACAAGTAGATGAGGGGTGATGTCGAGGATCACAATACCAAGACTCAGCAAACAGCCTAGCGCGCCGAACCTGCATGCGTGTCGAAACCCAGGCACAACTGAGGAGCAAACCCGATCAACGAGTGCCAAGCCTAGCACTGAGCACGAACCTTGACTGGGAGCTCCGCCACGGGAGGTCGAGACGATTAACAGCTTGGGGAGGCCACATTGCGTCGTCATTGAGCAAAGATGAGCCTAGACGACACCAAAAGCCGAAGCTTCCTCAACACAGTACCGGCCATGGGAGGATCTTGAGCAAGCACAGCATGTAGAGCAGCACAAGGGCAGTCTGGCGCGGGATCTTTCACAGAAGAACAAGAGCGGGAGTGCGCGAAGACCCGCATCAATGGCAAGGACAAGAACTCACATGCGACGCCTTCAGGAAGGGGAACGACGCCGAAAGGCGCCGTCATCGCTGAGCTTTCGCCCTGAGCTACGTCCACACAGAGAAAGGGTCTTGCGCTTACCGCAGAGACGCAGAACCAGACCGGAGCGCGGAGCAGCTTCACAACCACGCCTCCATGAAGGTCAACGACGCCATCAGCGCCGCCGTGGTTGTCTCGGACATGAGGTCCAAGAGGGGATTTCTCCTGAGCACGCTGCTAAAGCACCACCGGCAGCACCGGTAGAAACCGAACAGCAATCCAGGCCAGGCCAGAGGCAGCCGGCCAGACCGTCTGGGTGCGAACCTGCGGGGCTGGAGCAGAAGTCCGCAGCAGGGGCGTCGAGGCGAGGGAGCACGCGCCGGAGTGGAGCTGCGGCTGGACCCGCGGCGTCCACGGCTGCGCGTCGTCGTTGCAGAGCTGGGAGCAGCACCTGGGACCGAGGCAGGGCAGGGCTGAGAGTCGTCGGCGCAGGAGCAGAGTTGGCGGAGCCACGAGTCCATGGACTCGATGTCCACGAGCCGCAACGGAGCGGCGCCGGCGCGGCTGCACCTTGCTCTGTAGAGAGCACCGCCGGCCGGCCAGGGGCGGCGGCGAGTCCATGGTGGCCGAGGCACGCGCGCGCGAGGATGGTCCGCCATCTCCGGCCACGCCCTTCGGCGCGTCGGCGCACGCATACGCCTGCGTGAGGCCATGGCGGCCGAGCCACGCGCAGGCGAGCCACCGTATCGGAGCAGGGATCTCCGATGCGGTGCACCGCCTGGCGCCGTCGAGGTGGAGGCCAGAAGGCAGAGGCGCGCCCGCGCAGGGTGGATCTGGAGCTGCCGAAAAAGGGGGGGATTTGGTGGTGCAGCTTTGGATTTTTTGGGGGGAAACGAACGGAGGAGAGCCCCCGCCGCCGCCGTCCGCCGTGGAACGGCCTCCTCCGGCGGCGACGAGGGCTGGGGGCGAGGCGCTGGTGGGTTCTGTGGTGGCGGCGCGGTGGTCGCCTCGGAGTCGCCTGGGAGCGACCCGGAGGCGGTTAGGGTTTTTTTCCGTGTCTCTCTTTACAATGGATATGTCAATCAAATATGATAAACAAATATGATAAACAATGGGTTAATTGTAGTCTTATCTCTAGTAATCAGATATCTCTAAATTTGTGGTGACTAGTGAGAAATATAACTCATCAATTATTCAACGTAACAACGCTAAAATATAACTATTATACATGCCCTTACCACTTACTCCGAAAAGACAGTGATATACTTTACAAACTGTAGTTCTTCTTTGTTTAGTTTTTTTTTTTAGAAAGTAACGCCATGCACTCTTGCACGGCCGGTGGATGTTCGACACTATATTCAGCAACAGAGCGAATGAGCAATCATTTCACAAGGCACCCGCGCGCGATGGACACTTGAATGTTGAATGTGACAAGCTTTGTTGTTACCATGGCGCGGCGCCATGCTCTATGGCGTGGTGGCAGCGATTGTGACTGTGCACTACACCAGGCAACGCAATGCCCACATTAATACGGAGCTACACTATTCAGCGAACTGGAAACTGTGTGGCCCTCGTGCGACCTAACCGCTACAGTTACGAGCATAGACACTGTATAGTGTACGCTGCTACAGATGTTAATTTACAGCGCACGCATCACCCGCAGGCCCCATTGTAGGAGTAGGGATCTCTATCTATCAGGGACCAGCCTACACATCAACACATGTCTCCCGATCTCCAGCATCTCTGGATTTCTGGAATTCCATGACCTGATGTAAAACTACCGATATTTTCATGCTTTCACACTCTTGAAATCTTCCATAGCAGATTATTTTTTCATGCTTTCACATTCTTGAAATCGAACCATTGCATGCAGAGACAAAGCGATCGGCTGCTAGAATCACAATGATAGATACGGGCATCGATCGATCCCTACACGATGCAGTGCAGCAAGTGGTACCATGTATCTGCTCCTAGCTCATGTTGGGCACATCACATGCAGCAAGCGCATATTTTCTCCATCGTACAGAGCGACAGAGAGGCCGCGATGCCAATAAAACGGCACAACCACTCCGACGACCAGGCCAGCCACCAACACGAATAATGAAGCAGAGCTGAAGCCCAAATCCAGTTCACGATCCACACCGGCCACCGGTGTCGACGGCGCATCCCGATCGCGCCATTGGTTCTTCAAACGCGGACATGGGATGGGCCAGCAGCAAGTTGAGGGAGGAGACGGCGGGTCTGAAGTCTGAACTCCCGAGTATGCATGGCAGCGTCTACCTGCCACCGGGAGCAGAGCAGGCTGTCCTCATCAATGGCGGCAACGGGCCCAAGCTAGCTCCGGACACGTATGTATGGACCGGAACAGGGTGCGCGGCGGAGCCCATGGAAACGAGAGGAGCAGCGACGCAGCGTGGGGCAGGCGGCAACAGAGCTCCAACAGCTAGCGACATGCAGCTCGTGTCCTGCGTCTCTCTCGTCTGCGTCCTCCCTGTGCCAGCCATTGCATCTGCCTTCCACCAGCCTTTGCCTGCTCGGCCCTCTGGCTGCGACCGCGCAGTTGCCTGCCGCGTCGCAGCGAGCTTCCACAGTTCTTGATTTCATGGTGTGCACTGCTAGAGCTCAGCGTACCCAAGCTAGGCAACCCGGGAGCTCGCTCGCTCGCATGTTACCGTCGCCACTTACCAAACTTGCCTCCTAATTAATCTTCTATCCCTAGCTCATTATCATCCCTAAGTGTACTATTTCATTTCACCTGATTACCTACTACTGATTGCTACCAGCATCAGTGGAGTGGGTAATCTTCTCTTGTCAATTTGGTGCTGGATCTTTCTCGGATTTGGTAGATGAGATTAATCATGATGGTTACGGTGAGTCCTAATCGACTCTTTTGGTTAGGCACTTTCTCTGGACTACTCCATCATTCATGTGCCCCACACGTATGTATGTCTTTTGAGATCTAGCCTCGTGTGGCCCAACCCTCCATCTTTTTCCAGTTTGGCACTGCAAAGTGCAAAGGGTTGGTTTTGTTTTGCAACCTCCACGGTTTCAGAATGTGGTCCAAGTCCAACACACGACGACCTTTGTCGCCAACAAGGCGTTTCAAAACGAGTGTGTACTGCAGACACTTTTCCCCTCTCCCCGCTACAGTGTCCTGAGAGGCGAAAAAGAAGGCGCCGTTGTTCCTCCCTCCGCCGACGGCCAGACCGGTGGCCTCCTCCCTCTCCGGCCGTCGCTCCGGCGGTGGGGGAGTGGGGGGGTCCCGGATCTGTGCCCTAGGCGTGTAGATAGTAGGATAGGTTGGCCGGGCGGCGTTGGCAGGGTGGTGGTGTCGGCGGCGCCATGGAATAAGGGGGCTGGAGCTTCTTCCCCATCCCGGCGAGGCCATGCGTGGCAGTGGCGTGGAGCTTCCGGCGTGGCTGGCCTCCGAAGGTGTCGTTTCGGGGTGCCGTTTTGTGCTCCTACATCTGCGGATGTTGGGAGCTTTTGTTCTCTGCGGGTGGTTGACGAGACGAGGCTGTCGACCGCACGCGCTGGAGATCCTGTCCTCCGGCCCTGTCGTCGTCGCGGCGTCGCCTCCTCCAGCGGCGCTGCAGGGCTTGTGGGGTCCTGGTGTGTAGGAGATGTTGCTGCCGTTGGCCTGCTGGGCGGAGCGGCGAACCGGATGGCGACGTGCTCTGTACAAGGTGTGTGGATGGAGGTTGGCGGAGCTGCTGCTTCTTCTCGACCACGTCGACGGAGGGCACCGGCTCTGGAGGTTGAGGGTGAGCTCGGGGAAGATCCCCGGCCTACGTGCCACAGCGAAAGGTGGGCACCTCTGGTGCTTCTTCTGGCGGTTCAGAAAGCCATTGCGGCGATGGAGCTTCCTCAATCTCGGGCTTGCTGGCTTCTGCTCTCTCTGCTCGCGGTGCTCGTCGGCGCCGGTGACGAGAGGCGGATTGGTTGTGCTGTTGCAGGGCCTCGGAAGGACTTCTTTGTAATTCCTTCTTTTGTTAGGGGTCTTTCTGCAAAGTGTACGGGTGTACGTGTCCTTCTGGACCTTTCTGTTACGTGTGTACGTGTTCTGTACTACCTTGTGTCTTCGACATAATATATACGTATGCCTATCAAAAAAAAAAAAAAGGCGTTTCAAAACGAGTACAGAAGAGTGTACTACGTAGCTGCTCAAATCTTTGGCCGCATCCCCGAAAAATCTTGTCTTCAGATGCCATCATGAACAATCAAGAAGTAAAGCCAACATTGTAGTAATGATCTACTGCTATATTCAGCATCTTATTCAGTTTGAGTTGATGTTGATTGATAACACCTGAGGCGACTGTGAAAATCCTGGTTGGGGAAGTGAAGATAGATATATGAAATGAGTTTCTCAACAGATTATTCATTTTAATCTGCAAGGAGTGCAAAGAGCAAGCAGTGCTCGTCACATTCTAGCATGGGAATTGCTCCAAAATATTCAGTGTTCATCATCTTTCTCACGCATCAAGCTTGACATAAGACAACCTAAAATATTCCCTGCAACGGCAATAACTCTAGCATCAACAGAAATAACCAAGATTACAACGGAAATGGAACTATCTTGGTTGTGCTCCTTAGAGTGGCAATGCAGCATCGATCATCCGGTACCAAACAAAGTTTTAGTCTCACGATCATCACCTCATCATCATACAAACATAAGTGAAATTCGAAGCAAAATGCAGTAAACGATGGTGTGCTAGCTACTGCATCGATCGATGCATGCACTGGAGATGGCGAGCCGAGCTAGCTCGCTGTGAATCTCTGGAGGATCCGAGGCGAGCCACATTGCGGTGGTCATTGGCACCTTCGCTTCATTTGTTGCCCTTCTTCTTCCACAGGTCGCCGAGCATCCGGATACCGGCGCCCTTCCGCCTACTGCCGAACCCCTCGTCGTCGCCGTCGTCCGGCATCGTCGCGGGGGACCCCCACCCGTTGCCACCATTGCCGGCAAGGCCGTGGTGACCGACGAGATGGGCGTCTCCGCCGATGACCGCGGCGGCCGCCTCCGCCGCCTTGCGCCACTGCTCGGTCTGCACGCGCAGGCGCCGCATCTCGCCCTCAAGCGCCTCGCGCGCGGCGTCGGACGCCCTCAGCTGCTCGCCCATCCGGGCCTCCCGCGCCGCGTTCTCCTTGAGCTCCTGCTCGATCAGGAACGCCTTGGCCACGGCGTCCTCCTCGGCCCTCCTGGCCGCCTCCGCGGCCTCCCCGGCCAGCTTCTTGAGCTCGGCGTTGTCGGCCGTGAGGACCGCGACTTCCATCTCCCTGGCCGCCAGCTGGGCCTTCAGCTCCACGACCTCTGCATCGGGGCTCTCCTTCTCGGCGCCAGTGGCGGCATTGTTGTTGCTAACCTCCTCCTCGATCATCGTCTTGGTCTCCTCCACTTCCACGTCCTCCTCAGCCAGCACCACCGCGGCCTTGTCGCCGCAGCTGACCTCGACTTCCATCTCCCTGGCCGCCAGCTGGGCCTTCAGCTCCACGACCTCTGCATCGGGGCTCTCCTTCTCGGCGCCAGTGGCGGCATTGTTGTTGCTAACCTCCTCCTCGATCATCGTCTTGGTCTCCTCCACTTCCACGTCCTCCTCAGCCAGCACCACCGCGGCCTTGTCGCCGCAGCTGACCTCCTCGGCGACGAGCGCGCCGCTCTGGTTCTCCTTGTCGCCCGACTCGGTCTGGGGGACGACCTCAAACACGTCCGTCGCCGGGGAGTTTATGCTGCTCTCCTCCTCCACCGGCTCTGCCGCCGGTTGTTCAACAACCTTCACCTCATTAGCAGCTTCCTTGTCGTCTTCTAGCGGGACAACAGGAGCGGGAGAGGGACTAGCAGGAGATGCCGCCGCCGCAGTCTTGGGGCTCCCCTTGACATGTTTCTTGGCCTCCTCGAGCGCGACCTGCGCGTCCTTCTTGGCGGCCTCCGCGGAGACGAGCTGCTCCCGCAGCTTCTTGAGCTCGCCCTGCACCTTGCCCAGCTTGGTCTCCAGCTCCGCCACCCGCGTCCCCGCCCGCTTCTTCTGCAAACAAACCGCGCCGCAGCTTCTTGAGCTAGCCACGTCTCGCTAACCTCGACAGAGACTGAGGAAGTAAGAAGTAGTACCTCGGGCAGCGGGCTGCGTGGCGAGTGCCGGTCGGCGGCGACCTTGGGGCTGCTCCGGTCGCGGTGGTGCGCGCCGTTGGGGTCGGAGGAGGCCGTGGTGGACGTGGTCTTGAGGTGCAGCGGCGCGCGCGGCGACGCCCCCCGCTGCGCCGGCAGCTCGGACCCCCTGGGATGATTACAATGTCGCATCAGAAATGGGAACGGAACCAGCAACGACAACAGCAAACCTCGAGAGGAAATGGAAGTTGAGCGCTGCTCGCTTCGGCCTCGGCACGCACCTGGATCTCGGCATTGCCGGTGCTCTTTGCGCCGTGAGAATCTCGGCGTCGATCTGCAGGCGCGTCCTAGGATCGATGAGATGAGCACGAACGAGAGGGACGGGGGCGTGAAAAGGCGGAAGCTCGCGGCGCAGGGAAAGAAAAGGAGTGAATCCCAGTCCACCGCTCCACTCTCGCGGAAAACGGGATTAATAAATGGAGCGAGAGAGTGTGTCTGTGTATAGTGCGCCGGGTTCCGCGAGCGAGGCGACCGGACCGGTGTTTCAAATTTCAAATCACTTCCCCCGGATGAGCGACGCGACGCAGCCAACTCGGGCTGGTTGGTGCTCCTCGGGCCGGCGTTAATGTGGATTCGAACGTTGCTCCTCCGACTGCCTGGTACTAAAAACAAAACGAAATGGAGAGACCCGTTTTTGGATTGTTCCTCGAGCGAGTTCGTGTTCGAGTTGCGGTGGCGGTGAGCCGAGAGCAATGAGCGCCAGCGGTGGCAACTTGCAGCAGCAGGAGCCCCCTGCCCTGCGTGATGGGTGATCCATCGTCGGTGATCCTTCACGGGCTTCCGACGAAGAAATAGCGCGGTGCAGCAGAGGCATCTGGTGACCAACCTGTTCTTAAAAAAAAACCTGGTGACCAACAGAGCTGTACTACTGTGCGCGTACTAGGGGATTTTGTTGTCGTGGCTAATTCTTTCTGGACGGAGGAACAAAAATTAATTTAAGAGAGTCATGTTTACTCCGCTTTTGAAGCACACTTTTGAAGCAATCAGGTGGCATTCCATATTTCCATGGACTTTCATCTCGTTCATTACACCATCTGTGACCTGCACATGCTTCAGGTTCAGTGGCCACTCCTACTTTACTCACTTTTTGTAGTGAGCAGTGAGTTGTTTGTACGTACCTTTTGAAGCAATCAGAGCTAGGCTAGAGTATGTGATCCTGAAGAATGTTTCCTACCAATATTTATCCTTCTAGCCCTAGTATTTTGCATTGCTCCCAATGTTGGGGAGGGAACTTATCTGCCGACTCAAAATAAGGGGTAAATCAGCCGGTTTATCGGCATATCAGTTTTATCTTATCCGTGAGACACCGGTAAACGACAAATCGACCGATTTATCGAAATATTGAAAAATATTTTGAACAATGATTGCACCTAGTACTAGTGGTACACATTTTCATCTACGTCTATTCTAGTACTACACGTTTGGTCTCAGTTTGTCATGAAGGATCTACTAATCAGCGATAGAAGCATTTTCAGAAATTTCCCATATACATGTTTGGAAATTAGCTCAACGAGAGCATCTCCAGTCACGGTTGTCAAATCCTCCCCAAACATCCGGACGAACGTTCGGACAGCGTCCGGACAGGAGAGAGGGTAAAATTGTGCACCCAACCATGGTCTCCAAACTCTCCCCATACGTCCGGACTGTCCGGCACACACCAAACTCACCCCATATTTGCCTTGAGTTTGGGGGCGACCGGACGCGTCCAGTCGCGTCCGCTTTCGTTTGTTTTCCTTTCTTTTATCCTTTTATTAATTTTTCTCTCTCCTTCTCCACCAATCACATGCAAATGATCCCACAGTTTGAGGAGTCTTTGGGGAACACATTTGGAGGAGACCACTTTTAGGGGCGGTCCGGTCACTGTCCGCGGACACGTCCGGACGTGTCCACGGACAATTTAGGGACCAAATTTGCCCATCGTGGTTGGACATGCTCTGAGATTGCTAAAAAAAAGGTTAGAATTCGTGTCGGAGTGTACCTTGGTTTGGGCAATTTGGAATTGCCAAACGATGGTAGTTTTTTATAAGACTATTGTACGGGTGATACTATCGGTAGAGACACTAGATGTTCGATGATGGACGAATACAATGACCCTAAGCCGGCGTAGCTGTCCAAGGCGAGCGGTACAAGGACTTTGTGCTGGTGATGGACCGCACATGCGACACCAGCTCGCTCTTCGACAGCTCCTCCTTGCTCATTCGGGTGGCGTCGAGCGCACCCTCATACTCCCACATGGGGTGGGCGCGAATGCGGAGCGGCCATACCCGCATCTTCACAAAGGTGGCAATCAAATGCACACCAGTAACGCTGCTTAGCAGCTCTCCAATCTTCGACAGCAGAGGCGCCGCTTCTGCCTTTTCTTCTGCCGACAGTGGGTGGTCCCAGGCGTTTGTCCTCGCCAGTATGCCAGTAGTCGAAAACGGCGGAACTCCTTCCTGGTCGACGCGCACATAGAACCACCTCTTCCTCCACCCTTGTGCCGAGTCGACTGGCTTCAGGGCGAAGTAGCGGGTGTCGCTGCGCACCTGGATCCTGAAGCCGCCAACAGGATAGGTGCGGCCGCCTCGGTTGTTGGGCCGGACCATGAAGATCGACTTCCAAAGGGCCCAGCTGGGAGAAACTCCCAAGAAGCACTCGCACAAAACCATGAAATAGGCAATGTGCATAATGCCGTTCGGGGTGAAATCATGGATTTGCACCCCGTATGCATACATCAATCCACGAACAAAGTCGTGGAAAGGAAGTGACAAGCCCCTAGGCAGAAACTCCGCAAAACAAACACGCTCGTTAGCGCGAGGCTCGGGGAGTACCTCCTTGGGCGACGGCGCGCGGACGTACAGCTGGTCCGCGGGTGGCAGCAGTCCCTCCTCGCGAAACTTGTCCAAGTGCGCCTCCTTGATAGTGGATTTCATCCAAACGCCATCGCTTTTCTTGAGGTCGACAGCGGACGCAGATGCGCCAGCCGCAGTCTTCTTCCCCTTCAGAGCGGCCGCGTCGGTCGCGGGCGCGTCGGCGGCAGAAGCTTTCCTCTTCGGCGCCATGGCGGTGGTGGCTAAGGAGAACAGCAAGAGCTTGGGCACAAGGACAATGGAGGCGAGAGGAAGACGATGAACAGGGGCGGCGCGCAGAGCAAAAGGCAAGGTAAAAAACATTGCCAGCGCCGTTCCCCTATTTACCACAAATCAGAAGCAATCACGGCCATTCATATCTTAATCGTGCGTTACGCACGCAATCTCACCGTACACGTGGCAAACGCGGAGGGCAACCGTCGCCGGCCACTCCGCCCACTACGCACGCAAAAAGATGGGCCATCATCTCGCCTCCGTAAAAAGTGGGCCAGAGTGGTCAAATCAAGTCCAAACGGCACCGTCGTTCGGTCAGCGCTGCACAATGGGCCCACCTATGTGTCACGTCCCATCCATCACAGCATAACGCACGCCACCGCGTGTCAGGAAGTGCAGTCGCCAGAAACGTCATCCCTGACGTCATTCAAGTATATGTTCAGAAATACAATCGAGTCTGCCCAACGCATATGGGTCATTCGACTGCTTTGTTTGGTTCGGGTGTGAAAAAGCAATGTTAAAGTAAAATTGGTCACTCGACCGCTCCTTCAACTACGGTATATTACTCCCATCGGGAGCATATCGAAAATTCTTCGACTGAAGATGCTCAAATGATTTCGAGATTATCCTCCATTACAAGAAATACAGCATAATCTCGGGGGGCTACTCCCATCGGGAGCACTGTCGTGCACCCGATAGATTTATGGCAGAAAATTTCTTCTATTAACATATGCAGGGTGATAAAATCTGAGATTATCCTCCATTGCAAGCAATAAAGCACAATCTCGGGGGCTACTCCCATCGGGAGCGCTGTCGCGCACCCGATAGAATAACGACAAAATATCAGTCGACAAAAGGCTCGACTCAGTCCATATACAAAATCATACTCGAAACATTCCCGAGTTGCGTCCGCCGCATATACCTCGGATGCTGCACGCATAGTGTAAAGGTAAGACCCGCCGAACTTTCGAGCTGGGCTAAGGACCGTTCCAGCAACGACAATCCTTATACTTTCCGTGTCAGCAGACATGATGAAAAATTCCGACGGACGTGTTGGGTAAATTTCAAATCTATACTGCAGATCGACTCAGTAAGACCTCCGCGGCCTAGTCGAATCTGACCAGTTTGTTCCAAATTCGAGTCCGGGAACTCAAGTTTGATTGAAGGCTAGTAAGGTTTTACCCGAATGTGTAGTTAACCAGTCCCGATCCGTCGAGTGTACTGGGCCTGCTAAGCTGTTATCCCTTGATCATCATAAGCAGAAACCACAGTCGGTGAGATACTCGACATAGCCAGCATGTGCTATTCATACAGGAATTTCAATTATAATATACAGAATCAATGTTGGGGATATCGCTTATCGGGAACTTATCGGCCGACCCAAGATAAGGGTTAAAACGGCCGATTTATCGACATATCGGCTGATTTATCAACATATCGGCGACTTTATCGGCCGACTTATCTTATCGGTCAGACACTGTGAAGTGATAAATCGGCCGATTTATCGGAATATCTGAAGATATCTTGAACACTGTACAGAATACAAAGCATATGACGTGCACTTACGAACGAGTCCATGCCCGATTCTTCGAGTCAGACAAGTACTCGGGGGCTACTGACAAGGGTATACATCTCGGGTACCCTACCGTGAGGGTACCTGGTGCAGGTGACGACTAAAGGCCCAATAGCGAAGAGCCTATTCGAAGACCAAGGCCCAAGAAGATGGAGTACCCTCCAAAATTAATCATAGGCATAGTCGGTTTAGTCTTTCCTTACGTGTAAACTAGGTCGGTTATGAACTCCCGAGACCCAGCCTATTTAAAGGCTGGGAGGGGTGCCGATCTAGGGGGAGGCCATACTCAAACCATCAAAGCTCTAGCGAGATCGACATCTCGCCGTGAGCCACCTTGTAACCGCATAATCTCACACGGTCAATAACAGACAAGCAGGAAGTAGGGTCTTTACCTCCACCCGAGGGGCCTGAACCTAGGTAAATCTTTGCCTCTGCTTGTCAGCCGACGAAACTACCAGTACTACCACGTTCTCTCCCCATAATCTCAACCCTAGGTCCTTAACCATGGGATTTGATGAGTGTACCCCTCGTCACCCGATCTGGCTCAAGGCGGGTCGGTAGCGACCCTGCTTCCTCTGGTCTGATTTCGAGCTCTTCGTGACTTGGACGGCGAGGAACGACACCGCCCCTGCTGCAGCACGATGGTGAGAGCTTCACGGACCCATCTGGGTCCGGCCGGACCTATGGTTTCGAACACGAGGGCAGCGGCGGCGTGGCCTACGTGCAGCAGCGTGGTGGCGGGGACTTTACGGGCCCTCCTGGGCACGACCGGGCCTGCCCGGCCTGGTGTGTCCTTGCTACCGCGTCCGGTCGGCACCCGTAGGTGGCGGTGGAGGACGTCTTCCAGGTGGCCGTGCTGCTGCCGCCCTCCGTCTCCAATGGTTTGGTGTGGTCTTGTCGCTGTGTCCAGTCGGCTACCGCCTACGGCGGTGGAGGTAGTTCCCTCCCGCGTGGTTGTGGTACTGTCGCCCCTTGTCAACGACTGTCTCTTCTCAGTCCGGCCTCGTTGTGTTCGCCATGGTGAGACGACGGTGGTGACTTCAAGACTGTGGTGGCGTGTGTTGGTGGGCGGCAAGATTGGTGGAGCGCTACAGATTGTCCAGGATGTGGGTTTTTTGGGGTCGAGAGAAATCCCTGCCGTTTTGGCACCGACGCGGTGACGCTTGAGAGTGTCGCCCTTCCTTCTTGAAGGGCGTCGGGTGTACCTCTTCCCCACTCCTCGGAGCGTACCGGGGAAACCCTAGGACCAGTCCGGGCAGCAGCGTCGTCGTCGTCGCTTTCCTTCTTGGAGGTGCTGTTTGGTACGTGGCGATCCAAAGCGCTAGGATCGTGGTGGGAATACGCTAGAGAGGACACACCGGTTGCGAGTCACTTTCGTTTTCGTTGATCCGCCGATGTTGGCGTTGTTTTCTCTTCTTATTTCTCTTTCTTTCTTTTTGGGCTTGATTGTGCTGTTTGCCACAGCAGTGGTCTCTTTGTTGTATCGGGTGGTTGATATATTAATATAGCGGGGCGTAAGCCTACTTCTTCTTTATTGGACATTTGGACTTGATTATGGTGTCAGTGGTGATGGCCTCGGAACTAGAGGTAATCCGCCTAGCACGGCTGCAAAGCAATAGGGTGGTGTTTGTTTGTTAATCCAGATCCAGTTCGCAATTACTGGAGTACTAGTAGAGTAGGAGTAACACATGGTCACGTAGGGTAGGACAAGGGAAGCGGATTTGCTCCCTGGAGGTGCAACCAAGCGGCAGCACTGAACCTCGGAATATGGGCCATGGCTTTATCGTGCGTATCAATCAGTGCACACACAGTAGCTTTGCTCGTGGTAGTACGTACCCGTCCTGGTAGTGGTAGGTTGCACTTGCAACCGTAGGATCAGCCTTTATAGAGCCATGAGCAAAGGCTACGCACCCCTCCCAACGGAGTATGCAATGCAGGGAGGAAGGAGGTGATTCTTTGTCTGACCGATCGGCCGGAGCTCACGCAGCGTCGCATCGTGCGAGGCCGACGGTAGGGGACCCGGCCGTGGCCCGTGGGACGGAAGGGGGGCGTTCTGTCCGTCCGGGCACGGCGGAAAAGCGGTGGCTGGTTGCGGCAGTGCATGCCGTGTCGGGGGGCTTTGCCTTTCCTTCAGGTGGGGGTGGGGCTGCTCAGTTGATTCTTCGCTAGATCTTCCGGTCTACCAACAGCACCCACCAAATTACTTTGATGAAACTTCTTTTCTTTTAACATTAACGATCACAGTACAAGGTTAGAGCATCCCTAGTGGCTCGTCTAAACGGACGTGTAAACGATATATACACGACCACGACCGAAAAACAGCTCCCAGCGGATCGTGTATACGGTCGTGCATCCTTTCCACGTCCACCCACGACGGTACTCGCGTGGAAGTATACACGACGCATCCACCTCCTGGTAAAACAACGCGCGAAGAAATCCTCCTCTGCGCCTCGTTCCCGCGCCAAGAAGGCCTCCGAGCTCGCCGCCGCCGCCTCCAAGCTCGCCTCCGAGGTCGCTGCTGCCGCATCCGAGCTCGCCGTCGCTGACCCCTCCGGCACAGGTACGGTTCCGCACCTTTTCCCCCGGATCGAACCAGAGAAGAGAGAGGGCCACATCATCCGAGCTTGCCGTCGCCGCCCCCTCCAAGCTCGCCACCGTGGTCGCCACCGCCGCATCCGAGCTCGCCGGCTTGGAGGAGAGGAGGGGCTGGGAGGAGAGGAGGGGTGTAGGGTCGGGGGAGCAGGGCTGGGGTCCGGCGGAAGGTTCGGGGCGCACGGGCTGGAGAAGGATTCGGGCTGGAGGAGGTGTCGGGCAAGAGCTTCGGGCGGAGGAGGAGGGCTGGAGGAGGAGGAATCGATGGGGCGGCGACCATGGCTCTATCGATTTGGTTCGTGGCCCTGCTGCAGATGATGAGCTTTTTTCGTGGTCGTTGGTCAGCACAGATTGGATCTAAGGTGTGGTGCGGACGTTTTGGTTGCTAATTCTTTTGTATCTGGCTTCAGTATAGTGCTACTGCTAGTATAATGTACGTGAATCAAGACTGAATTATTTGTAGTGCTTTTGCTTGTATGGTGCTGCTCTTGTTCAGAACTGGATACGTAGTGGTACTGCTATTTTTGTACTAAATATTGCTCCTAGTAATATGATGTCCGTGAATCAAGAATGAATATTACTGCTTATTTTTGTGATCAAAGTTCTGAACCTAATGTCGATACTTCCATCGATTTTGTAGATGGAAAAAAACCAAACCTTTCTCGACACTATGGGTTTTCGGTTCTCACAAACACTTCCGGAAATGTAGCCGTTTGAAATTTGGATATTGAAATAGAGCCGTTTGAAATTTGAAAATATAGCTGTTTGAAATTTGGATGTTAAAATATAGCCGTTGTAAATATACACGTCCTAATATACACGTTCCGCTGAAAAAACAGGAGGTGTAAAATTTAAGAAGGTGTATATGGAGGTGTATATGAAGATATACACGTCCAAATTTACACCATCCACTAGAGATGCTCTTACAAGGCTCACAACATAGAAGAAGCCAACAAATGCTTGAGTTGCACTGAACACATTCTAGATGATACCGAGGACTACAATTAGAGTCAAACATCAGAAAATGAGCAGGCCAAAATATTCGAACAATATACTCTTTCTTGTGTGTACTCGCATGTGTTGAGACTTGAGAAGGTTGGTACCATAGATTATATTCTGCGATGAAGGTTTGTACCATTTGATGTCCCGAGACGGCTGATGCAAGCCAACCGGGACATGCATGATTTAATGTTCTAGTACGAGAGTAGATAGTCTCTCCGTTTTCAAATAAATGGGCATATAGAAATTTTAAGACAGATTATGAAATAGAGTAGAAAATGCATTTGGAAGGTGAAAACGACGATCTCTCCTATTTACCTTTTCACCTCCAATGAGCAATGTATGAGGAGAATGAGGAAACCATGTACTGAATGTTATTGAGCTTGATTTCCGTGTGATGAGAGAAGCATTTTTTTCTACTTTAAATTGCACATGGAAGATAAAAGTACATTCTTTTGTGGACAAACTTCAAATACTAAACGTTCACTTATTTGAGAACGGAGGAGTAAGTACGATTTTGCGTCTAAAGTTATTTCTCTTGGACGGAAATGTTTCTCAAATCCAGCTGTTCTTCATAGGTGCTGAACATAATATCCATCCAATATGCAATCGGCAGCTGCGAGTTCATAGTCAGAAAGTCTATCGCGCAGCTGAAGAGTATTTCGACAGAGCAAAGATTTAGACATGATGATGATCTATGGAACACAAACAGTCAAACTCCAGAGTTCAGAACACCAGACTTCAGAAAAATGCGTTAACTTGAGGCCGGCCAATCAGAGAGTAATGAACTAATGATCCTTTTTTCCCTAAAAAGATGTTCCTAATTCACAAGTAGACAGAAATGCTACTCTCTGAGTTAACTACACTCTTTTAAGATTTTCTAGAGGTTTCTAGTACAACCATTTCAGAGGTAGATACTACTGCCTGCTGGTAGTGCTACAAATCAGAGAACCATCTCCCCTTCACCCTGAAAAGGATGAACACATTGAGGCCATACCCCATGAACGTGGATGCTTCGTCTAGAAACAACATCTCATGTGGACGCAGCGAGGAATCCACCATTCATCTCAGGAAGGACCAATCAGTTTAACAGAAGTTGCTTACATTGCACACTGACGTATGGCTTGGTATCTATCCCAAATGAGCTTCTCTCGCATAATAACATAATGCAGAACTGTTGCTGGATATGTGAAGGCAACTTAGGAAGTACATCAACTGTATCCTGCCTGCGTCAAAGACACCGCCTTTTTGAACTACACATCTTCTCTGAGGCAATTACATAAAGCCTGTGCCCGGGAAAGAAATTATCAGATCCTCCGCCATATGCTGAAATGTTGGCAATTATAGGTACCAGAAATATGAACAAGTTCATGCTATCATAATCGTGTCTTAAAAAAAAAGGTAGAGATAATCACATCCAGTGTAACTTTGATTCCCTGTAGAATACAATAAACCCAAACTCCAAATCTCTAAGACCAGCAAACAGCTAAGTGGAAACAAAAGAAATACCATTACTACAGCTAAGTATGCAGATATTTTTCACAACTATAGTTATTGCCAACGGCCGGCCTTATCCCTTCGCCTCGCTACAGTGCAGAGAGGCGGAAAGGAGGCGACCCGAGGTCTCGAGCGTTTCGCCGGCGTTGCCGCCGCTCCCCTCCGCCTCCGGTCGCCGTTTCGGCACCGCGAGGTGGGGGGGGGGGGAGCTCCGGTTCTCGTCCGCGCGTGTAGGTAGCTAGTAGTTGTAGGTGTGAGTGGCCCGGGCGGCGCTGTCGTAGCGGTGGCGATGGCGTCGGTTAATAGGGCTTCTTCGTCCTCCCCCTCCTTCCCCCGTTCCGGCTTAGCCGGGGAGGTAGTGGAGGTGTTCCGTCGGGCGTGGTTCTCCGCCTGTGCTCCTCCGGCCGGCCGCGGTGGCGAGGGGTGGAGCGGGTGGAGCTCGGCGTTCCATTTTTGCTGCAGGTGGGTTTGGTGGTCTTCTTCTTCGACGGTTCAGCTCCGGCCGGCCGTGGTGGCGAGGGGAGCTTCGTCTGGAGGAGGTGCGGGGGTCGTGGTGGTGGACCTGGGCGGCGCGGCGACGGCTGGAAGAAGGGAGGTTGCGGGAAGCGTGTGCTGTGGTCGTGCACGTTCAAAGTGCTTCGGTTCCGTCTCTCGGCGGCGGACAGCTCCTGCGGCCATCTACTTGTTGTGGCGGCGCTTTCTTCCCGGCGGTGAGTGGTACGGCGGCGCCGCCGTCGCCTAGGTTCTTGGAGAAAAGCTTGGGATCCAATTGTAATCTTCTCCGGTGGCTCGGGGTGCTCTTTGCACTTTTCGGGGTCCTTTTGTAATTTCTGTTTTCTTCTGGACCTTTTTGTAAAGTGTGTGGAGCTGCCTGAATATATGCGTTGGATCCTCCTAAAAAAAAAACTATAGTTATTGCCCATCCATGCAAGTAGGATCAAATGGTGCAAAAATAGCTCTTCTGCTTCCTCAACTGCTTCCTCAGTTAAAGCGTTTAACAGAGTGTAATAGCTTCCCATCGTCTTCCCTTGACCTTTTTATACATCCAATTAATAATAACCTAAATCAGACATCATGTAATTATTTCCGTAAGACAGAAAAAAATAGTACTATTAAAAGGGAGGAGCTAATTGTAGACATTCAAGATTTAATCTGTCCCCCAATAATTACCAACAATTTTACTAGAAATATATCAGATAAAATTATCAACCCTTGGCACCAACAAGTATGAAAACGATTTAATACCTGAATTATTCTTTTCCATTCCATTTCATCTTCAAGCGTGTCCAGTGCCTTCTTTACCTCCATACCCCAGCGTACGACCCCTTCTCCCTCCTGGTCGCTCCCGTGGGCGGCGCGGGAGGGAAACCCTAGCCTCCCGCCTCCGGCCGCCCCTCCTCCCTACTCCTCCTCCTCGCCGCCGCCGGACGGCGTCGCCGGGTTGATCCCGGGCGCTGGCTGCGGCGGGGCCTCCCATCCTCCTTCGTGGCTGTGGCGGCGCGGGTCGTGGCGGCCCGTCGGGGCGGCGAGCTCGGCAAGGGGCTCATCGGCGCGGCCCCTGGTAGCGTGGCGGCCTTGTGGTGGTTCTGCGCACTCGGACTAGCGGCGCTGCTGGCGGCGGTGCAGGTTCGGGCGGGGCGGCAAGTTCTTCCCGGTGGTGGGCAGCAGGTGCCAAGGTGCGAGCTCGCCGGAGCCGGCCTTGGCGGCGATGGTTCCACGACGGCGGCAGGTGGGGGCAGCACGGCGACGGTGGTGGGTGAGCCCGGATGTGGCCATGGCTAGGTTTGCCTGGCCCAGATCTAGGCCCATTTGGGCCCGATCTGGGTTCTACGGGCCCTGGCCGGTGCGCACCTCTGGGTTCTCACTGCACGGGAGACAACTGCGACCATGGCGCTGCAGCGCGGCGGCGGGATGGTCGGGCCTGATCTGGCCCTGCTAGGGCTGATCTGGGCCTGACGACCCTGCTACTGCGTCCGGTCGGCGACCGCCTCGGGCGGTGGAGGATGGCGGATCCTCCTATCGGTTGCGGACATCGCCCTGGCGGCCTGGATCTATCGCCGCCCCACTCGTCCGCCATGTTGACCTCACAACTTGTTGGTCCCTCGGCTTGAAGTTGCGGACGCCGGGGCGGCGGCTCTGGAAGGTGGACTGCACGGCCGTCTCTGCGGCGAGCGGCGTGACGTGGTGATGGCTTGCTTTTCGGCTATGTGGATGGCGAGAAGCGGGCGGTGGGGGTTCCTGGCGTTGGTGGTGGCAACTCCCAGATCATGGTTAGGAGACCATTCTCGGGGTAGTGGGCGATCTGGCGGTGCGGACGTTTTGGGAAGGTTTTTCCGAGTGAAAGCTCTGCGCTCCGGCGCCAATGGCGGCGATGTCTGCGGGTATCGTTACCTTCTTGGGGGCGCTATTGTGGTTACCTTCGCCGCGTTAGGGTTCCGGGTGAAAACCCTTGACCATCTTGGTCTCGACGGCGGCGACGTGTTACGTCGTTACCCTCTTGGGGGCGTCGTCGTGGAGCCTCGTCCCTTCAGGCTTGTTCTGGTGTCCTCGTGGCAAGTTTGGTTCTTCTTGTTTTTCTTTTTCCTATCTTTGATCTGCTTTGTAAGAGTTCTCCTCATCACATTGTATCGGTTCGGCCGTTTGGCTTTATTTATAAAGCGGGACGAAAGACTATTTCTTCAGTGCCTTCTTTACCGCTATCAAGGGAAACTCCAGAGCTCACGCAACAAATGAATCAAGAGCACCATAAACTTCCTCCTTTACATTAGACAAACTTTTAATCTGTACAAGACAAACGACTTAAGGGCAATCTAGCATCTCAGCAGGGATATGCACAAATGCAATAGAGAACAGACTATACGTATGGTGACAAGGGCGAAATGCAGAAGAACCTCACACATTTGACAAGCTTTTGTGACTTGGCAACGGTTCCGATTCTCTTATCGATCTTCCAGCCACAAGTTCGCAGTATCAGGTCAGGATAAGCAGCAGCAGCACCACTAAATTTGCAACATGAAACATGCTACAGTGGCGAATGGAGCTCACCACTACAGAGTTGAACTTCTGAGGATGTGGAACAGCAGTCCTCTCCAACGCTAAACCAAATGCTGGCGTCCCATATCTCAAGGAAAACATACTGTAATCTGCAGCGCAAAACATATTCCAGTCAGCATATACTTCTGACTGCTTTATCGAAAAAAAATATACTTCTGACTGATTGGAACATATGGCCAAAGAAAAAGGTTACTCCACCCGCACAGAGGAGCAGAATTACCTGGTGCCACGGGGCAGGTCGTCGCCGGCGTTGGAGGCAAAGGTCCGGTCGCCGCCGAGGCTTCTGCGCGCTGGGAGGAAGAGGAGTGGAGGAGAAGGGGAATGGGATGGGCGGAGAAGGGGAGGCGTGGGTCCTAGAAGTCCGGATGCTCGCCACGTGGTCTCACATTTTCCAACTGACGGAACGGACGGCCCTGATCGCATGCGGCAGAAGCTGGAAAAACAAAAGAGAAAAAGAAGGGGAAATAGGCAAGCGAAAAAAAGCGAGGGCAGAGTCGCGGGAGGCGGCGGGGAATTTTGGCGCGGCGGCGAAAGGGGAGCGATGCCGGAGCCGCAGGAGCCGCGCGTGATCGCCCACCTCGACTTGGATTGCTTCTACGTCCAAGGTCACCATCCTACCCCTAACCCCTCCCCCCCTCTCGCAGTGTCTCTGAACTGGAGAGTAACGCATTTTTGCTTGCTTGCTACAGTTGAGCAGCGGCGGAACCCGGCGCTCAGGGGGCAGCCGACCGCCGTGGTGCAGTACAACGACTGGAAAGGCGGCGGTTTGATTGCGGTGAGCTACGAGGCTCGCAAGTTCGGCGTCAAGAGGTGAGAGCCCGTCTCCGTTGAATTTATTTCCTCCGTACAGGCTTCCTGGCGAACATTTGTGATGCTCTCTGGATTCAGGTCCATGCGTGGGGATGAGGCCAAGAATGTTTGCCCAGGTATAAACCTGGTTCAGGTTCCAGTGTCTCGTGACAAGGCCGACCTTAATGTTTACAGAAGTGCCGGAACCGAGGTCCGTCTGTCATTGCAACAACTGATAGTCCCAATCAGTTATCATTTACTAAGACAGTTCAATGGCATGGACAGTTCTGAGTTTTGAATCCAATCTTTCAGGTCGTGGCGATCCTTTCGACCAAGGGGAAGTGCGAGCGAGCATCCATTGATGAAGTCTATCTTGACCTTACTGATGCAGCCAAGGAAATGCTCTTAGAATCTCCTCCGGAGTCGGCAGAGTTTATTTTCGAGGAAGCTACAAAGTCAAATATCCTGGACCTTCCTTGTGTAAGATTATTTTTTCCATGAATTAGTTGGGGCTGCTCTTACATTTGGCATTAGTGTGATAGTAGACTTTTATATTTCCAGGATGTCAGTGACAGGGAAGAGAATGTGAAGGCATGGCTTTGTCGAGCAGATGCTGATTACCAGGATAAGTTGCTGGCGTGTGGAGCTATAATTGTTGCACAGTTACGAGTAAAAGTCTTGGAGGAAACCCAATTTACATGCTCTGCTGGCATTGCTCACAATAAGGTTTATAACGAGTCATAATAGTGAGTAGATGAATTTCCTTTTGTTGATCAAAGTATGCTTTTTTTTTGCAACATTCGCTTCTTTCATTCTCCAAATTTAAGTATGAATAATCCATAGAGTATTATTTCATAAATTCTGTAAACTTGGAAATCGACTCAGTTTGTCCATGTTGCTTCATTGCCCTTTTGAATTTTTTCTTCTTCCTGTTGCAGTGATCCACTCAAAGGTTGTTATATTGTGCAGATGTTAGCTAAACTTGTCAGTGGGATGCACAAACCTGCTCAACAAACAGTTGTTCCATCTTCATCAGTTCAGGAATTTCTAGCATCATTGCCTGTGAAGAAGATGTAACGACACATGACAACTAAACTTTGTATTACTGTATATCTCTTTAGTCTCTACATTGGAGAACTGTGTGATATTGATTTACTGAATTATAAAAATGGCAATGTTATGCAGGAAACAGCTTGGGGGCAAGCTTGGGAGCTCCTTGCAGGACGATCTGGGGGTCGAGACAGTTGGTGACCTTTTAGGTTTTACAGAAGAAAAATTACAGGAGTACTATGGAGTAAATACAGGGTAAATTGTTGTTTGTTTTGTGGTATTCTTTCAGGTGCCTGATGTTTAGGATACCACGTTGAAAGAGTTGGATTTCTTAATTTCTATTCATTTTACTTTAGTGTGTGACTTAAATTTGCATGCTGCTATGCTTGCAGACTTATAATTATATGAATCATATATAATATCCTGTAAAACTCATCTGATAAGCACCTCACCTTGCACAGAACGTGGTTATGGAAGACTGCAAGAGGGTTTAGCGGAGAAGAAGTTGAGGACCGTCTTCTACCAAAGAGCCATGGTTGTGGAAAGACATTTCCTGGCCCAAAAGCATTAAAGAATAACTCTTCTGTAAGGAAGCTTACTGCCTGTCATATTTTTCTTCTCGAACAACTTTTTCTGCTTTAGAGCTGCTTATAAAATCTAAAAAAAGATTATCCAGGAATTCCTCCCACAACTATATGGATGTGCTCAGTAAGTAGAAACCTCAAAAAAATATTTGCTCAGTGATATACATCTCATAACTCCGACCATCACCTGATGCAAGAAGAATTTGTCAATTAGTGACACAGATTTACGGGTATTATGCAGTGGTTGCACACCCCTTGGTCAATATCATATTAAGTGTCTTTTGATCCTTTCCCACACTTATAGGGCTTAAACAGACTGTTATCAACCTGCCTTGGACCAGGGACTACTAACTTGATTATTTGCATGTTGCACAATTTGAGTTATGTTAGAACATTATGATGCCATACATCACACATTAATGGCATAGGGAAGGGTAAGATACTGCATGCTGCCCAACTTTCTTCTTCTTCTTTTCCGGAAGCTCGTATCTAAAGAACCTCTCGGTTAAGTATGCTGCCCAAGTTTAAATAGGTTATCAATGAGTTGAATCCCACGTACGAGGATGGCTCAAAATACATCATTTTGTGTACGAATTTACGAAGGAAAACATCGTGTTGACAGTCTGTTTCATACGTTTTAGGTTAAGAGCTGGCTGGATAAGCTTTGTGAAGAATTGAGTGAACGAATTCAGTCTGACTTGAGCTGCAACAAGAGAGTTGCTCAAACATTGACTCTCCATGCTAGGGCATCAAAGGTACATTGTGTAATTTTCTCACTGTTTTTTAGTTTCAGCTTGCTAACTTACAATAAAAGCAAATCAATGTGTAGGAAAATGAGTGCAATTCGCTGAAGAAATTCCCTTCCAAATCTTGCCCATTGCGCTATGGGACTTGCAAAATTCAAGAAGATGCAATGAAACTATTTGAATCTGGCCTTCATGATTTTTGGGGTTCTCGGAACACTGGATGGAGCATAACATCTCTTTCTGTCACAGCAAGCAAAATATTTGATATACCAAGTGTATGTGCATGATCAATTTCTCAGTAATATGTACATTCTTCTGTTTAAATAACCATTCCCCTCCAGAGAAACAAGTAGGATGACAACATGATCATTTTGTTTCCTCGATAAGATGCAGTAGCTATTTCACGGTATTGTGTCAAACCAAATAACGATTACATGGTGACATTGCATTAATTGCTACCTGCTTATGACAAACACTTCGAAATTGTTTTGCTGATATAAAGCTCTGTTGTTTCGAGAAAGTTTGTCAGTATTTTCTATTTTCACACATAGGAGAAAAGGTGGATAGCTAAAGGAAAATGGAATAGCAAATTCATCCCTAAATCCGTATTCTGTTATAGCCATAGTATTAATTTCAGTCAATCATAAAGGTGAAATTTCTAATATGAAACACGTGTGGCAGGACACGTGTGTAATTTGGAACCATATGAAGTGTGCAGGCTGAAGTTAATATTATTATACAAGCATAAAAAAGATATTCTCTTATTCTAATTCTTTCAGGGAACAAACTCAATCTTAAGATATATCAAGAGCCCAAGTTCCTGTGCACCATCAGCTATCCTTGATTCTTCCTCTACACCCGAGTCAACAGCATTTGGTGGTAAGGTTACTTTGTTCAATATTGTCAACCCTAGTAACGTCACTTTACCCTTACTGTACTTATCTGTAACATACTTCTCCAGATAACACGGTACACATGACGCCAGTTCATGAGGAACAGTTTGAACCATCGTCTAAAATGGAAGATTGTGACAACAGTAATTTAGCCAAACAATGTAGCGCAATTGAAGAAAAAGACGTGTCAAAGAAATTACCCAGAGTTCAGGTCAGTTATATTTTTCCTCCCAAACTTGCGCTTCATGGGTTGTTAATTTCTATCCCCTCCATTGCAATAAGGTGTATAAATTTTGTCCTAAGTCAAACTTTTTAAAATTTGACTGGGTTTATAGAAAAGAAATCAATATCTAGAATATTAAAAAAGTAAACATATTAAACATATTTCACCATTGATGTAATGATATTAATTTGCTACTCTACATGTTCATATATTTTCTGTAAACTTGGTTCAAACATAGAAAAGTTTGACTTAAGACAAAAATTTCAATTTTTATGCCTTATGTTTTGGAATGGAGGGGGTATTTTGACAGTTAGTACGCCTTGAATCTAACCTATCTCCCAAATGTGAAGTTTGCCCATAGCAACTAGCCTAGTGCATCAACATTTGTTTGTTTGTGTTCTCCATGTTTGATGGAAATGAGGTTACCATGTAGCATCGGTTAAAAAAAGGTAGTAACATTTAATGCTTTGTGTTGGTACTGAAATTTGAGCAAATTGTACCAAGTAGTCAGTAAGTTACGATGTTATATCTGAATTCCAGAATCGAATATCAGGTTTTTGAGTTATCCATTCCTCCTATGATTCCAGGTCCTCGTCTTATTCACTTCCTTACTAGCGATATTAAGTTTAGAACTCCATGGTAATTCCTACCTCTTAGTTTGTCTTGCTTCAGGCATTCTCCTGTGAGCTTTAGCATCTCGCTAGGTAGTCCCTGGCCTATGGCTTCTGGGCTTTGGCTATTTAGTCCTTTTCCACTAGAAGCAGGGTAGATATCTGCCACTTCTGCATTCCATCATAATTCGTAACCAACCATCATTCTAACACAGTAACACTCATCTCCAACTGAAACGGGTGATTGGCATGCTGAGCTAATTCTTGAGTCAAGTGAGAAACTTGTCTTGATAGGCCCTAAAAGAGGTTTACTTGCAGTTTCCATGCCTGGTTTTGTAATTTATTGTAGTTCAGTGACATACTTGCCTTTTATTTAACCTGAGTACTCATCCAGATGTTCCCTGACAATCATACAGGGATCTGGGTCTATTTTGAAGTATCTCTCGCAAAGTCAATCTGCCTTCCATGAGAAAAGAAATTTTGACGGCTTAATTTGCAGTAATCAAGGTTCGGTGACTGCTTTACTATGCTTACATGTATTGATCATTGCATATTACAGCCAACGTGAAAATTTCCTTGGTTGCCAAATATTCACCATTTTAGGCCATGAGAGCTCTTCAGGAGCAAGCGAGGCTGAACGACATGGTAAAAACAATATTAACACTGCTGGAGATCACTCTGCTGGTAACACATGGATGGTCAATGTTGAAGACATTGATCCAGCCGTAGTAGGGGAACTGCCGCTGGAGATTCAGAGAGAAATACAGGGGTGGATCCGTCCTTCAAAGCACGCAAGCACCAAGAAACGGGGTTCCACCATTTCTTCTTACTTTTCACCTTCAAGAAGATGATCACAGTGAATAGCTGGATCATGCTATGCTAATTCTAACATGTTGATTCTTCTGATGATGGTCCCCGCATGTAAACTGTAAGAACTCAGCTAATCAACTCTAGATAAGGGCATGGCGGATGTGTTTGTTGTTGATTTCCTTTTCTTTTGAAACTATGTGTATATTGTTACTGTATGATTCTAAAGATTCAATTCGCGGAAGGATTAGGATGCTACCACAATAGTTATTTCGCACTCCTGGCTGTCTGATCTTCATAGCTCTACTTTTCATCCGTTTGTTATTTCTAGTTCTCCTAATTAGCAGGCCAGTAATAACCCTAGACCGTGCTACCTTTCCAAGTTACGAACTGTATGCCTTCTCGTTTGAGCAAGTTTAACTGAGAAATGAAAATTATTTTCTAGGCCTTTGAACAGGGCTCTAGAGGTGGCAAGTGCGAGATGGTGAGAGCCGAGAGCCAGGTGAGGGCAGTTTTTTTGTTCGATGTGCGTTTACACTTTTTTTAGGGAATGTGTACACATCGTTAAGTCGGGGTTAATCCTACACCTTTTTGTTGGCACGGCTGGTTGAAAAATGCTAGGGTGGGCAATGGCCCACCATGTGGATCAGTTCCGAAGAGTGAAATGCATCTATAGTCCTCGAAGTTACCGGTCGTGTCCAAAACAATCTTAGAACTCAGGATTTGCATCAATACAATACTAAAAGTTGCACTGGATGTCCACCTACTGCTGTAAATATGAATGGCTAGCGTATAGCGCTGACGTGACTATGAAGCAGACTCCTTGTGGTTCTCGGAGTTACCGGCGATGTCTAAAACAGTTTCGAAACTCAGGATGTCCATGTTCTTAGAAAAAGCAAGGAAATATTGCACTCGTTGTTTTGCGTTGTTTCATTCGTTGAATGGAACGGGGAAACCCCTATTTTCTAAAAGAAAAACAAGGTAAAATATTTGTCATTTTCATTGAGCAAGGAATAACCACCGATCACATCTCGTAATATAACTTAATTTGACCCTGAACTTAGTTAAAATATAACTTAATTTTCACAACACATGGAATTGATGTGAATCTATGTACTACTTAAATTTCTCAAATAATTTGAGCGGAAATAAGTTATTTCGGTATCTACCGAAAATATTGAAATTTCATCGAAAGTAAGCCTATAACATTTTACTCCAAGAATTATATTTGATGATACATGTGATCCTGGATTAAATATTTTTTAACACTTTAACTATTACTATAAAAAATTGGATCATAAATGTTGACTAATATTTGTGCATATATATTTTTTATGTACAAGAAAAAATTGATAATGGAAGCTCTATTGATCTCATTGTCGTACTCAGTGATGTGTGGCAACATTCACATTCACAAATATCATCCTTATTTCAATGTTCCAGAGATACTTCAGTGCATAGTTTAGAAAACCGGACCGTGAAGCTGGCAGTTCATCCGTTCAATGTCTGGCGCGGTAATTAATAAACAAAAAATATTTTAGTAATGTACCAAAAAATTAAGATGTCAAGGAGCGTCACTTCCCTTCTATATCACGAATCGGGCATGGACCCGATTGTTACCCAGCTTGGGTACAACCACCGCTGAGAGCCTAGTCGCGGGTTCGAAACTGTTTTTCCTCGGTTCTGAACAAAACAGTCAGTTCAACATTTTCTCCGGTTTAAAAAAATCTTCTGCCATGTTTTTTTTAGAAAAAGATGGACATCCTGAGTTTCAGGACTGTTTTGGACATCGCCGGTAACTTAGTGTACCACAGTGGTCGTGCTTCATTGCCACGTCAGCGCTATATGCGTATAGGTGGACATCCGGAGCAACTTTTAGGACCGTGAATTCTGAGTTTCAGGACTGTTTTGGACATGGCCGGTAACTTCAACGACTGTAGATACATTTCACTCAGCCCCGAACCTATCATCATTTTCTTCTTTTCTGGAATATTTTTATCTGTAAGTAAGCCTCAGTTTTGTCACTTACAACTGTTACAATCAGTAACCTCCCCACTCCCTTTAGTTGAATCGTTGTGCCTGCAAACCAGAATAAACCTAAACATTCTAAATAAGCAAAGCAAGCTTTTCTTTTTGTGACGTACATGCTTGTTTGCATCATCGATTACTGGGTTTCCTATACTTTAAGGCTTTAGTTCTGCCGTGACAACAAGTATCCTCTTCTGCATGGAAATCCTGTCAACAAAAAGTACGAAACTGCGCTCTGCCATTTCAAAAAGATGACTAAGATTACCTTTTCGAATAGAACTATAAGTCAGGCATTTACCCAGGAGGAACTGAGCACAGAAATTGCCCAGGAGGAAACTGCCCACTGCTATACAAGAGAATTTGTAACATAAATGGCCATACCGCAAAATGGCAAGTACAATTTCAACACCAAGAGTTGTCGCCGTCGACGGTTGCAGGTTTAGTCCGAGATGATCTCAATCTGCTAGAGTTGGCTCACCGTGTGAGATAGTGTTAAGTTTGTAAGAGTTGTGAGTTCTGGGTTATGTTGGGTTGCGGTTCTTTGAACTGCTGTTGTACTTCTCTTTCTTCTAATAATGAATAAGCAGAGCTCCTGCTGGTTTACGTCAAAAAAAAAAAAAAGGCAAGTACAGCAAACCTGTGTTGGTTAGCAATTTATCAGGACACGTCCGGGAATGGCATAGCCAGCGCTGACGAGACATGTAAGATTGGTAAGATTTTTTCTGACAAGTTGACTATGCTTATGATTATCACCAAATACTTGCTTGTCGGTTGAATAAATATTTAAATGATTAGTGTACTAAGCATCGTTGTACTGAAAACGATATTCAGTCAACTGCCTAGCGTCTTTTAGGGGAAACTTCTGTTAAGTCGTCGTTTAGAGGAGCTTTTTCTGGGCATAGTCGTTCTAACAAGAGTCGCCGTTGGACGATTTCGTTACTTAAATCGCTTTCCATGTTGCCCGTCTACAATTTCTCAGATCACCTGTACGCATCTCGCCGCCTCCATCCCCGGCTGTCTGTCGTTCCAGTAGCCAGCCAGTCGTCGAGGCTGCAACGGTTAGGACTATGAGTCCATGAGGACAGGATCGACGGATGGTGCCTTGATCGTGTTCGACTGGGTTATGGTTCGACAGACGCCGTGCTCGACACAAACTCAACATTATACATATAAGGCGTTGTCTGGAAAAGAAAGAGAGAAAGAAATCACCTCAAGAATCAAACACGCACCAGGATAGATACGCTTCTTTTCAGAAGAAAACTCTAATGTCGATAATGCTGAGCGCGTCGACGTGCGACGCGGAGTTGGAGCAGGGAGAGCACTTGTTGAAGATCTCCGATTACAGCGTTCACAAAGGCATTGGCGTCGGCCGCTACATCGAGTCGTCAGTCTTCTCTGTTGGCGGCCATGAGTGGCGCCTCCACTATTACCCGGACGGATCTGCGGAAGAAAGCAAGGACGACATAGTAGTCCATCTGGAGGTGGTGGAGATGGACCCGAGCAGAGACATGGCGCGGGTATCCTCCGCAATCAGCTTCTTCGACTGGAAAACCAAGCGGTTTTCTTCGTCGATGGCGACAAACGACAGGGTCAATCTTTCCCACAACGAACTTGCCGTGCACCACATAAACAGGGGCGACATAGAAGCATCCGGCTATGTTGTTGACGATCGTCTCACTATCAAATGCGCGATGACCGTCATCAAGGAGCCATATGTTATGGAGGAGTATGAGCTAAAGCTACCCGCTAACAGCCATGTCGAGGTGCCACCGTCGGACATCACGGAGCAACTCGGGAAGCTGCTGGAGACAAAGGAGGCCGCGGATGTGACATTCGAGGTTCAAGGAGAAGAATTCCCCGCCCACAAGCTCGTGCTAGTGATGCGGTCTCCCGTTTTCAAGGCGAGGCTCTTCGGGCCGATGAGGGAGAAGGATGCAAACCGCGTCGTCATTGACGACATGCAACCTGCCGTCTTCAGGGTGTTGCTCCACTTCGTCTACACCGATTCGTTGCCTGTGTCTGCGGATCAGTATGGCATGGAAAGGCTGAAGCTTATGGACGACTTGGATACGAAAGAGATGACTAGACATCTGGTTGTGGCTGCGGATCATTATGGCATGGAAAGGCTGAAGCTTATGTGCGAAAGCATCCTCAGCAAAGGGCTAGATGTCGACTCTGTTGCAACTACATTGGCTTTGGCCGATCAACATAGTTGTTCCGGGCTAAAAGATGCTTGCACTCGATTTATTGCATCTTGTACTAAACTAAATGATGTGGTGACAAGCGAAGGGTACAATCGGCTCAAAAGAAGCTGTCCGGATACTGTAATAGAAATGTGGGAAAAGGCTAGTAAGCTCCGCCAAAACTAGAATGATTTACTTTGTGTATATCTATAGCTTATCTTAACTATTCATCCTAAAAGAAAGTATCATTGCCTTCCAGTGCTCATTCATGTTTGATGGTATGCAACACGACGTTTTTTCACGCCCAACTGTTAGGTATTTCCGGTGTGATGCCTGGGTTTTAGAATTACAGGCTAGACACAAACAAACATAAGTGAAACAGAACTCACCCTGTAAGGTAGGACACCGAATATCTGAACAATGAGATGGTTAGCAGCTAAAACGTCATGCTTTGCCTTTCGCGAGCAGGATCAGCCAGCTTTTTGTTGCATGCAATGGAAGCCAGAAAATCTTCTGTGTGAAATATTTCCGCCGTATCCACCCGCTCCATGCTCCATGATCAGGCGATGATCGTCTTGTCAACAACTCACAAAGGCCCTGGCTCATCGTTCCTGATCTCGCCTTCTGCAGTCATGCCTCTGTGTCCATCATTTAGCACCAGCATCCCTGGCAGTAAGAACCCTAAGCAAATGAGAACTAGGCAGAGGCCTAGTGGTAGGGGTCACAGTGGTGCACCCTGCTGGCCAGGAGCGAATATTTGGCGTCTCACCTGGGTGGTAAGCAGAGGCCTAATGGTAGGTGTCACAGTGTCTCACCTGGGTGGGCTTCTTCTATCAAAATATGCCACCAGGTCTAGTCCTGGCTGGTCTCATTTTTTTTTAAGAACCCTGAGCAAATACAGGGTATGACATGCAATTTGTTGACCCAATTGGACAATCTTACACATGTTTGCATGTCATACACATACACAAAACAATTCCTTTCAAGAGTATTACATGGAAATATTCAAAACGCTCTATCCACTAAAAATTATGTCACCTAGTGTTGATCCGATTGCATGATTTAACATGCACACATAAGCAGAAAGTAATTTATTTCAAGACATTCCATGCTCAAAACTGTCAGCCCGAGATGAATCATTTAACCCACTTCATTGTCTGTACGGGTACAAAAATTTGACAGTCGGTCATTTAGGCACACACACTGATAAATAGATGAACCGAAATATTACAATTAATTTTCTGATGTGAGCCTGTCAAAAGGGCACGACGAAATTGATTATATCCGGAGATTCCACCTTCCTGAATTGTCGTGGTGGGAATCACGGAGATGCCATGGGGATGGCTTAGTCTGGGGCCGAACGGATGCTTGAGGATTCGGGGAGGGATTGCGCGATGAAATCGCACACGAAGAACACTGCAAACACAATGATTTACCCTGCTTCGGGGCCCTCGTGAGGAGGTAAAACCCCTACTGCAACATCTATCCTACTTTGGTGTATTCTCATCTCATATGCGGTGATTACAGACGCTCCTCGAGCTGTATGGAGCTGGCTAGGAAGAACTGCTCAAGGAAGAAGAAGCAAAGCCGAAGGGGGGAAATGAGCCAGCGTTTGGGCCCTGTCCGCCTCTTCCCCTGGTGCCCTTTATATAGGTGCCCAGGGGACAAGGTGAGGGGACAAACAGATAATAAACACTGTTCACAGCACTGTAGCTGACGTGACTACTGGGGTCTTGTCACACTGTAGCTGATTTGACTACTGGGGTCTTGTCCGCACTGTAGTTGCGTCATGGGGATGGGCCTGGTACGTCCCGTCCGTCCTTCCGGTTGTCTTCTAGTGCTTGTTTCCAGGATCCCGGCGGGTTACCGGGGGAATCTTGTACTGGACGAGGAAAATATTTGTGATGACTCGGATGGGATGTCCCGGTCGAGGTAGAGTCGGTTGATGATGATCCGGTCGAGGAAGCGCTGGGGATGTCGGGATGTCGTAGTAACGCTGCCCCTGGGTGGCTGCCGAGGTGTCGATATAGAGGAGTGCTCGAAGGGGGGCAGCAGTGGAGACTCGCTGTAGCAGGGAACTCGGCCCAGCCGAGGTGCGTGTCTCGGCCCACCCGGGAAGGAGCGACACTGATCCGTCCGTGACAAAGGAGATGCGAGGCCGGGACGCCTGTGTCGGTCCGACCGAGGTACGGAGGCAATTCGGCTCGTCCGGGGTACGTATGTCTCGGCCCAGCCAAAATACTGCTGTCTCGGCCCGTCCCGAGATTAACAGGCCACGGTCCAGTCCGAGTCCAGGAGTTGGCCCGCAGAGAGGAAAGCTCGGCCTGCTCTCAGCTGGAGCATCCTCGACCCGCCAGAGGCTGGAGTAGCCTCGACCTGCCCGAGTGGTGGCGACTCGGCCTAGCAGCGACTGCTGCAGCTTCGGCCCGCTCGAGGTGAGAAGACTCGGCCTGGACAGCGGCCTAATCCGAGGTGAGTACCTCGGCCTGCCCGAGGCTGACATTCCGGCCCAGCCGAGGCTGGCAATGCTGGGTTACTCGGTTTACTCCGAGTTAAAATAAGACTCGGCCCAATATTGGTTATGTCGGCTCGGACAGCACCAAAACCGGCCCATGCTGTCTTTTCCTGTCTTTTCCTTTATTCTTTATTGGTGCACTCTTTCTTATTAATACAACAGTAGCAACAACCTTGGGGTACCCGGGGTTACATCCCCGACATTAGTCCCCGAGGCTGCGGGGGACTCGCAGAGTCGCGCGCAGACTTATAAAAATAAATAACCATACCAAGAACCTCCATATGCGCATCATCATGCCTGTATGTACATCATCATAATTCGGTCGACCAGCCATGCCCTCCAGGCCAAATGCGACATCCGGTTGACCGAGCTCACCCGAATCAACAACGAGATGGACAGTTTGTACTGGAAATGTGTTGCATGCATGGGCATGGCCACACATAGATGTCTCTGCCGACATTGGGCAATTTGGCACGCTGCCTGCGTGGTCACCATCATATGTCATTCTTCAGCCACTCTAGGCATATCACACATGTCTCGGTACCTCGGCCACTCTGGGCATATCTCACATGTCTCGGTACCTCGGCCACTCTGGGCATATCACACATGTCTCGGTATCTCGGCCACTCTGGGCATATCACACATGTCTCGGTACCTCGGCCACTCTGGGCATATCACACACGTCTCGTATGTCGGTTTTTAGCCACTCTGGCCGTTACCGCACAAATATGTTGGCAGCTTTTAGCTGGTCCAACACACATATAGCCGTCATTGGCTGATCTGGCATTTTGCCATCGTAGGCATTTGCCTTATGCCAGTTTGAGATATATCTCAACCTAGTATGCCCAGCGAGTCGGAATACTCTTCGACTCACTGAACCGGGATAGCAATGCTATGATACTCTAGCAAACTGAGATGACTGAAGAACCATGTTAGTCGGATAAGCTGGTAAAACAGCGATCATGAGATAATTTAGGATATGAAAGAGATGCCGTGATATTCTGGCGAACCGATATAAACGGTGATTTGAGATATGGAATGATGCCGTGATACTGTGGCAAACCGAAATAAACGGCAACCTGGAGAATACCGAAAATGCCATGATATCTTGGGTGATTTGAGATAACCAACATAACCATGAACTTGGTGATGAATATTGTCTCGGCACAACCGATGCTACCTTTCAACGTTAGTACAGGCATATGTATACTGAATATTTAATCTAAACAACAAATCTACTAACAGACGGAATTACTTATAGCATATGACAGAGATTACTTCTAGTAGCAAAACTATGCATGTAGACACAGACTCGGTCATAACCGAGTCCCCGAGTTATTTTACAGATCTAGAAGAAAAAGCAGACTGACTGGCCGGCCAGTCCCCGGGTTAAGACATCTTTCTCCGGGGAAATAACAACTAAGCAAGACAGAAAAGAGGGGGTAGTCCCCGAGTACTGTTTGAGACTATACAGAAGTGTAATGCAGACATATAAATGATACTCACGGAGCTATGTTGTCGGGGAAGTCGAGGAAGATGCTTACATCGGCAGAGATATCAATATGTCAGCCTGGGTCACCAATATCTCGGTTTGAGCCACTTTTATGCCAGATATGACCAATATATGTCGGATCCCAACCTTAACTCGGATTTCCAGGGTAACTCGGATTTTCAGGGTGACTCGGATTTTCAGGATGACCCGGATTTTCAGGGTGACCCGGATTTTCAGGATGACCCGGATTTTCAGGATGACCCGGTAATGATCGTTTTCAGCAAAACCGATACCACCTTTCAATGTTAGTCCAGCACATATATACACACAGAATATCTGACGGGAACAACAAATCTACTAACAGAGGTAAACTAGCTCCAGCATATATCGTGAATATTCAAAGAGAACAGCAAGTCTACTGACCAGAGGCAACAAACTATAACATATGTCGGAAAGTAAATCTAGCAGTCAGGCTACGCACGAGGATGCGAAACTGGACTCGACCGAGCCCCCGAGTCATTTTACTTATCTAGGAGCAGAAGCTAAACTGACTGACTGTCTAGTTCCCGGGTCAAAACACTTTGCTCCCGGGGCAAACAACTAAGCAAACAGGAAGGGGCAGTCCCCGAGCTATTTTTGAGATTGACTATCTGTGCGCGGTACCAAATAAAATACTCACTGAGCCTCGTTGGTGCCGATTGGATTGGCAAAAACGTCATGACCTGGGCAAGCGGCGGGCAGTTACCCGGATCTGTTGATGGTGACCGTTGGTGTAGACTGCGCCAGCCACTGCGTACAGCGGCAAGCTTGAGCGAGGGGGACAATGGTGATGTCGAGTCCCTGCGTTGATGACGAAGGTCCCGTCCGAATTGATCCAGCAAGCGCCACTATCAGCCCCACGGTGGGCGCCAACTGTCGTGGTGGGAATCACGCAGATGCCATGGGGATGGCTTAGTCTGGGGCCGAACGGATGCTTGAGGATTCGGGGAGGGATTGCGCGATGGAATCGCACACGAAGAACACTGCAAACACAATGATTTACCCTGCTTCGGGGCCCTCGTGAGGAGGTAAAACCCCTACTGCAGCATCTATCCTACTTTGGTGTATTCTCATCTCATATGTGGTGATTACAGACGCTCCTCGAGCTATATGGAGCTGGCTAGGAAGAACTGCTCAAGGAAGAAGAAGAAGAAGAAGCAAAGCCGAAGGGGGGAAATGAGCCAGCGTTCGGGCCCTGTCCGCCTCTTCCCCCTGGTGCCCTTTATATAGGTGCCCAGGGGACAAGGTGAGGGGACAAGCAGACAATAAACAATGTTCACAACACTGTAGCTGACGTGACTACTGGGGTCTTGTCACACTGTAGCTGATTTGACTACTGGGGTCTTGTCCGCACTGTAGCTGCGTCATGGGGATGGGCCTGGTACGTCCCGTCCGTCCTTCCGGTTGTCTTCTAGTGCTTGTTTCCAGGATCCTGGCGGGTTACCGGGGGAATCTTGTACTGGACGAGGAAGATATTTGTGATGACTCGGATGGGATGTCCCGGTCGAGGTAGAGTCGGTTGATGATGATCCGGTCGAGGAAGCGCTGGGGATGTCGGGATGTTGTAGTAACGCTGCCCCCGGGTGGCTGCCGAGGTGTCGATATAGAGGAGTGCTCGAAGGGGGCAGCAGTGGAGACTCGTTGTAGCAGGGAACTCGGCCCAACCGAGGTGCGTGTCTCGGCCCACCCGGGAAGGAGCGACGCTGATCCGTCCGTGACAAAGGAGATGCGAGGCCGGGACGCCTGTGTCGGTCCGACCGAGGTACGGAGGCAATTCGGCTCGTCCGGGGTACGTATGTCTCGGCCCAGCCAAAATACTGCTGTCTCGGCCCGTCCCGAGATTAACAGGCCACGGTCCAGTCCGAGTCCAGGAGTTGGCCCGCAGAGAGGAAAGCTCGGCCTGCTCTCAGCTGGAGCATCCTCGACCCGCCAGAGGCTGGAGTAGCCTCGACCTGCCCGAGTGGTGGCGACTCGGCCTAGCAGCGACTGCTGCAGCTTCGGCCCACTCGAGGTGAGAAGACTCGGCCTGGACAGCGGCATAATCCGAGGTGAGTACCTCGGCCTGCCCGAGGCTGACATTCCGGCCCAGCCGAGGCTGGCAATGCTGGGTTACTCGGTTTACTCCGAGTTAAAATAAGACTCGGCCCAATATTGGTTATGTCGGCTCGGACAGCACCAAAACCGGCCCATGCTGTCTTTGCCTGTCTTTTCCTTTATTCTTTATTGGTGCACTCTTTCTTATTAATACAACAGTAGCAACAACCTTGGGGTACCCGGGGTTACATCCCCGACATGAATGTTGAGACCCAAGCTTCGTTCCAGCATCTCTTCTACCTCTCCTAGCAATCCCTACCACATCTTTAAGGACGAAACGTGATATTTACCCGCAATCCGCTTTTCTTGTTAATAATAATAGCCTTAGGAGATGGTTATAAGTGATATGTCAGGCGAGAGGAAGGCCGTTTTGTGTCTCTGCATATTCAGACAAGGCTGGGAGGTCCAATGCACTCCTTGCCTTTGCATATTCAAAGAAAGCTGGGAGGTCTAGTGCATCCCTTGCAGTGGCTTGGTCCTCGTCAGTAATTCTCAATGCTTGATATAGGTTTTCCTGCAACAAAGCTTATAATCATGCTTGGAATTGCATACAAGATTTAATCCACACTCGTATGACAGAGTTGTAATTCAATATGCTTGGTGATGCCTAACAGACTTCAGCATTGCATGCCAGGGAGGGTCCATGGTAGATTAGCAAAAGGAAATACTGCAAATGGTGTAGAATACATGGCATAATAAAAATTAAAAATTCATGAAATTATATTTATGTACATCACAAAGTCAGTACCGTGCTATCGAGCATCCGGATATAACCAACTAATAGCAGCTCCACGGGGTCCTCTGTTTTGGCCTTGCAGAGAGAATCAATAAAACATATCCGCTGAAAAAGAAAAGGCAGGCCAGCACATTATTTCACTTCCCAGTTCTTTAGCAAAAATTGCATAGCAATAAGCAAATTGTATAAAAAAAATTCAATTGTTAATCTACAGACAACAGGAATCCAAAAAAAAAGCCCTTCAAGTTCGTAATTGACAATGGGCAGTTATCTGTCAAAAGAAGTGCAGAATAGGCAAGAGACAAGACAATATAAACTTTATACTAACCATCACTCTTTTAACATTTCGCAGTGAAAGGTCCCACCCAATGCTGACCACCGCTTTCGAGACCCCATATGCTTCTGACTTGGCCCAACCAATGAAAATTCCTGATAGTTGATCAGGAATAGAATCATAGGTGGACTCACCTGTTGGAAATGTATTTCTGAGTTAAAACAATTGTGATGGTACAGTATTCTGCAAACTACTATCTGCTAAGAATCGTAATATTGTCAGTTATTGACATATCAGAAGTTATAGGAAGGTGTCCGACCTGCTACAATTGTATGAGTATTGTTTGTAACCAAATAACCTATTTGAGCATTTGAGAGTAGTGATTCCATGGGCAAAGCACCTTGAATGCCTGCAACAGAAATGGCAGCCAGCAGACTTAATAATTAAATAAATCAACTAAAATAAAAATCAGTGGCTAATGGAGAATGAATTACAATCTTCAAATGGGGGAAGTCCCCAAAGCTCAGGATGGAAGTCTAGCAGTGAATAGAGGATGATATCAGCAATTGAGTAGCATTGCCTTTGACTTTGGAGTGATGGAACAGCAACTACTTTCGCTCCAGAGGCCTTGGCAGCCTGAACTCCAACCCTAACAATATTTGCGAACAAAGCAGTAAGTTCAATTACAGAACAAAACAGGTGCTATCTTGTTTTAATAAAAGCAAATTAATATCTCTGTGATTATGTCTTGACTTCGGAGAGCAGAGATTTGGATCGGTGTCTACTGAAAAATGCAATTGCCTTGCAAATTAACACATGGAAAAAAATGAAAATAGGTACATACAGTAGCTTGTAAATTTGGTTTTCTTACAAAGACTATTTCACCGCTATGTCTTGGTTAGCTTTTTTTTAGAAAAGGGGGTGCGGATCCCCGGCCTCTGCATCAAAGTGATGCACACAACCGCTTGGTTAGCTATTTAAGGCTGCTCTCTATACTATTAATGCAACATCGACAAGTTGTCTATTATGGATATGCTACATCTCTTGAAACCTGAACTATGTTCGATTTCACTTTGAAAAGGAAATTTATTCTCATTGGGGAAAAAGCTTGTAAATGAGTAGTTTTAACTCTATACTTACAGAGAATCCTCAATGACCAAGCATGATGACGGATTTACACAGAGTCTCTTCGCAGCCTCCAGAAATCTAGAAATCAGAGATTATAGAGGATCAGCAATTAATTGTGTGCACAAAACTATAGATGTTTTATATCAAGTTTTGTAAAGTGTTTAGATAAGATGGTACCATACTTGAATGTAATCCTGGTACACAAAAGGTAAATTCACTGTATACCTACACCTTATGTTGTTGCATGGAAATAGAACAGTGCTTACAAGCTAAACAAGGAACGTAGCAATTAACATTCGGTAAATATGTAAAAGTACGCACATGTCAGGGCAGGGTTTTCCATGTGGGACCTGATCACCACCAAGAACCACTGAAAAGCAGTCTTTTAGTTCTGAAAAAATAAGAGGAGACTTTAATGGATGAGTAACCAATTCATAGTTTCATAATATACATAAATCTAGCCCTTTATAAAAAACGTCATTACTGCTAAACGTTTATATTTGTGCAAACAATGTCAAATCGGGACAACCGATGATTAGTTAAGTATAGCCAGACTGTCAGCATAGCACACTCAGAAGATAGTTATGACAGATCAAACAAGCCATAATTTCTTTCACCAAATTTATGACTTTGTATTATATTGGCGGACTTCTTTCCTTCAGTAAAAAGAAACAATCTGTTGCATTCCAAATGGTATTTGTGCAAATACCAAAAGGCTTGGCGAGTTATCCCATGTGGTACACTATTTTTCTCAGAAAAGAACACATGGTGTACTGTAGATTGAAGAAAAAGTTCAGACCTCCTAGCTTCAAAATTTTGTGATCGATATTCCTCCTGATGGAATTCGAAGCAAGCGCCAGCGGCACTCCGTTCTTGTGAAGATGCTTGAGAAGCCTTTTAACTCCTGGGAGCGGGTTTGCCCTCTGCCACCTGGAGAAGAACAGTGAGTCCAAGTTCATTCAGTCGTGATGGACATTTACAGACTTGATTGGCTCAATAAAACTGCAGCAAACCTTTTCATGTACAACGGGTATATTGCCTCGGAATACTCCTCGACGGTGAGCGGCAGCCCATAGTCTGCGATGATCCCGGTTGTGGACTCCCTGTTCATCTGCCCCAGCCTCTTCTCCTCCTTGGCAGCATCTGGGACCTTCCCGTAGGTCCCCAAGAACTCCTTCAGGACGTCCCGTGTTGCCCTCTCTGCACCAAGACACGCCACGGTTTACAAATTCCATGTTGCAGTTTTAGTATTCTTCCTTGTAATGTCAGCGCCTCGGCACAACCGATTGTTGATGATATTCTAATGCAGATAGTAGGTTTGGAGAAGATGACCAAACACGGCCACCATGAACGGAAAAGAAATCCTTTTTTGTACTGGCTCGAGTATAGTACGTATCGATGGAACGGAATTAGCTGCCCCATTACAGGACGGCTAGCATCGAACGGCAGTACGGCGGTGCGAGAGCGAAGGAAACCGACCGTACCTGTGTCGAGGAGGGTGCCGTCGAGATCAAAGATCACGGCCGAGACCCGGTGCGTCGCCGCCATGGACGGAGCGCGGAGGAGACGAGGTGGCGCGGCAGCACGGAGTCGATTGGCGGGTTGGGGTGGAAGGGAAGGTTGCTGCGCGTGGGATTTAAGGGTGGGAGGGGGAGAAGTTCGACGAGGGGATTGGTGGAATCCTTATCCGAGTCCATTTGCAAATTGCAACGATGCTCGACCGGTCAGCTTCGGGAGAGGCAAACAATATGTTGCGGTGTGAGGTGTTAACACGACTTGGATGCCTTTTTGTTGCCGATTGGCGTATGCCACGGCAGGACCGTGCTTGTTCTGGTCACCGCGCCACGGTGCCTGTTGTGCATTCGTTCAGCACCGTACAACTTTCAAAGAGGAGAAAGTACCAAACTTTACACTAAGAAACAAAGTCCAAATCGTTTTTTTTTAGCAAAAACAAAGTCCAAATCGTTTGTTTCTTCACTTATTACTAAGACTATAAATTATGTTACACGTGCTTGACACTGGATCTCAACTTTGTGGAAGAAACAACCAAGCCCCCCACAAGAAATTGCTTGTTTCTAACTCCTACTAGGTATTAACTAGCAACAATGTCATCTTGTTAAAAACAAAACAGCTTATAAGACGAACACTATCTGAACCTGTAAATGAAGCTCCTACTCCATTTTGGAGGGCCTAAGGCCAATAAGTTACATCCAGCACACCTAAAGCCCTATAAACCTCTGAGGAGCACTAAAATAGAGAAGCCCCCAAAACCCCTCAAAAGTCCCAATATAAAGAGCGGGTTTTTCCTAGCACAGCGTCGTAGTCCATGTCGCCAAAACTCCCCCACTATCACGCAGTCGCTCCCCCTTCCGCCACTCATGTGTCCCAATGATGAATAGTTCACACATGTCATAAACAAAATATGACTAAGAAAAATGGGCTACTTATAAAGTTGGTGACTCTTCTTATCCCAAGAAGTTACGGACAAGCCCTACTTGTTTTTTAGGGCCTAGTGCTAAAGTTGTTTCGGCTTAGTGTCGTGGGGCTGTCACGGCAAGTGTCTCCTTTGGAAGACTTGTTTGTGGAGCCATTGGGCGACTTGATTTTACAAGGTTGTTTAGCTCATCAGGGAAAAATATTTGCTCAAGTTCGGCCCCTCACGATGGAGGTAAAGACCTACACTCCTGCTAGATTGATATTGATAGTCTCGATTACAAGAGCGCGATTCCGCTACTCGGGTATCGAGATCTAAGATTGCTTCTCTATGACTACCTAGGAGCTCGCCTTATATACACGGGAGCCCCTAGGGTTACAGGTTACCTCCGGGTTGTTCCGGAGGTCGGTGTCCTACTCGGAGTCTACTAGGTCTTCGTCGTGGCTTCAAAGTTAGGATTCCTTCCTTATGCGCGAACTCCTTCGTAGAGGCCCGCGGTCAACAGGTCGGCCCAACTCTGTAAGTCCAAGGAGATGAACGGCTACGAGCCGGGTATGGGCCCTCTGGGTCCTTGTCAAGCAGTCCGCTCCGTGGGCCTACCCGGAAAGTATTTTCCGAACAGTTAGTGCGCCGATGGATATCCCCCAAGAATAATATCAAAGAAGATGACTCGTATGGAGTACTACATCACAACACTGCCTCCCTTCTTTCTTGATGTTGAGGTTGGTTGTCCCTCCTCTTTCTCATCACACTATCACCCCTCCTTTCCTAGCCATTCTCCACCACCGCCGACATGCCCCCACCCATGATTAGGTTTTTTCTAAACCCCCGAGGGGGGCATCCTATTATCCGCATAGCAGCAGTGACCATTCCCTCCTCCCTTTCTTGTCCTCCCACCAACCCCTTCTTCCCCACGATATCCAGCTGGGAGATATCGTCCCCTCCGTAATACCATAGACCCTCAGCATGAACAACCGATATATACTCACTAGTACAGAAAAACATGTTGTTTACCGGCCCTTAAACCCCCATCCTTAACCGGTTTTGGGAACGTGGGAATGCATTGGTCTAAGATGGCTCGTGTAATCTCTGACGGGCAACCACCAGTCAGATGAACCCACTCACGAGCCAGAGAAGCAATCCCTGACATGACCTTATTAGTTGTCTGTATGAAGTTTCAACATATACTCTGAGTCTCCACATCATTTCTGGACATGTTCACGAAAATGATCCGAAACTCTGGTCCAGACATCTGGATGATTACTAATCGTCATGTTTTAAGCGCTTGTCGGCGTTGTTGGGGAGCCTTGGAGGCTCTATGCTGACATTTGTTCCGCGGAAGAGAGCCGCAACTTGATGCTACCAGTTTCCCTCAAGACCCATGTTAATAGTGTAGCGCATGTTGCATTGCTTCTTGGTAGCTCTAGCTGATGAGGAAGCACATTTATACACATAATTATAGAGTAGTAACTATGGAGCATGATATAAATGACGAACACTCAGTATTTTCATAATAAGAACATATTACAAGTCAACAAATCCTTATAGACTAGTAACTATGGGGCAAGATATAAATGACGAACACTCAAATATTTCATAATAAGAACATATTACAAGTCAGGAAATCCAATACAACTATTCCTTTGCATTATAATCTTAGTGCCAAAGGAAGACTAAACATTACATATCTTGGTTATGTCTATGTCATTGCAAGGGTGCAAAAAACTATTGGCAATGTATTTCCAATACCGTTTTTACGGAAAGAACCAAACACTTATGTTCACCCGGTCGTCACAACTGGTTCTCTTTTATCGTGTCACTGAAATAAAAGCAAACTATTGTGATGCGTTGTCTTCCCTATTACATGTAAATACGGAAATCATGTAGTTTTGTGGTATTGGCGAGAATGTCGATCAATATATATTTTAAATGAATATGTGTAATTACCAAGAGTACAAAGTGAACAACATTTCAATTCCCATAGACCTCTTGATAGGCTCCTCTTGTACAGTTTCACTAGAATACGGTCTTGCTTTCAAAAGTCTTCCAACTTTGAAACTAAAAAATAGGATAACAACATGACATAGAGAAGAAGTAAATAACAAAGAAAATAAGAAGTGGATGATTATTCCTACCTAAGATCACAAAACAGACTAGCCCTTAGGCTCGAGGAGAATGCTTGGACAGTTAGATATCTCACCTAACATTGATCCGAACAATAATATAATAAACGTGATTGACACTAATCGTACCCACAATATTATCGTGATTGACACTGCACACATATAGAAATGTAGCAAAAGGAGAAGAAATTAGCTACGAAGGGGGCGGTGGCGTGGACGACGGCGTCAGTGATGCGAACTCACGCAAGTGAAAAGACGACGATGTGCTTTGAAAGCGCGAGGATCATCGAGGCAACGGTACTGGCAAAGGCGACGCAATGTGTATGTTTTTCGTAACTGGCTAGTGAATCTGTATGTAGTTATAGCTTCTGACCACGATCAAATGGGCTAACACCATGTCACGCAAGGATTTATACAATTTCATACGAAGAGATCGTCTCCAATAACAACCCTACTCTTGTGTATGTCGATGTATTCCGCCATATGAGATGCTCAAAGTACAGGGGATGACTGGCTGGCAGGGCAGCCGACTGAGCTGCTCTCCTTTATCGAGGAGAAGCACAGAGTGTATGAGGGTGGAAGCGTGTGAATGATCAACCCCCTCTGGTAGGAGGGTCATACCCTTATATAGGGGTGCACCATTGCCTTAAAGATATGGTGGAGTGATGCTACATGTTTGGGTAGAGCCTATGATGGGACGGAAGCTATGCTAGACTGCTATGGCTGACGTCCAACTAGGCAACCCGTACGCGGTATGGTGTCGGGCCACTGATCGGGTCGTCAGCGATGACTTTGGGACGTCTTGATACGAGGGCGTCGGTCAGCCCTGATTGCTTGGGCTGAGATTTGTCCCTGTGAGAGCTAAGTCACTGTCAGGGCAGGACCGTTGAGTCGGCCGTGACGTTGTGTCCCTATGCACTCCCATGTCTGTGTGGAGAGTGTACTTTGGCTTGCTTGTTTGTTCTCGGGAGGCCGGTTGTGAGGCTTGTCGCTCTTGTGGCAAGAGCTGCCTTACGGGGGCAGAGCTATGGTATTGTCCGGCTGGCGTGCTTTTAGTTTTGTCTCTGAAGGTTATCCGATATCCATAATCCTGTCACAATGTGACGCCCCCACCGTCGTACTCCACAAACTGGTGTGATCGTTCCGCGAGTCCGACCTGGTTATCCAGGCTGCAACCGACTTAAACAAAGAGAAGCCATGTCAAAGAAAATACTTGTCAGAATAATCTGTCACCATTGACATGAATCTCTGACCAGTACTATTAAGAGACTGTCATCGTATTCCGCCGGTCAGCGATGTTCAGTCTGCACGGTGCCAGTTGGCGAATTTTTTTTTACGGGCACCCTTGTTATTTAGTACTCCCTTCGTCCAAAAATAAGTGTCTCAAGTTTGGCAAAAAGTGGATGTATCTATACATGAAACATGTCTAAATGCCTCCACTTTTGAGCAAACTTGAGACACTTATTTTTGGACGGAGTGAGTACTAAAGAGCGATGGTTACGACACGCGGTACCACCGACTTGTCCTATCACAAATGTACTTTGGAACTCACTTTGGTCTCCCGTGAGGACATGAGTTTCTTAAAGCTGGTTAGCAAAGATTGTTTTGTGTACTTTTTTTTTTTTAGAAAAGGGTCACCCAGCCTCTACATCGAAAAGATGCATACGGCCGCTTTATTTCTTTTATTCAACATAGCTGGCAGAAGACTTACAACGAAACATACAAGCTGAATCCACCAACAGTGAAAACACCACAACTAGCACAAACGACAGAGGAAAACGGGACCTTGTACCCCGGCCACAACCGTCGCCGGCTTCCTGGCTAACTCTCCGAGACAGCGCCTTGTGCATCCGCTCCGGAAATCGCCTCCAACTTCTTCCGTCAACCCAACTTCAGCATGTAGCTCGAAGCAAAACTCACTAGTGACTTTTTTCTTGGTAACTAATGAGTTTCAAAGCACGTAATAACATATTCGAATTTTTTCTGAAAGGGCATATTCAAAAGTTTTTAGTACTGCTTAAACACCAACAGTATTGTTTTGAACACTATTGTCATCAGCTCTAGCGTCTAGGCAACGGAATGGGTGCAGAAACCGTGAAGGTGGTTAGTGATATATGCTCGCCTTGCGGTTATCAGACAGGGAATAAACTATCGGAGCAAGGAATATTACACTCCTGTACCACCTAAATTGCTCTTATAGTGGCATGCTACAGGAATAATAACAATTATATTGTTCCATTCGAACGTAGCGGCTCATGTTGTGGACATTATGCCCGCACCTTCCAAGTCTCTACACTTCGGACTTCAGACATACGGCTTCTCACTAATATGCCTAAACAAAATATCTGAAATCGTGGAGTATGTTCGAACTTGTTCAAAAGATCATGCTTAATTTACAGAGAGAGAATAAATGGAAACCTATATCGACGTGGTGGTCGTGCTGATCACATGGTCACATCACGGAGCAGCCTCCCGTGTTCTCGTCGCTGAAGTAATCCGTGGCCCTGGTGCCGACGACGGAGGAGTTGGCGCCGTAGAGGCGCGAGTCGTCGTAGCCGTGCTTGTAGTAGTTGTACGAGGAGGTGGGCCCCGCCGCGTGGGTCGCGTACGACTGGGCCCCGCCGCCCGGGTGGTACTGGTGTTGCGAGAGCAGCTGGACGGCGCCGCCGCCCGCGCCGGCGATGTACGGCGTCGGCCACAGCACGGCGCGCTTGCCCGTCCTCCGCACGGTCTTGAGCACCTTCTTCTGCTCCACGTCCCCGTTCACCGTCACCTTCTGCATCTCCATGTCGATCTCCACCTCGTCCACTCCTGTGACCAGATCAGTGGCATGTTCATATATACTAGTGCCTCATGACTCTGAACTCTGAAGGTGCTCTTTATTCATGATCTCAGGTAGAAACTACAGTAGTAGTACGTACCTTCTAGCTTTCCGACTGCCTTCCGTATCTTCTTCTCGCACCCTTCGCAGCACATATGCACGCACATCTCCACGATCTTGTGTGTTATATGATGGACCAAGACAGCATCATCATAAAGGAAACATAAAAGGTTATTAACTGAAAGACAAAACAATATATGATTGGTGCTAAATCCAAAAAAGCATTCATGGATGAAAGTTTAGCTTAATTACCGTCATATTGTTCCCGAAGTTGAGTGTTTCACAGGATCGCGCTTGGTTCTTAGATCGACCGCCGCGTGAACCTGTGAGGCTGTGAGACGTTGACAAAAATCCAACAGGAGCTGCGTGTCAACTGCCAAGTTGTGTATCCCCTGTTCCCCTTTATATACACACTCGATCTTAGGCAGTTAGACATGTGGATTACCCGTGAATCATGGGGCACGGCAGTTGAGCCTGCGAGGTCGGCGGAGAGTGGCAGGAGTATTTGGCAAACTATATAATTCACGTGCAAACTGCACCGACTACTTCGTTCTTCCTCCACATTCCGGGTTCCGCGCTATAAACAACGCCATTGCTGAAGACTCGAAGCTGGGAGCAGCAAGCAACGCCTGGTCACAGGCACGTTCCGTCCGAGTGAAGCGCGGCGGGCACGGAGGGAGGAGGCCGGAGCCGCGTGATCGATCTTCAGCGGTCCGATAGATTCGTCGTTCAGCTCAGCACCATGGACCGACGGATGGAGAATGGAGACAGCAACAACCGAGCACGATGGGCACTGCGGCAGTGTATGCGGATGCAGCACGCCTCGGCCACTCGGGAGCAGGGTCGCCCGTTCGTGGTAGCGTTGGGGTGTGACTGGCGAGGGCCGCGTTGGATCTTGTCCCGTCCTTGGTGCCAACGCCATGAATGACCCGGGTGAAAACCTATGACCTCGGTCGGGTGACGACGGCGCTTGTGCACTGTTTTTCTTATTGAAGGCGTTGCTTTTGGAGTGTTTGGACATCAGGTGTTGTCTTGGTGGTGGTTGTGCTGCTGTTGTAAGGACTGTAACTCTATAGCGGGACTTTTCTTTTTTGTTTCTTCTTCTTATTATATTTCGGCTGTGTGCATCCGTAATACCTTTAGTTATTGTGTTGCTGCAGAGGCTGGGTGTAATTGGTATCGGCCTGATATTAATATATATTCTTTATTAAAAAATGAATGACCCCGGCGCTGGCTCTTATAGTTTTTTTCTTTTTTGTGGGAGGGCGTGGGCTCTGCGGGCATTTTCTTCGGAAAGACACCAGCTTGCGAGTTGGCCCAGTACTCATAAGAAACTATGGGCTGGGTTGCAATTATGAACATCCAAATATACTTGTGTGTGTCAGGTCGTCACCATTATAAGCCCGGCCCGAGCACTTTCTGTGAATCCAGAAGGCTTGGGCTTTGGCCCGTGGATAGCATGGTATGAACTGATACTATTCGGTTTTATAGCATCATTTTTTTTTCATTTCACCCTATAACCTGGCGGATCAATCCTTGTAGGCAGCCACTCCATTGGTTGAGATGCGTTAATGAAATCATGGGAGTTTGTACAGTGAAGAGTAATGTCATTGATATTCCCTCTAGTTCTGTAACTAGTGGAGGAACAATTCGTTCGTGACCTTATCTTAAGGCTTGCAAGTCATAGCCGGTGCAGATATAAAAACCTTATCTTAGGTGTGTTTGGTATTTGAACGAAGTGGAATAGAATGGAATGGTTCCATTCCACCAGAACTGAACCATTCCATTCTTGTGTTTGGTTTGGACCAAAAAACTGTAATGGAACGGTTCTGTTATGTGTTTGGTTGTGAGAATGGAATTGCTAGAATTGGCTTGTAGTCACCTCTTTGACAGGAATGGTGATCTTACCACTCAAATGTGCATGTATGTCATCATATAAATCGAAATTTTGGCAGCATTTTGTTTATATTTTCAGCAATAAACAGTTACAACTATATATTCACAATCAGAACAAGTATATGCCAACAACACAACACAGAGTTCAAATCATATAACATATAAGCCATATGAATAGTCCAAATTACTTAGAGTTCATTCAACCATGTCTAGTACATGTCACAGTAGGCATCCAAAAGCATAGTTCAACTTCATTACAGTCCATATAGCAATATTGGATGACAAACCAAGCCTAAAGAGAATTGAAGTTCATACCATCACTTCAATTCAAATTAAAGCGCACTCCAAAGACCTTCTCCACATACCTACCCACCCAAACCAACTTGTTGTCCTTGTTAAGAGACATGAATGCTTTTCCAATCTTTGCGTTGTCAACAAGATGGGCATAGTAATGAGCTTTGTGTTCCTCATCAAATCCATTAAGGGACACCAAAGCTTCCCACAAGCCATCGGGTATGCCATCATCATCTCCTCCGGACTTCACTAGTGCTTCAGCTACAAGTTTGAACCCATCTTTGAGAGTGGTCACTAGTGCATCATCCTCAATGTGCACTACCTTAGCCTTCTTCTTTTTTGGTCCTTTGGAACTAGATGACTCGCCAACATTTGGTGACGCGTTCACCTCAGCATTGTCCTCTTCTTCATCTGCGTCAATAGAGAGGACATCATTCCCGGACCTAGCATACTGACCCGTAGCCGTAGTTGTCCCAAACATGGTCTCCATGGCACGATAGTGTTCAATAGGAGTGTTCAAGTAGTTGACATCAGGTTTGTGGTCCTACACAAAAACATGGAAGTGATTAGATAATGTAGACAAAATATAGCATGCTAGATAGTGTTCATAACAAGATTACCTTACAATGACCTGCATAGTGTTCGTCACTAAGCTTAATAGTGCAAGTGTCCTCATCCCATAGAGCTCCACTTAAATTCTTCAATTGGACTATCCTGCCCCAAATCTTCTTCCACTTCTTGAGATGGTTTCCAACTTGGTCCCCGGTGATAGTTAGCTTGAAATGATCATTCAAAGCCATAGCACATTCACGAAGATGGCATTTTTTGAATCCACTTGAAGTTCTTTTCCCACTAGCAACCATGTCAGCCAAAATGCCCATCATCATGTTGGTCATAGAGGTGGCCCACACAGCAGTGCTCTTACCGGTGTTCCCACTTGCAGCAGTGACTTCCACACTTTCCATTTCTGTCCAGCCAATGAATAAGTTGAATAAAATGCATTAAAACATCACATATGCATGATTTCAACTAAGAAAATGGCACTTTCTGTCCAGCCAATGAATAGGTTGCATAAAATGCATTACAAGATATCAAATACATGGTTCGAACTTAGAAAATAGGTTGCATACAAAGCATTACAAGATACGAAATACATGTTTCCACATGGAGAATGCCACACACATCAGTTTCCATACATGGCTTGCCTATCTTGCCACATTTGTGTGGCCATTTGTTCCGTTAAAGCTACCATGGCCCTATGGTCACTTGCTTGTTGCCTTGATGTCCGAATTGGGTGGGTGGTCCATGTCACCTCCGGTATAATAAACTCATCAATCCCTTGAGAGAGTGCATAGTTATGAAGGATGCAACAAACTACAACTATGTCAACTTGCACCGGAAACTTAAAAAAGCCTTTGGCATCATCTAAAATTTTGAAACGTCTCTTGAGAGAACCGAAAGCTCGCTCTACCGTCACCCGTAGAGATGAGTGCCTAAGGTTGAAAAGCTCCTTTTCATTCTGGACCGGATTGCTACCCCACTCGTTCAAATGGTATCTCACAGCACGAAAGGGTGGCATGAAACCGGTCTTCGCTCCATAACCAGCATCAACTAGGTAGTATTTTCCTAACAAATGAAAAGAAAAATTGGTGAAACTGGTTTGCAATTAGGTATTTTCCTAACCAGCATAAACTATTCCATTTACCTTGTGGTACTTGTAGACCTCTCTCACGCCCTAATGCATCAGCTAAGACGGTTGCATCATGTGCCGACCCTTCCCAACCAGCCAACACATATGTGAAGCGAAGGTCAAAATCAACCGCTGCCATCACATTTTGAGTAGTAAAGGGCTTTCTACCACGAAAAGAATCCTCCACGTCTTTGGTAACAGATGCTCGCACATGTGTACCATCGATAGCTCCAATACAATCCTATATAGTGAACATATTAAGATCCATGTTGGAAAGTCTAGATGCTAAGGAATAGTTTTTGCAAATACCTTAAAATATGGGTCAAATCGATGATTTCCTGCAATTTTTTCTGGGATCTCCAATGATGGTGGCCTGATGTAATCATTACGCAACTCTCCTATGGCATGAAGGACTTTCCTAAAATAAATGCTAATTGTGTAGAATGATCTACCACAATTGGTTGCAACAACCCTATTCCGAAGGTTATGCCCAATAGTATGTAAAAACATCGCCACTTGTTGCTCCACGCTTACATTAGTGCTATGCTCTAACAACTTGCGCTCCCTCAATATGTCACACAACCGGAAGAACGGTGCTCTATCAAACCTTAACATATTTCTACACGTCACATCGCATTGCCATATTTTTTGGTTGAAATAATCAAATCTGATCCTATCTCTTTCATGCATCGGGCCATAGGTAATACGGGGTCTTCTCTTCTTCCTCATAATAGCACGAACAGCGACAGCCACTGCAGCAAGGGTCATAAAAACAGCAGTTCCCCTAGCCAGCTTTTTCCTCCTACTCATGATCTTGACCATCTACAATGCATATATTCTATCAAAATATAGTACCTAAATATTTGTAAGCATTGCATATATAGTGGACAACAACAAACAGCCACAACAGAAACACATATCAAGAAAACCAAACAATAGTTTAATTGTAATCCTCTCGTCTCAATCTCTGTCTCAATCTCTCTGTAAATCACCTAGAGGTGAGGAGGACGGCAGAGCAGTGGGTCGACGTACCTTATCTGCGCCGCCGTCGCACGCCGCCGTCGCAAGACGAGTTGGTGCTCTGCCGGCCGACCCGCAATCCGGTTCCCGCCGCTGGTCAGGGCGCGTCGGGTGAGAGGCGGAGGATGGCGGCGTCGGGTGAGAGGCGGAGGATGGCGGCGTCGGGGCAGAGGATGCGGAGGAGGGCGCGTCGGGGCAGAGGATGCGGAGGAGGGCGCCGTCGAGGCTGAGGCGGAGGAGGGCGCCGTCGGGGCTGAGATGCGGAGGGGGTCGCCGTCGGGGCTGAGGATGCGGAGGAGGGCGCCGTCGGGGCTGAGGATGCGGAGGAGGGCGCCGTCGGGGCTGAGGCGGAGGAGGGCGCCGCCAGCGATGGGTGAGATGCGGAGGAGAGGAGGAGGACGATGAGGGTTTCGTGCGTGGTGACTGGTGAGGCTTTGTGCGTGGGTGAGATGCGGGTGAGCGGTGCCCTTCTCTTTTTTTTTCCCTTAATCCGCTGCGAACGAGTTGGTTCCTTCGATTTGGTGGAACGACATCGTTCCGCATCTCAGCCGAATATTCGGTTCGTGGGAACTACTTGGTTCTCGTTCTACTCCTCTACCAAACACGGGAATCACGTCCTGGAACAGGTCCGACCCGTTATATTCCACTTGGTTACTCCTACCAAACACACCCTTAAGGTCCCGCCACTTCCGCCCAACGAGTTCTGACTCGACGACGTCACAACAAGCATACGGGCTCTAGAGACCGAGCTTTAGCTCGAGTGGCTGCGGTAGCTGGTGAGCACCCAGCCCGCCAGAGATCGACTCCTACGGGAGCGAATTTCTGGGGTCTCACTGCTACACTGTTCACCTGCGCACTGTAGCACCACTGTTCTCTGAACAGTGCAATAAATCGCAGGTGCCTCTCTTCGTCCACGTGCCACAGGCGAGGTCGACGTGTCCGTCGGTTCCGGAGCGCTGGTCTTCGGATAAGTCTCTCAAAGACGTATTAGTGATATAGGTTCTAGGTCTAGTTTAGACATATAGTTGGTGTGTGTGCGTGTGGTGTGCGTGCCTGTATGTCCGATCAGATATTCCAACTTGTACTCTCAGGAGAGGACTCAAAAAAGCATACGGGCTCTAGCTGATGCCGGAATTGGGACGCGTGGCGATAAATCTCCTGTTCAACTCGACGTGAGTTTCTACTGCGGTAGTTTAGACATCGGTCACGCCTCCTAGGCAATGGTCACGGCCGCTCCACCATCCGGCCAACCTCCGACGAAACACCTACACATGGTTTTGATGCCTACACGTATCCTCTTTTTGGGCTCTTTCTGGGCAGCTTAATTGTGGAGGAAAGCGACCCCTGCATGGCCCGGCCGGTTAGCTCACTGTCGCTGCACTCTACTGATTAATTAACGAACACAACGATCCATTGATTTCTCATAGTATGGAGTCGTTATCCGAGCTAAACCGCTCGCCAAAAGCGACGCGTAGCGTAATTCCGCATCATGGGCAGCGCGCCAGCACACAACACATACATATCCATAGGGAAATCTAGACGGAGACCCAAGGAAGTTACGCAAAGTACGTGTAACTTGTGAAACCGCGTGACCCGTTCATCTTCGAGCGTAACTCCAACGTGGCGACCCATTTGTTCCGTCCTGGTAGAAAATAGCCGTTTCGTATCCGTAGTGTCCGTGTGCATCCGTCCCCAACCCAAGTTTGAGACGGTTTGTGTCCCATGGACAGGAGACGGACAGGCAATGCGTCCGCTCGACGTCCACCCGGTGCCGCATGGCAGCGACCCAACCAACCCTCGTCTCCCTCGTGGGTCCTTTTAAATGCCGAAGTAGGAGCCCGAGTCATGGTGGACAGGGCTAGAGTAGCCGGAGCCAGCTCCACGCGGAGCTCTAGAGTCAGTCTTGGTACTGGACTTCGGCGCCACCGTAGCTAGAGCAAGAGCAGCCACCTACGCCGTCGCCCCGTGCTGCAACCGTCCAATTTCTGGTCGCCTCCCCTATTCATCGAACAGGGTGATGACGACGAGGAGTAGGCCATCGGCGGCCACGTTTATCAATGTTTTTTTAATTTTAGTTAATGTAAAAAGGCATTTTGTGGCCCGCCCCTACCTATCATTACGAAACGAAATCAAAAACAGACATTTAGACTGCCATGTTTGGTCGTTGCTGACCTCGCCACGTTTTTATCCTTCCGCTACCTCTTTTGGCTCGTCTCCGAGAAAAGTCACCAGTACAACATGCTGCGGCATGGTGTACTCTTCCCACGAAAGCAACTGACCGTGTAGGAGGTGGTGGCGATCGAGCCGAGTCGGGTTAGATACGGGCGGGTGAAGTTTACCGCCAACTTTTTGCAGAATCTTTATACCGCGGGAAAGAAAAGTGCAGGAAAAGGTTTGTAGTCCCCCGGGGATCGTGCGTTTCTGTCCTCCGCATCCACAGCACGACACGTGTCCGCGTGGGCCAACAGACACCGCTCCCTTATCCCCTCAATCGTCGTCGTCGTTTCAACTCGCGATTTTCTCTGCCCAGAAAAGGATAAGGCTATTCCCCGCCGCAACTCCTCCACTCCAGAGCGTGAGCTCCGCCGCCGGCTTCCAACTCCGCGAGCACGTCCGCGCTTCCCCATGGGGACCTCTCCCTGCGCCCGCTGTTTTTGCTCCCGGTGCGAGGACCTTTCTCCTCCATGGCGTTGCTGCCGACGCGGACGTGCGTTGCTGCCAGCCGGAAGCGGCGCGAGCTCCTTCCCTTCGCCCCCCTCTGCTCCATCCCGCCGCGAGCTCGGGCCGCCGCCCCGCCATGGCTGTCTCCCTTCTCCGTCCCTTCGCGCCCACCTTTTTTGCTCCTTTCCGTTTCTCGCCGCGCGCCGCCGGGCTACCGCCGCCGCTGCCGTGACCCTCCAGCTCGCCGCGCCGCCGCATGGCAGATCCTCGACCGCTCCTATGTCCCTGTTCCGCCGACGGAGGTCGCCTTGCTCCAGGTTCCCGCGCCTCCCGCGGAGCTCCCCTGCTCCGACGTTTTTTCCTCTCTCGCCCGACAGCCTCGCCTCGCCAACGTCTACGACATCCTCGCTGCCGTCCCGGTCTCTGGTCCGGCGCTGCGGTGGAGGTGAGCTGTTGCAGGAGGCGGCGGAGCTGTCATGGGAGGGCGGCGGTGCTGATGAAGGAGAGCGGCGCTGCTCCCGTCGGACGGCGTCGGTGTTGCCGAAGGAGCCCGGCGCTGCTCCCGTCGGACGGCGTCAGTGCTGCCGATGCAGGGCCGCGTTGCTCCCGTCGGACGGTGGCGGTTCTGCCATGGGAGGGAGGGTGTGCTACCATGGGCACATGTCGATGCTACCGTCCGCAGACGGCGGTGCTACCAGCGGCCGTGGCGAAGCTGGCGTCTTCTCCGGCGTCGGGCGGTGCTCCCATGGGCGTCGGGCCATGCTCCGACCGGCGTGGGGCGGTGCTCCCATAGGCGCGACCGTGTCCCAGCGGCGTCCGGCGGTGCTCCCATAGGCGTCGGCTTGTGCTCCCAGCGACGTCGTGTGGTGCTCGCATGGCGATGGCCATAAAGGGGCGACGATGCTACCAACGAAGTTCGTCGACGCTATCAGATAATGCAAAGAATTGTTTTTGCTGCAAGTGTCTGTATTTTTTACGCCATACGTTCTGTAAATTTGCATTCTAAGAAGAAATTTTTGCTACAATTTGTTATGCTGTTTTGAATTTTAAATCTCATAGGAGAACCTCGCCGGAAGAATTTTTTGCTACGATGCTGCAATAGAACAATTTTTTTGCTATTTATTGTTATGTGTTTTGCTACAATAGGATAAAGATTTTGCTACGATGTTCCGGCGAGATCTCCGTCGATGTCTCCGGCGAAATCGATTTTGCTACAATAGCACATTTTTGTTGCTACGGGATCTCCGGCGAGGTCTCCGGCGAAATCGGTCTTTTTCTATTCTGTTTTCTGGGCAAACCGTTTTTTACTACATAGGTAGCAAAAGCGGGTGATTATTTGCTACACTGGAGCAAAAGCGGGATTTGGCCAGAAAAAATGGGACACGTGTCAGCAGGGGACCCGGGGATTTTTGCCCGAGATCCCCCGGGGGACGCCTAGTAGCTTCCCAAAGTGCACCCCGTTCTGGCCGACTCGGCAACTGGTGCACTTTTCGGGCTGCCTGTCTCCATGGGGCTTTATTAGCAACGCAGCAGAGCACGTGTAGTTTTCCAGAAATAACGCTCCTTGCTGCTACTGCTGCCGCTTTTTTTATTTCTTTCTTGGTTTCTTGAACGGGCTTCTTTGCTGCTTTGGACTGGCAGTGACACTCCCTCTCTAATTTGTTGTAGCTTGTCATCTCTTTCTCCTCGAGTGATAAAGTCGCATCCTTATATATGTGGCCAATTTTATCGTTAGCTTTCTGGTTCTTTTGGTGTGGTAGTGGTACTGTACGTGAAGTGTTTTCGTTTTGCTGCTCGCCGGTGTTAGTATTACCGTCGTATTCGATCGGGATTAGTGTTCAGTGGTTGTCGCGTCGCATGCAGGGCGAACTCCACATGTCACCATTTTAGCTATCTTTTTCTTTTCTCGTAGTAGAGGACATCATGATGTTTAGCTCGAAAGCCATAACGATTCCATTGATTAGCCGCTCATATGAAGCTGAAAGCCACTCCAACAGGGCGACTCATTGAGTGCGCGCGTGTTCGTCTTTGTCTGCACGGCAAAAAAATAAGACCCAAAGCGGCGATACAAATGGATCAATGTTTGTTTTTCAGTCCATGACGACTCATTCTCCGTCCTAATTTGGGTCAGGCAAGCGTCGGTCTAGGACACACGCGAACAACTCGTATGTACTCCCTTTGTCCGCCCTTGGCCCGCCAACAAACCACTCCCCACACCAATCCTCTCCACCCTCCTCGCCCCTCCCCCGCCACCCCGCCGTCGCCACCGTGATTTGGTCCTCTAAGCCATCCCTGGCGGCCGCCGCCTACTCCTATTCGCCATCGCCACCGAGCTGGTTCCTCCCCCCCCCCCCCCCCCCCCCCGCGGCAGGTGTTCCTCGCGTCCCTGTGGCTCGGAGCGCCCGTGTCACGACGCAGTCCACAAGCCGTTTGTCTGTTTGCCCCATCCACACTGAGGTACGAATCCGCCATGTATAGCTCCGATGAATTCTCTTACAAGAACTACCTCATGCCCTCATCGTCTGCCGATTCGTACGATGATGAGAGTGATGTCCTTGTGGCCACCCTTGTCATCAATGAACACATAGCGAGGCAGCGGCCATTGTTCAGAGGGTCGTTGTCGGGCTATGCTCCTGCCTTGGACTGCAACAGATCAGCTGGCCACGTCCAACTGTATGACGACTTTTTTCGTCGCGTTAAACCAACCTACCCTCCCAAGATTTTTAGGCGTCGCTTCCAGATGAAGAAATCGTTGTTCAACTGTATCCGATTGGCAGTGATGCATTTTGATAATTATTTCATCCGCTCTTACCAAAAATGCACAACAACTATTCAGATGCTTGTATATGGAGTTGTCGGTGATCTTGTGGATAAGTATGTGCGGATGAGTGAGTCCACATGACTTAAAGCAATGTACAAGTTTTGCAAAGCTGTGGTTCAGGTCTTTGGCCCGAAATACTTGAGGGAATGCACTATTGAGGACACAACCCGACTCTTGTCGATCAACGAGTACAGAGGTTTTACTGGGATGATTTGCAGCATAGATTGCATGCACTGGGATTAGAAGAACTGTCCATTTGCATGGCAGGGTCAGTACAAGGGACATGTTGGAGAGTGCACGGTCATACTTGAAGTCGTGGCATCACATGATCTGTGGATTCGGCACTCTGCATGCATGCCAGGTTCTTACAATGACATCAATATGCTTCATCGTTCTCTGGTGTTCAACAGGCTCTCATGGCAATGCCTCCGAGGTGACCTATCAGATCAATGGTCACACATACACCATGATATACATGAAAAAGAGACTCACGTTCAACTCCAGAATAAGTTGGAGTACGCGTGCGTTACCACGGGAATCAGTAGTTCCATTTGCTACAATTTATTATTTATTTGGTTTGTAAAACTATTTGTGGGAGAATTTGTTTAATTGGATTGTGACAAACCATTTGTATTACTTGCTCAAATTTATATTGTATGAAACGGGCGAGACAAAAATAAAAAAAAATGATAAAAACCAGCTGGACAAACCAAATAGGTCGCCCGTTGGGTTGAGGTGAACATGAACCGGACGTCTTTCCATTTGATGACCGGGACAATACGTGGACCAATTTTGTAGTACTCCAACTTTGGAGTATATGTTTGGGTCGCCCGTTTGCTATCTCGAAGTACTCTACTGGTAGTAGGTGTACACCCACGTACGTCAAGAGCTCTGTCTCTGTGGGGGACGCCCTGCCCCAGCAGCAGCAAAAAGGTCCCAACTCCCAACCATGCGAGGACTGCTGACGACCGGGAAGTAAATCTGCTGCGGCGAACGCTTTTGCAAGCAAAAGTAACTTTGCTCGCAATTAAAGCCAGTAGCAAAAGAGGGAGGGCTGGCTGTTCAAAGGCAGCCCTCATTGACCCTGACAAGCTGACGGTTGGAATAATTATCTCCGGTCATTTACGGAAAAGCTTCAATTATCTTTTCCCAGTGCATTCATGACCGACGGACTAGTCAGGTGCTTGTCGCCACTCCACTCCTTTGCGATGAAACTTCCCAAAAGGATGGCGGTGAAAAGTGCTCGCCCAATTTACCAAAATGTAAATGTGGGAACACCCACTTTTGTCCTCCACCAGAGAATCATACCTCGATCTTGAGCAGGGTGATTAAAAAGCTTCCCAAGTACTGTACTTAATCCAAATTAAACTGGCGCACGAGCAGTACTCGCAAGCAACAGGGTCTTATCTGCTTCTTTCTTTCTTTAAACCTCTGTACCTCTTATTGTTAATACCAGGCAGCACAATATGGCAATATCCGTGCAACGAAAATGTAGGAGTACTACAAAAACTGTTTAGTAGTAGTACTAATAATCTATTAGTAGGAGAAAAACAGTAGTACAATGTGATGATAAGCACTGAGTTCCAAGATCTGAATGCGGACAAGCATGGGATCGCGCATCACATTCACTAGAAAGCGCACACAATGGGACGCAAGCAGAGGATTTTCCAGAGAGTTCGCAACCTGATCATCAGTTCCATTTTACATCACACAGGCAACGCACACTTACAAACAATCAAAAGATCGAGAAGGAGGAAGAAACAAACTAGTACTACTCCGTAGGAATTAAGGAGCGAGCGAGCTAGCGAGACAAGACGAGAAAGAAGAAGAGAAAAGGTCCATTGGAATTCTCCTCTTCTCTCTGCGTTTGCGTAAGCATCACGTACAAGCCTCCCCGTCTCATCCATCAGCGAGTCAAACCAACTAATGGCCGGCCGGCCGGATCAGAACCGACGGTCAGGGCCGAGCGGCCACCGGTGGTCGGTGTACACGGGCGACGGGGAGGTGGGGGAGGAAGAAGGGCTGGGGAAGCCGAGGACGAAGCCGGCGGCCGCGCGGTGGTGGTGCTGGTGGTAGCCGGCGACGGCCGTGGCGATGGGGCCGAGCGGGCGGTTCTTGCGGCGTCCGGCGCCGACGGGCACGTTGCGGAGCGCTCCCCCGGCGGTCCAGTAGCGGTGGCAGGCCTTGCAGAAGTGGCGGGGCTGGTTGACGTTGTAGTTGTTGAAGTAGCAGAACTTGGTCTCCCGGCTCCGGCAGCGCGGGCACGGAAGCGGCGCCGCGGCCGCGCGCGCCTCCGCCGACTCCTGCAGCTGCGTCCGACGCGCCTGGTCCCCTCCCTGCTGCGTCTGCGGCTGCGGATGCTGCTTGTCGTCCATGTCTGCCGCCTCCCGCTTGATCGCCGTCGTCCGGCGCGCGGACTCGGCGGCATCCTGCGGGACGAACACGGGCGCGGTCTGCTGCGTCGCCTCGGCGCACTGCGTGATGACTTTGCCAAAGAGCTTGAAGCCGCCGCCAGCCCAGCCGGTGCCATGTCGAGGTGGGAGAGCATGCGATGCGAGAGTGGGTGCAGTGCAGTACGGAGGAAGCTATGAGTGGAGAGAGTGGAAGGCAGCGGAGAGAGGCGATGGGGAAGAAGGGGTCGCTGCTACTTAAATGCCAAGCTGCAGGCCGAGCTGATGGATAGATAGGTCACTCGTCGTCACTGCAGGTCTGCAGCGAGAGTAGTAAAGTGGCATTTTACGCAGGAGTACATATGGGTTGGACGAACAAGTAGACGAGTTTCTTTTCGAGTTCGCGCTTTTACTACACCACAACGGCTGCGTGGGCTTGCGTAGGGGTCGAATTGGATTCGCATTCGCATGTGGAGTTTCTTGATTCGAGGAGAATCTGCGTGTTATATAAATCTTGCCTTGTTGTTGTAGCTGGATATGGGAGGGCACGCATGCATAGTGGACCTGGAATTTTGTTGCGGGAAAACGAAGGGAAGGATGGCTCGCCCTCCGAGTGCTCGGCCGCCTTGGTCTCTTCTACTCCCTCCGTTCTAATTTAATTGACTTGTTATGCACCAAATATGGATATATATAGACATGTAACAAGTCTAGATACATCCACATGTCGTGCATAGTAAGTCAATTAAATTGGAACGGAGGGAGTACTATTCTACTAGGAAAATGTCGCCGCGCGCCGTGTGGTGACAAAACGTAAAAAAAAGCTAAAAGTACGAAACAACTGTAAAAAGATCGAACTTTCAGAATTGTTATGACCGGACAAAGATATCGTGATCCATGAGACATGAGTGCAAACACAGGTTGGATATTAATGGAAATAAGCTGGGTGTAAAAAAAAGCGTTTTATATTCTTAAAAATACCTTGGATTTGATGCTGCATTTGGTCGTCAATGTCTACACTAATTGTCGCCACATAGCTGAGTTTTCTTCTAACATCATTGCATCATAGGATTAGGTATTTGTATAAAAGGTTAAAGCAAAACAGGCACTACCTAAGCAGAGAATTAAATAGAGTGAAATAAAAGAAAAGCAATAGAAACAGAAACCAAAATTTGAGAAGGGTGTTTATGACCACAAAATCCTTTTTTGTATGTGAACTACTTACAATTTACATAAAGTTACATATGCTATAGCTGAGTGATATAAATGTACGATGTGCAAATATGATATCTGAATTAGTACTTATGATCATACATGTATGTCACTATATGTGACCAAGTACATGGCTTCTGGAACAAATTCAGTGCACTCGTCAAGAGAATAATAGAGGGAAAAGGAGAGGGGAATGTGCAATTGGTTTTGAAAGGTAGGAAATATTTAGTTTTTTTGTATGGAGTAAGTGTTGGAAGGTTATTTTATTTGGTGAATTTAGTCTTCCAAATGGAATTAACGCAGACCGTTAAGAAGTAGTTAAAAAAATATACGGAAAGTAAAAGTAAAAAAATAAAAATAAGTAGTGGTATTTTGAGTATAGAGAAGTGGAGAATTAAGATAACATGATTTGCAAATAAATAAGTAATAAATTTAAAGTTTGCAAAAATAAATTTATGAAGGAAATAAAATAAAAAGTTTAAAAAATGGAGTAGGGGAAATTGAGAAAATAGGAAGTAAGCGAGCAAGTCTTAGAGTCATGAAAATAAATATGTAAGGGAGGTAAAAGAAGGGGAAAAAAAGATACAGTAGGGGATAAATAGGGAGTAGAAATAAATAAGTAATTTTGAAGTCGTCATTTGCGCGCAATGTTCGCAAAAAGAAATGTGGAAAATAAACAATAGGGGAAAACTAAAACGGGGAGAAATCTATTAGAAGCCAAAAAAAATCCATTCATAAGGGACAGGGACTATTCACGTGTGGCCGGAAAAATAGGTAATGTTCGTAAAAAGAAGTGCGGGAAAAAATAGGTTTAAACTATAAGGGGGTGAAATATATTAGGGGGGAAAAAATTGTTCAGTTGTAACAGAGGACCGATTTGCAATTTGGGGGGAAACGCGGGGACTTCGCTGTGGAAATGTTGTATTATGGGAGGACGACTCACAATTTTTAGGAAATGTGAGGACTTTTTGCAAAAAGACGACACGTGGGGTCTTTTCTGCAAAAATGTTTTACTCCGGAGGACCGATTCATAATTTTTGGGTGTCAGAATTTTTTATTTTGCATGGCCTAAAATATAACAAATTTGAAGATTGGAGAGAAATATGTTTATGTCCGTAAAAACAAAAAGGTTAAAACATGAAAGTTGTTCGGAAGAATGATATTCATCTACTCGTCAAAGGAAAATTTAAACGGATGACTGAGTGCGACGAATTTGGCAAAATTTGTCAAATATTTTTGCGAGTTTGGATCCAAAATTAAGAAGTTAGAGTCGTCCAAACTCGAAACCGATCACGGGAATGGAACCTACTCGTCGGCGCACATATATTTCATGTACATATCATCGCGAAAAGGGCAAAAAAAATATATATTGCGCGTAATGTATAAGTGCGGCACTGTAGCAGCTACAGTACCCGGCGACGTGGGCAGCCGGAGCGATGGCTGAAACGGAGCGCTTTGATATATAGTATAGATGCTACGGATCCGCGTGTAGTTTCAGCTCTATTTTCTCTGTTCCGCCGGAGGATATGATCCTTCTGTTATGGGCAGAAAAAATGGCTCCAAGAGAATCTCCACCGGGCTCCAAATAACCCTCCTTAGAGCATCTCCACCGGCATCCTCCAATTGACCACCTAAAGGCCCATTGGAGGTCCGGACGTCAAAAAACGCCCTAGCGGCACCACCAAATGGTTCACCACGAGCGGAATCGTGTCCGGCACCCTCGAGAGGGCCTCCAAACTAGGGCCCCCAAGTTTGGAGGCCCTCTCGAGGGTGCCGGACATGGACGGACATGCCCTCCGACAGGGGTGGCCCGCCCGTCATACACACAGCGCCAACGCCGGTGTTAATTAGGGCTGTGCAGGAGGCCGTTTCGCCCGATTTTAATGGCGAGGCGACGCGAGACGGCGGTACGCCTGTCAGCACGCGTCGCAATAACGCCGCACCCGTTCCCCTGGCGGGCGCAGAGCAAAGCGACGCGTCACAATTACGCTGCGCCCGTTCCCTAGGCGGGCGCAGAAGGAAGCGACGCGTCGAGCCGCGCCGTCCACGTGTTGATGTTGCTGCGGCTTCCAGCGGTGGCGCCCTGCACACGCGTCGTCGGCGTCAATGCGTGGCCAGGCGAACTGGTGGCTAGCCGTTAATGCAGGCCATCCAACCCTGCTCCTCTGGCCACCATTAAAACGCGACGCGTCGCAGTCCTCCTCTTCCTACACCACTTCTTCTCCCTCTCCCAACTCCGCCACCAGCAGATCGGCCGCCAAGCATGGCGGGCAGCCGCGAGACGCCGGAGGAGCGCGAGCTTCGGCGTCATCGCGACTTCCTCTCGGCGGAACGTGCTCGCCGTTGCAACGTGCGCCGCGGCCAGCAATGCCGCGAGCAGCTGTAGGAACGACGCCACCGCAACGAGGGGGCGGAGATAGCCAAGGCATTTCAACGCGAGATGTGGCGCGATGAGGCAGCCAACGCGCCAACGTACGTGTTGTCGCTGGAGACCGCACGACTGTGCAGCCGCCACAGTGTGCCGGTGGAGGACTACGCCACCCTACCGGAGGGGTGGGCGAGGAACGCCGTCAACGTGCTGGTGTCGCCGCGGCTCAGCGGGCAGGAGCGCGTCGACTTCCTCAAGCGGAAGTGGTGGAGATGTCGTTCGAGCAAAAGCTCGACCCCAAGTACTCCATCTCGGTGCCCTGCTGACATGCCGTGGTGGGCGCGGAGTACGAGGCGCGTCTCAGCGGTGTCTTCCTCCCTTCCGGCGCGCGGGAGCCAACGCCGGAGTTGTCTGCTTCGGACGACGAGTGTGCCCGCTTTGACGGCGAGGACGACGACGACCCCGAGCTTTCCGAGCTCCCCTTACCATGCGCGCGGGAATAGCAGCTGACACTTCCTCGGCAGCGTCACAGTCACCTGAGAAGGGCACAAGATGAAGCCGGCGAGGCTTCCCATCAGGCGCGCCGCGGCATGCAACGACGGTAGATCAAATCCCACCACGCGCCGGCCGCGAAATCAGAAGCCGAAGCCTCAGCCAAGCCTACATTTCTAAAGGCCGTAGCCGATGGCAATAGCAGATGAAACTTTCGGCGCCGGATCATTGAGGCATGCAAGTCTGTTGATGATTCCGGCGCTGGTTGGCATCTTCTTCGCCGGCGAGGGCATGTGGAAGAGGCATCTTCCTCGACGCCGGCGCGTGTAGTGGTTGGCTAGAAGCTTTAGTGTGTAGCCGGTATCGGCGTAGCTTTAGTTTAGTTTGTTAAATCTTGTTTAGATTTTAAATTGTAAGTTTGTTAAATATCGTTTAAATTCCGTCGGAATTGTTATGAACGAATGTTTAAAAAAATGGAGTGCTTGTTTGGGTTGCGCTGCTGTGGGCTGCAACCCCCAATTGGCCGGACACTCATTTGGAGGGTGCCGGTGGAGATGCTCTTATTGGGCACATCTTCGACTAGTCACGGACTCACGGTCTCAATAGACGCAAATTTGCAGGACGAGGCCAATATATTTTCGACACTGCCACCACAGTCCGGTCTATAGGAAGCGGCATGTGAGTACCGGGCAAACACGGTAACCGCCATCACGTCGGACACCAACAGGCGGACAACCCTCAGCGACTCAATATGGTGAAGAGAAGGATGGACATGCTCGTCGATGACCGCTACTTCCGCGAGATGATGTAGCCTAACAACAACTATTTCCCAAAGTTGACAATCAAGGTTTATCGAGCAAATATAAATTATTAAGACGTCAACCAAGTTACCATTACTTGCACACTAAAACAAAACACAGCTTATCCCCAACGTTACATGAAGATTGTCAAACTTTCTAGTCTACAAGTTACAAGTATTAAACGTATGGTGTAATAGGAAATTATGAATAAACATATAATATATAAATGGACCAAGGTGTCGATGATGAAAAAAAAGTAAAACAAGAGTGTGATAACCCCCGAGAGCAGGGGATCACTGTAGCACCTCTCAATGTGGAAATAGGGTATCGATCCGCAGGAGCAAGAAGGAAAAGTTATCTATTCCCTACAACTAAAGTGTCACAAGTTTTAGTTGATTATGCACTAAACAAGTTTAAAGAACAAGATGGTTGATTTAATGGATGGAAGTTTAATGTAACAAAACAAGAATGTAAAAGTGTCACAATCCTCTTCAATGCAAAAGGACAAGACAAAGGTTTTCTCTTATAGGAACAATGGACATGGATTCGTGGGTTCACTCAATCCTCTCTCCCATCTATGGTGATTATCATGTTATAGATAAAAAGTACACACAATTGTCATGTTTTAATGGTAAACTTTTATGACGGCTACATGTCCTAAAACACATAGTTGAAAGAAAATAATCATTTGTGTTGCTAGGTCACCCTCGTAAGGCTAGCGTGGTTTGTTGTCACTCCCACATCATACTTCTTCCTTTTTACCCCCAGATAAAGGATGTTGGGCTGTATTGTGTCACTCAATACATATACCGTTGTCACATTGGCCATCCCGTACCTACATACATCATACTTCATAATGGACAATATTCTGAACACTAGTGCAATGATTCATATTTCGTGTGCATGACCACATCTCTCTCATCTATCTACACTTGGTGGTGTCAATCACCTCATGACATAGATAAACAAGGCATTATGCATAAATCGAACCATCACATGCATCATAGAATATCTCCAAAGTATGACAAGTCATAAAAGATCCAACATAACGGTAAATGCATAACAAATATCATCTCATACCACAATATCCACCATAGGAATTACATAGATAGATCCATACTTATGCAAGGCACATCATATGGACTTCAACAATGATCATACAAAGAGAGATTAGATCAAGTTACCACCATAAACCCAAAGTCCAGGGGGTGGACTACTCCCCCTTCATCATGGTGATGATGGTGGAGATGTTGGAGAAGATGGAGACCACCCGGCAGCGCCCCGCCGGAGATTTCCCCCTCCAATCTGCAGCTCCAGGTCTTCTGTTTCGTGGTTTTGTGTTTCTGCCGCGCTCCCTTCCGAAAGCCGTCGGGGGACTATTTTTATAGTCGTTTTTAGGTCAAGACGGAGGCTCGGGGAAGAAGATCGACGGCATCGGAGGCTCGAGGCCCAAGTTAGGGGGCCCACGCGGCCAAGGAATCTGGCCGCGTGGGCCCACCTCTTTCGGCCCTCGGGTCTCCGTTTGTTCGCTTCCTTCGCTCCTACTCTTCGTTCCTTCCAAAAACTGACGCCCGTGAAACATCAGGTCATTTGGACGTCGTTTGGGTCCCTGAAACATAAAAATATAGAAAATAGGGTTTTCTGCCAGTGCAGAGTTAATTCCAGAAAAATAAGGAAACTGTGAAATATTCCCAAAATCAATATAAAACAATGATATAACCCTTATATGATGCAAATATGATTGAAATATAAGTAATATAAAGCAAAGTTCATGTATGCATTTTACATGCATCAGAGTGCAAACAATATTAAAAGATAGACTTGTGGCCATACCTTCACTAGAGCCATCTCTCGAAATAAACATCGCAATGTTGTGTGAATAAATTATAGTTGGGTAACGATTAACAAGTATAAGTGATGCCACAATATATGATTATTGTATAGACCAGAGAGTCCACATCCTTTCTACAAAAGAAACAACACATTTCTCTAATAAGTATATGTAAAGGAAAAGATAAATTTTAATAAAACTCAACAAATATAACTGAAGAACATAGAGCTATCTATAAGTAAACAACCGATGTGTATCTCTCCCAAAACATGTTTACCACAATATGATGATTGTATAGACCAACAAGTGAAAGAAAATAAAAGCAAAGGACACTCCAACAGTAACACATTATATGTGAAAAAATGCAAACATTATTTCAATCGAGACAACCTCATGATTGTTGATGAAGAACGTGAATGTCTTGGGCATTCCAAAACTTAGATGATTGTTGGAATGGACGCAATGGCAACAAAGTGGTGGGCAGGGACGGAGCCAACATTTAGTATTGGAGGGGGCCGACTCAAGTTGGAGGAGGCAGAATGGCTTAGTACTGCTAATTATAAGCATGAATGTAAGGAAGTTTATGAAGGAAATCAGCTGGTTGGGGGTGGCTAAGCCCCTGCTCGTCCCCTTCCTCCGTCCCTGGTGGTGGGTGATTAGAAGAATTCAAATCTTACAATGGAAAAGACAAGCGAGTGGTGGTGGTTCCTCAGGTGGTGGTGCTTCGGCTCGGCTAGTGGTGATGTTTGATTAAACTATAGGTGGTGTTAAACCAATTTGTGACACTAAACTCGGTTGGAACATATTTGACCTAGGCGCCTTTTGATACGGTTAGAGCATCTCCAAGCGGAGCCCTCAAATTCGGCCCCACACTGTCCGCGGACGGGCACCCCCTAAAAACATGTTGCTACAACCACACACCTCTAACTTAAGATACCAAATTACTACAAAAGCATGCAACGTGCATACGAGTTGCTACTTAATCCTACATGCAGTTCATGCGACCGGATATCCACCTAGCCTAGTCTACTCATGGTCGGACAGGACGATGACCGTTGCCGCGCCGGCGCCGGAGCCGGAGCCGCAGCTAGAGGAGGGTCCGGAGAAGACCCCTGCTCGTCGAAGTCGGTGTAAAAGGAGCCAGATCCGAAAGATTCTGGCACGTAGATGCAGCCTTCACGGAACGCCTCCTCCGCCTACTTCTGCTTCTCGACGAAGCCGACCTTGTTCTTCATCTGCCCGACGAGGATGCGGTCCGTGGCCTCGGCCTTGAGCTGCTCCTCGGCCAAATGGTGCTCCGCCGTCACCCTTGCGCGCTCCTCTGCCCGAACCCGCGTGGCCTCGTCCTCCGCCCGCATCCTTGCCAGCTCCGCCTCCGCCTGCTGATTCCACTCCTCCGCCATCGCGTCCGACTGCGCCCGATTCGATTCGTGCATCTGATGCATGTAAAATGCATACATGAACTTTGCATGTTATTATTAGATATTCCTACATATTTGCAACTTATATGATGTTGTATTCATGTTTTATAATGATTTCGGGGATTTTCTAAATAATCCCCCTCTTTTGGTTCTAACTCTGTTTTCCAGAAAACATTTTTTTTAGTGTTTCGGACTTTTCGGGAGCTTCGGGACTCCAAAAAGGGCAAGGCCAAAGAGCACGGTTCAGAATTTTCGAGACGAACGCAATGGGCTGAAAATGAAGACAAGAAGCCCAACCAGCTAGAAATTAGGTGGTCCCACGCGGCCAGATTCCCTGGCCGCGTGAGGACCCCTCTTTTCCCCCTCGTGGCTCCGATGCCGTCCGTTTTCGTCTCCGTGGCTTCGTCTTGACCTAAAACCGGCTATAAAAATAGTCCCCTGGGGAGTTTCGGGAGGAGGCGGCGGAGAAACACAAAACCACGAAACAGAGAGTCAGAAGGCTGTCGTCGGAGAAGATTGGAGGGGGGAAACGCCGCCGGATCACCTCCGGAAGGCTCCTCCATCCCCCCTCCGGAGTCTCCATCAACACCACCGTCAAGACCAGCACCATCTCCATCACCATCTTCGTGATCCACTTCACCCCCCTCATATTTTGAGATTGTTCGAACCCTAGCTATTGTCTAAGTACTATTCTACATGTTTGTGAATTGCTACTTGTCATTGTTTTGTGGGGAGATTATATTTTCAGATTGTGTTGTATCACTTATACCATTGAATCATATCATGTCTTCGCGTTGTGAGTAGTTCTCTCATGTTCCTGGGGGCATAGGATGGATTGGCAATGATTTCCACTTAACATGTATTGAGTATTTGGTCAAGTTTTTATCTTTTATGGTTATCTTATTGTACAACGTATGGGTGCACACATATGTTCAGTAATGCGTGAAGGTGATCACACTAATGTGATGGAATGCGTAGGACCTGGGAGGACACGTAAACCTGCGGTCTAATACATGAAGTACCATTAGGAGGGGATTTATATCGGGGACCTTAGAGTTTAAGGCTATGGTGGGACTCTATGTCTTAATAACTCTTGTGCAGTCATTTACTTGGCCATAAGAACCATCATAAGGGGTTTAGTTTATTTATTTAGCTACACCTATTTATGGCTCTGTCCAAAGAAGATTAAAACTTGACAAAATGTTTACCTTGTTGTTCTAGAAATATCTATGCCATGAAATCCATGTAGCCCTTGGGAACGTTTTCCACGCATAAGAAATACACACTTAAGCTTGTCCTCTTGCTGCATAGAGGATTGGGCTTTCTCTCTTTGAGAGCTTTCACTCATCATATTTTATTTTCAGCTTTTTACTTTATTGCAAACTCTACACCAAAAACCCAAAAACACTTGCATCATTTAATCATTTTAGTTTGTCTAGTGCATAGATAATAAGAGAAGTGACACTCTTATTTGAGAGGATAAATACTTATACCTTCTACTCCTCGTGGGATCGATACTAATACTTACACATTGAAGATTTCAACGATCCCCTATACTTGTGGGTATTAAGACATTTTCTGGCGCCGTTGCCGGGGAGCGTTGTGCTAAGCTTTTATTCTTGTTTGCATTGCATACTAACATATAAATCCAAAACATCATTATAAAATGGAAAACAACCAAACAATTATAGAACTGTATAATATCTATCTTGAGTTAGGACATGAAGTGTTTGAGGAGAAAATTAAATTTTATTTGCATAACAATCATGTTTGTCGTAGCACTAATTCGTTGAACACCTTTATTGCTAATGCTAAGGAAAACCTTAAGCTTGGGGAATGATGTCTACGCACGATTCTATTCTTGTAGACAGTGTTGGGCCTCCAAGAGCAGAGGTTTGTAGAACAGCAGCAAGTTTCCCTTAAGTGAATCACCCAAGGTTTATCGAACTCAGGGAGGTAGAGGTCAAAGATATTCCTCTCAAGCAACCCTGCAATTAAGATACAAGAAGTCTCTTGTGTCCCCAACACACCCAATACACTTGTCAGATGTATAGGTGCACTAGTTCGGCGAAGAGATAGTGAAATACAAGTGATAGAGATGATTATAAGTAGTAACTGCAATCTGAAATAAAGATGGCAGCAAGCAAACATGTAGCAGAACTTGTTGTAAACGGTGTTTCAATGCTTAGAAACAAGGCCTAGGGATCATACTTTCACTAGTGGAAACTCTCAACAATGATCTCATAACTGAATAAGCAAAAGCTACTCTTAAACACTCTCTTGTTGGATAACAAACACCATTCATTGTGTAGGGCTACAAAAGCACACCTCAAGCCGGAGTAAACAAGCGCCACAACGTCATAAAGGAGTCACACACGGTGCACACACTGTCACCTTTACACCGTGGAGAGTACCGGAGTTCATATTAAAGTAACCTCTAGAGTGCATAATAGATAAAGAGTAACATCTACTTATTCAACTAGATTACAAAGCTCATGATCACATAAAGATCACACCATGGGAGAGAGAGATGAACCACATAGCTACCGGTAGAGCCCTCAGCCTCGGGGGAGACTACTCACACATGGTCATGGTGAGCACACTTGATGGAGAGGTTGATGAAGAGGTGCAGCCCGGAGAGGAGACGACGGACCGCTGCAGCCACGGCGCGGCAGCGGCGCTGGAGATGGCGATGGAGTCGATGAAGATGGCTCCGGGGGCACTTCCCCGTCCCGACGGCGTGCCGGAACAGAGATTCTGTCCCCCGAAACTTGTCGTCGATGGCGGCGGCGCTGCGGAACTCTTCGTGGAATATGGCAGGATATTTTAGGGTTTTTGCGTCAGAGAGAATAAATAGGCCAAAGTACGCTGGTCAGAGCCTCCCGAGGTGGGCTCCTCACACCACGGCGCGGCAGAGGGCCCTCCCGCGCCACCATATGAGGAGGATGGCCCATGGGCCTCCTCCTTCTCCCCTTTGGACTCCATGTACATGTCGGGAAAATAGGAACTTCGCCTTTTGTTTCGTCCAATTCCGAGAATATTCGCAGAAGTACTTTTCTGGAACCAAAAACAGCAGAAAACAGGGAACTGGCACTGTGGCATCTTGTTAATAGGTTAGTCCCAGAAAATGCATAAAAATGATATGAAGTGTATACAAAACATGTAGCAATTGGTATAATATAAGCATGGAACATCAGAAATTATAGATACGTTGGAGACGTATCAAGCATCCCCAAGCTTAGTTCTACTCGTCCTCGAGTAGGTAAAACGATAACAACAAATAATTTCTGAGGAGACATGCTTTCACACAATCTTGATCAATATATTGCAAGGCTCATGTCATGAATGAAGTGACTCAAAGCAATGGTCTATAGTTTGCTAACATAGATAAAGAGTAAACAATGAATCATATAAGCAAAAACTTTTCATGAATAGTACTTTCAAGACAAGCATCAAAAAGTTTTGCATAAGAGGTAACTCATAAAGCAATAGATTCAAAGTAAAAGGCATTGAAGCAACACAAAGGATGATTAAGTTTCAGCAATTGCTTTCAACTTGTAACATGTATATCTCATGGATAGTTGTCAACATAAAGCAATATAACAAGTGCAATAAGTAAACATGTAAGAATCAATGCACACAAAGTTGACACAGTGTTTGCTTCTAGATAGAAAGGAGTAGGTAAACTGACTCAACATAAAGTAAAAGATAGGCCCTTCGCAGAGGGAAGCAGGGATTAAATCATGTGCTAGAGCTTTTTAAGTTTTCGAAAGCATATAGAGAGCACAAAATAAGTTTTGAGAGGTGTTTGTTGTTGTCAACGAATGGTAGTGGGCACTCTAACCCCCTTGTCAACCAGACTTTCAAGAGCGGCTCCCATGAAGGACGTTATCTCTACCAGCAAGGTAGATCATCCCTCTTCTCTTTTGTTTACACATGTATTTTAGTTTCTTTATAGTTGACACTCCTCCCAACCTTTTGCTTACACAAGCCATGGCTAACCGAATCCTCGGGTGCCTTCCAACATTCACATACCATGGAGGAGTGTCTATTTGCAAATTAAGTTGCTTACTGATAAATCAGGGCAAAACATGTGAAGAGAATTATTAATGAAAGTTGTAATTAATTGGGGCTGGGCACCCCGTTGCCAGCTCTTTTTGCAAATTATTGGATAAGCGGATGTATATGCCACTAGTCCATTGGTGAAAGTCTGTCAGAAGTAAATGACAAGATTGAAAGATAAAACACCACATACTTCCTCATGAGCTATAAAACATTGACACAAATAAGGAGTAATAAAGTTTTGAATAGTTTAAAGGTAGCACATGAAATATTTACTTGGAATGGCAGGAAATACCACATAGTAGGTAGGTATGGTGGACACAAATGGCATGGGTTTTGGCTCAAGTTTTGGATGCACGAGAAGCATTCCCTCTCAGTACAGAGTTTAGGCTAGCAAGGTTGTTTGAAGCAAACACAAGTATAAACCGGTACAGCAAGAATCACATAAAAACATATTGCAAGTATTATAAGACTCTACACTGTCTTCCTTGTTGCTCAAACATTTTACCAGAAAATATCTAGACCTTAGAGAGAACAAATATGCATCCCAAGTCTCAACAAGCTCTACGGTAGTTCTCCACTACTAGGCTTTAACTACATGATGCAAGAGCTTAAACATGATCTACTTGAGAGCTCAAAACAATTGCAAAGCATCAAATCAAAACAAGACAATGATCTACAAGAATGCATATGTCTTTTCCAATACCAACTACTACATGTAGCATTTTCTTTTTCCAAACAAACACCAATCAATTTATTTAAACATAAACTCTCCAAATGATAATATAATGCAGCAAGAGAGTATTTATAAACAAGTGCTAACAGCTCGAAGAGATGCATGAAAAACAGGAGCTAAAAGCACTGCAGTAGCTAGTTAAGAATACTCAACAAATATAAGTGAAGAACATGAGTATTCACATGAAAAAGCGGAGCGTGTCTCTCTCCCACACAAGGATTGCTAGGATCCGAATTTATTCAAACAAAAACAAAAATAAAAGCACACAGACGCTCCAAGTAAAGCGCATAAGATGTGAAAGAATTAAAATATAGTTTCACTAGAGATGACCTGATAAGTTGTTGATGAAGAAGGGGATGCCTTGGGCATCCCCAAGCTTAGACGCTTGAGTCTTCTTGAATATGGTGGGATGAACCACGGGGGCATCCCCAAGCTTAGGCTTTTCACTCTTCTTGATCACATAATATCACCCTTCTCGCTTGATCCTTGAAAACTTCCTTCACACCAAACTCAAGACAGTTCTCATTAGAGGGTTAGTGCATAATCAAAAATTCTCATATTCTGTAATGATACAATCAATCCCAAAGCTTCTGGACATTAGCTACAGCCACCAATGCTTTGTGGAGCAAAGAAATCCACACAAACATCGTAAAAGAGCGAATGCAAAACAAAAGGCAGAATCTGTCAAAAACAGAACAGTCTGGAATGACGAATTTTTTCGAGGCACTTAAGTTGCTCAGATGGATCTGGCCAAAATAATGAAAGTTGCGTACATATCTGAGGAAGATGCGTGATTTTTTAGAATTTTTGAATTTTCTCAGGGAGAAAAGCTCAAATTCGTGACAGCTAAAAATCTGTTCTGCGCAGAAATCCAAATCTTGCATCAACTTTCAATAAAGAACTTTACTTGGCACAACAATGCAATAAAATAAAGATACAAAGGAGTTGCTACAGAAGTAACAAACACCTTGACTCAAAAAAAACAAAAATAACAGAAAATAAAAACAATGGGTTGTCTCCCATAAGCGCTTTTCTTTAAAGCCTTTTAGCTAGGCATGATAATTTTGATATGCTCTCATATGTATAAGAGTTGAATATAGAGAGCATCAAAAAGCAAATACCAAACACATTTAAGTCTAACCCACTTCCTATGCAAAGAATCTTGTAAGAAAACAAATTATTGATGCATGAAGCTACTAGCATAGAAAGACAAAACAAGTGCAACTTCAAAAATTTCAACAAAAAGAGAGGAGACTTGATATTATTGAGATATATGAATCCATGTCTCCCTCTCTCATAAAAACTTTCAGTAGCATCATTGATAAAATCCACAATATAACCATCACATGAAACATTCTTACCATGATCCATATGCACAAAAGTATCTTATTTTCCACATAAGAAAAGTTCTTCTCATTAATAACAATGGGGCAGGATCATCATAAAGAACTCGAACATGATAGACAAGTTGTATATTAAAGGGATGGTTTTGGGTAATCTCTCCATAACTATGACAAGTTTCATGAGGATGACTGTAATTATAACCTATGTCATAGTATTCTTTATAATAATTATCAAAGACTGGAGGCATAGTATCATCATAAGCAATAGAATAGTTATCTTCCAAATGTGTTCATTGTAAACATATCATTATTTTTAATAGAAGGAGATGTATCAACATATAATCAGCAATAGCAAAAGAATTTTCAAACACATCACTAGGAGAAGAGGTCTCATATATATAATTATTACTAGCAAAAGGATTTTCAAACACCTCATCCCCAAGCTTAGAGCTTTTCATATCATCATTGGAAGAAACATGGATAGTACTAATAGTATGGCAATCATTAATATCATCATTTTCAGAATTGGTACCCCAAAGATTTTCAATATCAAAAGTAGTTTCATTTTCCCAATCATGATCACTAATATAAGTAACAGGCATAGGTTCATCATCAAGTTCAGAATCATCGAATTCAGAATTATAAGTATCAATTGTAACAGGAGCAACAAGTTTGGGAGAAGATACCGTTTCCTCTCTCCTTTTACTCCTCTTCTTCTTCTTCTTCTTCTTCTTCTTTCCCCTCTTCTTTTTATCTTTAGGAGGGAGAGGTTTGAAAGGAAGCTCCTCCACATAACCTGGTTTAGTATTAGAGACAATGGAAGAAACTTGGGGGACTCCTCTCTTTCATTAATGAGAACAAAACACATATTAGTCCTGTCATACTTTGGTAAAGTCTCATCCTTTATAATATTTTGTATGTAGGTGTTAGCATGGCAATTATTAACACAATAGAGATAACATCCATGCAACACACTATTCATATCAAGATCACTCATATCTAACAAGGAAGTTTTTCTTGATAACTCTTCACACCCCAAAAATAATGTAAGTTCATCATGTTGATTAGGAGTGATCATGTTATCACAATACAAATTTGCAGTAATTGGATTCGAAAGGCTATTATCATGACCTGAACATTGAAAATTAAAATGACCCACTTCATAGCAAAGTTCACAAATAAAAGGATGGAGGTCACAAACTTTTTCACCAAGATCTCTTAGAGCCTTGTACCACGTTCTAGTTTTTTCATTCCTATGATGGATACAATATTCATCTTCGATTTGATTAATTCCACAAGGTCTATGCATTCCACAAAAATTAACATGCTTATAAGAAATAGTATTTTCAGAAGTTTGAGCATGTTTATTGCAATCATTAACAACAATTTCATTTTCCATGCAAGTGTCTTTGAAAGGTTCATGATACACGTCCCAATTTTCTTTAGGAACATTAATATGAGAAGCAAAGGTTCTAAAACAATCAACAATAATTTGAGAATCAAGACCATATTTAGCACTAAGCTCTTGAAAACTAGCAGTTTCAACGAAAGACTTAATGCAATCATATTCATAGTTTATACCTGATTCTTTACCTTTGTCATTCTCCCAATCCTCAGCATTGTTTTGAATTCTTTCAAGAATATCCCATCTAGCTTCAACCTTCTTGCTTGTGAAAGAACCATGTGAACATGCATCTACATAATCCTTGTAATGACCTGAAAGCCTTGCATAAAAATTAGTAACAATTATTTCCTCAGAAAGCTCATGGTTAGGACATTTGAGTATTAATGTTTTCAGCCTTCCCCAAGCTTGAGCAATGCTTTCTCCATCATGAGGGTAAAAATTATAAATGTAATTCCTATCTAGATGCACTTCATGAAGAGGATAAAATTTAGAGTAAAAGAGAGATTCAAGCTGTTTCCAATTCGAAGGTTGTTCATCCAGCAGCCTATACCATTCCTTTGCTTTGTCCTTAAGTGACAATGGAAATAGTTTCCTCATGACATTTTCTCTTGATAAACCTGCAACCTTAAATAACTCACAAAGTTCTGTAAGTTTCGACAAGTGAGCACTTGGATGGATTGATCCATCCCCTGCATACTGATCATTCATAACCCTTTCAACAATTTTCATAGGTATTTTAAAAGAAATACTTTCAACAGGTGGATTTGGAATATCACAAACATCATTAGAATTATCACATATTGGAGACAAAGCATTATCAAGGCAAAATAATTCCTCCATAGCTGAGGAGCAAAAAAGATTATTTTCATATAAACTAGCTTCCCCAAGCTTAGGCTTTTCCACAGCCTTAGCAATAATGGTGTCCAAAGAATTTATACTAATAACATTACTACCACTATTATGCAAACAAGCCTCCATAGGTTTTTTAATTTTCTCTTCAAAAGCATCATGTCCTAATTCATATAAAGTTCATAAGATCTCTAATTTTTTTGTTGTTTTCCATTAAGCCTAACTAGTGAAAATAAAAACAAGAAACAAAAAGAAATAATTGCAGAATCTAAAGGAGATACCTTCCAACGCTTACCTCCCCGGCAACGGCGCCAGAAAATAGCTTGATGTCTACGCACGTTCTATTCTTGTAGACAGTGTTGGGCCTCCAAGAGCAGAGGTTTGTAGAACAGCAGCAAGTTTCCCTTAAGTGAATCACCCAAGGTTTATCGAACTCAGGGAGGTAGAGGTCAAAGATATCCTCTCAAGCAACCCTGCAATTAAGATACAAGAAGTCTCTTGTGTCCCCAACACACCCAATACACTTGTCAGATGTATAGGTGCACTAGTTCGGCGAAGAGATAGTGAAATACAAGTATAGGATGATTATAAGTAGTAACTGCAATCTGAAATAAAGATGGCAGCAAGCAAACATGTAGCAGAACTTGTTGTAAACGGTGTTTCAATGCTTAGAAACAAGGCCTAGGGATCATACTTTCACTAGTGGACACTCTCAACAATGATCTCATAACTGAATAAGTAAAAGCTACTCTTAAACACTCTCTTGTTGGATAACAAACACCATTCATTGTGTAGGGCTACAAAAGCACACCTCAAGCCGGAGTAAACAAGCGCCACAACGTCATAAAGGAGTCACACACGGTGCACACACTGTCACCTTTACACCGTGGAGAGTACCGGAGTTCATATTAAAGTAACCTCTAGAGTGCATAATAGATAAAGAGTAACATCTACTTATTCAACTAGATTACAAAGCTCATGATCACATAAAGATCACACCATGGGAGAGAGAGATGAACCACATAGCTACCGGTAGAGCCCTCAGCCTCGGGGGAGACTACTCACACATGGTCATGGTGAGCACACTTGATGGAGAGGTTGATGAAGAGGTGCAGCCCGGAGAGGAGACGACGGACCGCTGCAGCCACGGCGCGGCAGCGGCGCTGGAGATGGCGATGGAGTCGATGAAGATGGTTCCGGGGGCACTTCCCTGTCCCGACGGCGTGCTGGAACAGAGATTCTGTCCCCCGAAACTTGTCGTCGATGGCGGCGGCGCTGCGGAACTCTTCGTGGAATATGGCAGGATATTTTAGGGTTTTTGCATCAGAGAGAATAAATAGGCCAAACTACGCTGGTCAGAGCCTCCCGAGGTGGGCTCCTCACACCACGGCGCGGCAGAGGGCCCTCCCGCGCCACCATATGAGGAGGATGGCCCATGGGCCTCCTCCTTCTCCCCTTTGGACTCCGTGTACATGTCGGGAAAATAGGAACTTCGCCTTTTGTTTCGTCCAATTCCGAGAATATTCGCAGAAGTACTTTTCTGGAACCAAAAACAGCAGAAAACAGGGAACTGGCACTGTGGCATCTTGTTAATAGGTTAGTCCCAGAAAATGCATAAAAATGATATGAAGTGTATACAAAACATGTAGCAATTGGTATAATATAAGCATGGAACATCAGAAATTATAGATACGTTGGAGACGTATCAGGGAAGTTTGTTTTGATGAATATGATATTTTTAGTCCCCCAAGTTTGGAAGAGAAAATTTATTTTGATGATACTATGTCTCCCATTTATGATGATTACAATGATGTATATGATATTTTCAGTCCACCTACTATTGAGGATGAAAGTGATTTAATTGAGTTTGATGATCCATTATGCTCATTAGATAATAAGTCTTTATGTGGTGATTCTATTCAAAACTATGTGGTTATGTTTAACTTTAATGCGTGCAACTATTATGAGAGAGGAAGAGATAAGAATCCCCTTTATGTTTCTATGTTATTTAAAATGCAAGCTATTGATTATTATATGCATTGGTTACCTCAAATTTGTTGTTATTTATTCATATATAAAATTCCAATGCATAGGAAGAGAGTTAGACTTAAAAGTAAATTGTTTAATATTCTGTGGTGTGTTCCTTATGCTTTAATTTCCTATTCGGTTTGAGCACACCTTTATATCTTTACAACATGTAAAATATCTTTACAATTAGTTTAAGATTTTCATTTTATATAAAATTTGGGAAAGTAAATGAGAAGGATGAGTAATGGAGAAGTTGGGGTCGACCTTGAACATGTGTTGTTCATGCCAATGGAACCGTTGCAAAATCTCTATCATTAAAACTTTTCCCAAAGCTAAAACCAAATAAAAAGAGTGTTTATGTTGTATATATTTGTTTCTCCTTTTGCCTTTTTGCTAAATAAAAAACAACAAAAATATTTTCCTTCTTCTTTGATTGTTTCTCTTGATTCTTGCTTGGTTCTTTTTGTTTCTTTTTGATTTTTATCTTCAGCTTAAGTTTTAGGTTTTTGAGTCAAGGTGCTTGTTTACTACCTTAACATCACCTTTGTATCTTATTTTTCATCTTAATGGAAAGAATAACCTCTTTTGAGAGGTAGGATTAAACAATAGTGATTTGCTGTCCATAAAACAGATGCCTGAGCTTCACCGCGAAAAATGTATAAAATCACGAAAGAGGAATTTTGACCTGATTTTTTATGACTGCAATATTCAGTTATTAATACACATTTCATTAGTTCAAAGTTTTCTGATTTGAGCAACGTAAGTGCCTCTGAAAATTCACTCTTTACGGGTTGTCCATTTTTGACAGATTCTGTCTTTATTTTGCATTACTCTCATTACTAGTGTTTTGTGTGGTTCTATTGATCAAAGAGCAATACACAACCATAGTAATATTAGCTAATGTGTAGAATCAACTCATGATATGTTTTTGCTATACCTATGAGGATTTCATTTATGGAGACACTAACCCCTCTAATCAAGTTTTAAGATGAGTTTTGTGTTAAGAGAACTTTCAAGTGGAAGAGTTGAGGGTGATGAATAAAGATCACGAGGGACAAACACTCAAGATTGGGGATGTTACCTCTAGGCTCACCCTACATATATCAAATAAGTACAAGAATTTAAGCTTGGGGATGCCAAGCCACCTCACTCCAACCATCTTGATACCAAGTAAGTAAGCCTAGCTATATGGCTTTAAAGAAAGTGCTTTACGGGAGGCAACCCGGTTGTTTTTACTTTGGATTTTCTTTGTGTCCTCTTGCTGTAACAAGAGACTTAGTTTTTAGTATAGTTTCTGGAATTCTTAATAAAGTGCCAAGTTTTACCTATTTTGGCTTGAAAAAGTTGCTTTTTGCATTCGGAGATTTTATTCCAGCACGAATCTGTGCACGGTAATATTTTTAATTCCTATTCTGTAACTCCGAATGAGCTGAAATTTGAACTGTGGTTGCAACTTTTCATCCTCTGTGAGCGTGATTTTTTTTCAGATTTTTTCGACATATTTAAGTAGGGTAGAAAAATACGTTTTGCTGCTGCTGTTTTTCTGGACGGATTCTGTCCCATTTTGTTTGATGCATTCTTTGAACTTTTGACTTGAATCTTTTTTATCCAATTGAGTTTATAAGTCGGCATACAACATTATACACTTTCTGGACATTCATATGAATTTTTGTTTAAGGATTTTATGCAGCAAGCAATTCATTTGTCTATCACTACTAATGTCACCCCACAGAAAAGAAATGGGAGAAACGGTGTTTTGAAATTTTTTCACAGGGATTAGAGGAGATGCACCAAGAGCTATCCAAGGATGGTGAAGACCATAAGCTTGGGGATGTGAAGACAACCCCACTGGACCAACACACTCTCGGTTTGCACACGTCTAACTTCTGTTTTTCGATCAATGCACCCTATCACATAAACTTGGAGCGTCTTTTATTTGCTTTTTATTTTGATTTTTGTTTGTCTTGAGACCACCACTATCATTTATATATGAGAAAGCTACTGGAAATTTGGGTTGAATTAAGTTGGATGCTATTAAAAAGATTGGGAAATGGATGTTTGAGTTGATTCAAAAAGATACATATAGTTGCATGATTCATGTGCTTTTTAATGAGTATTAATTTGCAAGTGTTTTATCAAGAGCTATCTTTTATTCATGTTTTGATGCTGAATGTCACTTTACTTTGTTTAACATGGATTGGTTAGTTCTATGGACACTTATGCATGCATTTAGACGGTCAACTTTCTCCCTTTTGCTAGCCCAAAAATTCCAACAAGTAAAAACTTGTTTTCCAACACCTTCAACCAAAGTTTTTCCAGTGAGTCCACCATATCTACCTGTTAGCTTTATGCTATTCCAAGTATGTTTATCATGTTATATTGTATTATCTTTGCTTCCAAATTAAAATGCTTATGTTATTGATTGTTATGGGAAAAGTTGGTTAAAAAGCTCTCACGAACTTGATGCACGCTTTACTTTCATTTCACTTAATAAACATGAACCATTGTGATTAAAATTATGAAGTTGTGTGCTTGACAAGAGTCTTGGTTGGGAGTTAGCTCATATGTGCTGTCACATGGCAAGCTTTCAACAGTGCTCTTAATTATATTTAGTTGATATCATGTACTTTTGTTTATGGATGCCTAACATTGTGTGAAATAAAAGTGGAAACTTGGTAAGTTTGAGGAGTAAGTATAAATGGCTAGAGAGACTCACCGGGCGGCTAACCCAAGCCATGCATCATTCATGGTGGAAATTTACTTAATATCACGGTGGACCTTCAGTGAGGCACTTCACAATAAAAAGCTATAACAATAGTAAATAAAAGAGTGCTGAGATTGTCCATTTTGTTTGTTTGTCTTGTCATTTTGACATGGGCTTGTTCCATGTCTGGGACAAGAGGTACCCCGGGAGCAACTCTTAATGATGCTATTATTACTTGCAATGACTTTAACTTGAACTTGCTTTGTGACCCGAGTTGAGTAGCCAGTTGGAGAGGTACTTGTATTCAAGGGGCATGAGGCATTCAACCCATACTTTGTCAAGCATACTACTCATATTTGCTTTCACTTTAAACTTTAACCATTCAAGATGCTATGATAGGGGTAATGAGAGCTTGACACCAATGATACCACATTGCAAACATTAACTTAAGTAGAAGCATTTGGAAGTTAGATGAAACTTATCATGCTTTACCTCTACATTTATATCTTTCCAAAGTGTCCACCTTTTATATTCAGATTTATAAGAATACTCTATGACCATTATAGGATGTTTTTACTTTTCATTATGCATACATTTGGTCCATAGTTCTTTCTTCTATGTTACACTTTGTGAATTATCATTGAACATCCTTTCATTGAATATTTGATATCACTTCATAATCTATCTTGTATATTGCTACTCCTTTGAGAATGAATCATTTGACTTTATGTAGCAATAGTAATCATCTTTGATATCCATTGATAGTATTAAAATGCAAAGTCCATGTTAGTTTTATCACCTTCATACTCGAGGACGAGTATAGGTTAAGCTTGGGGATGTTGATGCATGTAAAATGCATACATGAACTTTGCATGTTATTACTAGATATTCCTACATATTTGAACTTATATGATGTTATATTCATGTTTTATAATGATTTCGGGGATTTTCTAAATAATCCCCCCTCTTTTGGTTCTAACTCTGTTTTTCAGAAAACGTTTTTTTAGTGTTTCGGACTTTCGGGAGCTTCGGGACTCCAAAAAGGGCAAGGCCAAAGAGCACGGTTCAGAATTTTGGAGACGAACGCAATGGGCTGAAAATGAAGACCAGAAGCCCAACCAGCTGGAAATTAGGTGGTCCCACGCGGCCAGATTCCTTGGCCGCGTGAGGACCCCTCTTTTCCCCCTCGTGGCTCCGATGCCGTCCGTTTTCGTCTTCGTGGCTTCATCTTGACCTAAAACCGCTATAAAAATAGTCCCCCGGGGAGTTTCGGGAGGAGGCGGCGGAGAAACACAAAACCACGAAACAGAGAGTCAGAAGGCTGTCGCCGGAGAAGATTGGAGGGGGAAACGCCGCCAGATCACCTCCGGAAGGCTCCTCCATCCCCCTCCGGAGTCTCCATCAACACCACCGTCAAGACCAGCACCATCTCCATCACCATGTTCGTGATCCACTTCACCCCCTCATAGTTTGAGATTGTTCGAACCCTAGCTATTGTCTAAGTACTATTCTACATGTTTGTGAATTGCTACTTGTCATTGTTTTGTGCGGAGATTATATTTTCAGATTGTGTTGTATCACTTATACCATTGAATCATATCATGTCTTCGCGTTGTGAGTAGTTCTCTCATGTTCCTGGGGGCATAGGATGGATTGGCAACGATTTCCACTTAACATGTATTGAGTATTTGGTCTAGTTTTTATCTTTTATGGTTATCTTATTGTACAACGTATGGGTGCACACATATGTTGAGTAATGCATGAAGGTGATCACACTAATGTGATGGAATGGGTAGGACCTGGGAGGACACGTAAACCTGCGGTCTAATACATGAAGTACCATTAGGAGGGGATTTATATCGGGGACCTTAGAGTTTAAGGCTATGGTGGACTCTCAGGTTTCAAGTGGTGCGGGACGGCCCGCAGCGCCGCGACGCCGCCCGCAACTCTGTCCCGCGAAACGCCTAGCGGGCTTCCCGTGTCAAGTCTAGCGGGCCGAAGCGGTGAAGCCGCAAAGCACACCAGCCTGCCGCATACCTGCATCGTCCCCAAATCCCCTCCCTCCGCTGAAAAAATCGAATCCTCTCCCCCAAATTCCCGATGGCCGCATCGCTTCCGCCTCAGCCCTCCTTGCCTCATAGAGCCTCTCGTACGCCGACCTTCGCCTGCCCTTCCCTGTCCTCTCGCCCTGGCCGCCGCCGGCGACGGTGACGGAGAAGGAGATGGGCTCCTCTTTGGCGTTGCAAAGAATTTTGGGGGAGCCGGAGCAGAAGGGTGCTAGTTGTCCTTCCCGCCGTCGGACTTGTTCCAGCAGTGGAGGAGATCCTTGATGAAGCCCCACCGGCGAGAGCTCCTCTAGGAAGAGGAAGACACGAATGAAGCGGTGGAAGAGGACGACGAGGAGCGGGAAGCCGGGGGTGTCGCCGCCGGCTCTATGGACTCAGACTCCGGCGCGGGAACGGGAGAAGGTGACCTCCAGTGGGCGCGGAACAGTGAGAGCGAGCGAGCCTTCCGGTGCACGGACCGGCTCCGGAAGCGGCCATGCTCGCCTGCGTCCGCTGCCTGAGAAGACGGCGAGGAGGCGCCGTCGGTGAGCGATGCCAGGTGGGTCTGGTGCGGCTGGAGCAGCATGGCGGAGAGGCGGATCTGGCCGTTGTGGAAGAGTTCGTCGGCGGACGACATGGCCGCGCGGAGGGAGACGAAGTCCTTGCTGGCGGGCTGATGCGGGCCGATGCAGGCCGCCGCTCTCTCCCGCGCTACATGCAGCGGAGCGTGGCAGTCAGCCGCAAACTCCCGCAAGTGGAGTGCGGCCCGCCAGCAGAGCGTGGCGAGCAGCCGCGGCCCGTCCCGCTTGACACCTGAGGACTCTATGTCTTAATAACTCTTGTGCACTCATTTACTTGGCCATAAGAACCATCATAAGGGGTTTAGTTTATTTATTTAGCTACACCTAATTATGGCTCCATCCAAAGAAGATTAAAACTTGACAAAATGTTTACCTTGTTGTTCTAGAAATATCTATGCCATGAAATCCATGTAGCCCTGGGAACGTTTTCCACGCATAAGAAACACACACTTAAGCTTGTCCTCTTGCTGCATAGAGGATTGGGCTTTCTCTCTTTGAGAGCTTTCACTCATCATATTTTATTTTCAGCTTTTTACTTTATTGCAAACTCTACACCAAAAACCCAAAAACACTTGCATCATTTAATCATTTTAGTTTGTCTAGTGCATACATAATAAGAGAAGTGACACTCTTATTTGAGAGGATAAATACTTATACCTTCTACTCCTCGTGGGATCGATACTAATACTTACACATTGAAGATTTCAACGATCCCCTATACTTGTGAGTATCAGCATCTGCCGGAGATACTCGAACCCGTCATTTCGACGATGTCGGAGCCCTCGCGGAGGATGCCGTAGCCGACGTCTGTCCCCTCCGCCGTCAACACTTCTGCGGACACACGCGATTCCGCGGCCTCCGCTTCGCGGCGGAGCTGCGTCCACTTCTCTACCGTCAGCTTGGCGCATGTGGTGGGGAGGCGGCGAGGCATGGTGGATGAGGTTGATAACCCACAAGTATAGGGGATCGCGTGTAGCCTTTTCGATAAGTAAGAGTGTCGAACCCAACGAGGAGCTAAAGGTAGGATAAGTATTCTCTCAAGTTCTATCAACCACTGATACAACTCTACGCACACTAAACGTTTGTATTATCTAGAAAATAAAACTACGGTAGCAATAGGGTATGAGAGGTAGCTTTGCGAGATAATAAATGCAAGAAAGTAAATGTTAGTGCTGCAGCAATAAAATACACTAAGTAACCATATACTAACAGTACCATGAGTGAGGAAAAGTGGTGGTAATTGTGGTGGCTTTGTCCAAGATTAATTAGTGAAGGTACTTGGTTCATTGTCTTCGATGCAGTTTTCTATGTGGGAGAGGCTAAATATACATGCACTCCACTACTTGGGATTACAAGTACTATATGATTGGATTGTTTCGCAAGCATCCGCAAATACTAACAATGCATTAAGGTTTCCCCAACCATAGCCTTAAGTTCAAGGTCCTCTTACTCCCATACGTGCAACTAATCGGTTCGCGTTCTCAGGAATCTGTCACTTCGGCAGAACTTCCCCCGCTTCGTTACAAATACTACCAACCCTAGGGTGTTTGATCCATGCGCGCACAAATATAATGGACACCAAAGGACAGCACCATATAGACATACAATTCTAATGAACCTCATGCATTCAATTAAGCAATCAAAAGACAAATAAACTACGGAAACATGATGTAAATCATAGGGTAAATATTATAGCATCAAACACCATGTTTACATAGGACGGTACAGAGGTTTGTGGGAGGATGAACCACTGAATACAAGGAGGAGATGGTGATGGAGATGGCGGTGAAGACGGCGGAGAGGGGCAGCGCGGCGGCGGCGCCAGCGGTGCGGGGAACTCCTTTCCCCGCCGCCGGCAAGCTTGGGGAGCGCCGCCCCTTAGCCTCCCTCCATCATGGCTTCTTGGGAGCCCTCCCCCATGGAGATGGGATCTATGGGGGAGGCAAAAACGTGGCTTTTGGTGGCTGAAATTCGTGGGTGGAGGAGTTCTCCACGAATTAGGTTTCCTCCCTTTATATATCTTCTCGGATTTCATTCACCCCCTTTTAGGGTTCCACCAAAACGGGCCTACAGGCCGCGTCCGAACTCTGATTGGGCTGATCTCGGGCTTAAAATCTTCGTATGGAAAATTGTGACAACTTTCGTAACAGCCAGGTCTCCATATAACGTCATCTTTGAGGGTCAAACTGGCAATCTTCGTAAAAAGTTCTCAGACAGATTTCAGGAAAGTCCCAATTCGACTCCAACAAGGTTTCCTCTTGTATTTTGATAATTTCTACACATCAAAGTGTAAAACAAGAACATTGTGCACTTTTGCAACTATTAGTAGGTTAGTCCAAATAAATAATAAACATAATATAAAACAAGTGCTAAAAGCATAAAAATGGCATGAAACAATCAAAAATTATAGATACGTTTTGGACGTATCAGAGGTGGAGGGGGAAACTCAGCACCGGTGGGTGAGGAGGAGAAGAGAGCGGCGGCGGCGGAAGTGCGCTGCGGAGTAGGGTTTGCTCCGGCCCCTCCACTTATAGTCGGAGGTGGCCGGTACGCCATGAATGCCGGCCGGTGCGCCATGAATGCCGACGCCGGTCAAGCTAGCTTATCCGCTCCGCCAGGCGGTCAAAGCGTGGGTCCGTACTGTCAGCGACTACGGGGCGGACGCGTCCGGCGCGCCCAAACCCGCCCCAGATATGGGCTGGGTTTGGGGTGTGCCGGACCGCCCGGTCGTTTCGATGGCTATGAGGGCCTCCATTGGGTGGAGGTTTTTGGGCCAAATGCTGTCCGGGCGGTCCGCCCGGACGTTTAGGCGGCCTTTGGGGGCTCCGGTTGGAGATGCTCTTATACCTATATGGTGTACCTTTTACAACCTATTTGTTCCTTTTGCGGCTATACCTTTTGCAACCTATTTGTTGTACCTATTTGCACATGCACATGTTTTGCGGTATCGTCGAAACCAATCCCCTAAATTTGAGGTTACGTGATCTAATCCGACCAAGACCGTGTGATACCGTAACATGTTTAAGGGTATCTTATTGTAATTTGGCATAGTTGAGGTACAAGACATGTCACTTCAATCTAGGATTCCGTCGGATAGTACAAAGAAATGACTAAACCGAAACAAAGGTGTTGATGAGGTTGTACATTTACCCCTCGAAATGAACCGCTGATGAGTACACGTGTTTGCTCCCTTTTAACAAAGACTTTCCCTGGATTGCTTTGAGGTTGGAGCCATCGTGCAAAAGGCAACCGTAGACTTTACTGCCTCCGTCCCACAGGAAGTAGCAACGAAAAATCTGCAGATAAAACAGTGCAGGGAAAGGCACATCCAAAAAAGTGCTTTAGAGAAAGCCTTGTTCGGGAGGTGGGGAAGAGACTTCGCAGGATCGGAAGTCGCAAGTGAACGCAGTTTCAAAAGGCTACCTTGAAAAGCGAACCCCGGGCATAGATTCGCTGCAGCTGGCAGCGAGCACTCGCATCCTATGAGCTCCCTGCTCGATCAACTGCAGTGCTGAAGTGTTTGACCACTCAGCACATGCATACTTTGGTCCCTAAACCTGGATATTCTATCCTAAATAGTACTCCCTCCGTCCAAAAATAAGTGTCTCAAGTTTGACAAAAAGTGGATGTATCTATACATGTACTCACCACAATATAGTTGTTAAGAGTAATTTATATTGTTGGGTATGGGAGTGGAGATTTCTTGCTCCGGCTCTAGTGCTTAAAAATTAGAAAAATCACACTTCAAGTTTTTAAAAATCTGAAAAAATTATGCATGTTGTTAATGATTCCACAAAATTGCAAAATTTCAGTTTAAAATACTTTATATTCTGATCTACATAAAAATGACAAATGTATAGATCTGATATACATGATTTTATCATTTTCGTGTATGTCATAACATTATGAACTTCGCATTGATATTTTACATGGTTGTAGGATCTATCTTTGACTACATCCACGATTTTTTTTCAGATTTTTTTGAAACTTACAAATGTACTCTTTATTTTTAAAATATAGGGAGCACTAGAGCTCGCCAGCCAAAGTGACTTTCTCGTGGCATTGTCCCTATTGTATAAGGGGTTTCTGTATTTTTTGTATCTTGTGTACTATATATTTATCCATTGGGCTATGCGATACAGATAAGTTGCATCCATAGCATGGTATTAGAACTATGTTTTTCTCTGGTAGGTTATTTTTTTCGTACGTGCAATTCGTATTGAGATCAAATCTTGTGTTGTTGTCATTTTCTTTCCGGATACACTAGTTCACTCCTACTTTACCTGGCACAGCCTTACGGCTGCTACTGCCCGACGCCACCGTTCTCCAGGCCATTTCCCCGCGCGGCCTTTTGGTTAGTTTCGGCCGATGCCATCAGACTCTGAGTCATTTTTACCGCCAATGTATTCTAGCGACTGCAACCCGCTGATGCCCGTTCCCTACTGCCCGATGCTGCACGTCTCTTGGTCGTCGCTCGCATCGGATTATTATCAGATAGTCCCAACATGCCGAACTGAGGACCAAATCAAAGGTGAAGTTCAAGACCCCACTTTTCTTGTGGGCCGAGGTCATCTCCACGGCATGTCACTCATCTAACCGGCTCTACTTCCGCACGGGAAAGAAGTTCACTCCATATGAAATGCTCACGGCAACAAGCCCAATATTTCCTACTACCGGGTGTTCGGTTGTAAGTGTTTCTATAAGATCAAAGGTTATCGTTTATCTAAATTTGAGTCTAAGGCTTTAGAGGGTACTTTTGTTGGTTACGGCGCCAAATCCCACACTTATAGAATCTACGACAAGTCCTTCGGGACCGTTGTAGAATCTTGTAGTGTGGAGTTCGATGAGAATGACGACTCCCAAGTGGCGCAATTTCATGTTCGTGATGTAGATGATGAGGAACCTCAAGATGCAATAAGGCGAATGGGCGTGGGATTCTTTCGCCCAATCGAGATCCACCGTGAGGCACCTCAAGAAGGACCTAGCTCCACTCATGTGGAAACTTCATCACCATCACAAGTTGAACCGGCACCCACTTTGGAAGCAAATGATGCACCTACCCAAGAACAAGTCCAAGACTCTCCTCATGTTGACAAAGTTGCTATGCAAGAACCAAGTTCTCCATTTGTTGATGCTAGCCAAGGTCAAGACCAAGATCAACCTTCTCCTTCTATTGTTGAAGATGTGCATATTGATGATCAATGTCAACATTCCGGTCAAGACGGGGACACAAATGATCAAGATGATCAAGAGATACCTCCTAGCTCCCGTGAGAATATCGACACCCGTCGTCATGCAAGAAATGTCAAGACCATGGAAAGAAGACAACACTTGTTGGAAAATATTATTGGTGACTTGAAGAGCAAGGTTGTGACTAGAAGACAATGTGCAAACTTTAGTGAACATCAAGCGCACATATCCTTTGTGGAACCAAAGAAAGTCTTTGAAGCTATTGAAGATCCGGATTGGTTAAATGCAATGCATGAAGAGCTCAATAACTTCAAGCGCAACAAAGTGTGGAAGCTAGTTGAGAAGCCAAAGGAGTGCCGCAATGTTATAGGCACTAAGTGGATTTTCAAGAACAAGCAAGATGAACATGGCGTGGTGGTGAGGAACAAGGCAAGATTGGTGGCTCAAGGGTACTCTCAAGTTGAAGGCATTGATTTTGGAGAGACCTATGCTCCCGTGGCTCGCCTTGAGTCCATCCGTATCCTCCTTGCATATGCATCTCATCATAATTTTATCTTGCAACAAATGGATGTGAAAATTGCTTTTCTAAATGGTCCACTTAAAGAATTAGTATATGTTAAGCAACCACCAGGTTTTGAGGATCCCAAACTCCCTAACCATGTCTACAAGCTCGATAAGGCGCTTTATGGACTTAAGCAAGCTCCTCGTCGATGACCCACAAGTATAGGGGATCGCAACAGTCTTCGAGGGAAGTAAAACCCAAATTTATTGATTCGACACAAGGGGAGACAAAGAATACTTATAAGCCTTAACAGCTGAGTTGTCAATTCAGCTGCACCTGGAAAAGCACTAGTAACAGGGGTGATGTGAAAGCAGCAGTAATATGAGAGCAATAGTAACAGTAACACAGAAGCAATGGCACCAGAAAATAGTTGCATGCGTGGAGTTGACGGTAAAGCAATGATGATTACAGATGGACCGGGGTTCACAGCTATCTACACTAGTGGTAACTCTCCAATAACAAGTGTTGGGTGAACAAATTACAGTTGGGCAATTGACAGAATTATTATAGCATTAAGACAGAACATCCAGTCTATTAATCATGTAGGCATGTTTTCCATATATAGTCATACGTGCTCGCAATGAGAAACTTGCATAACATCTTTTGTCCTACCAGCCCGTTTGCAGCGGGGCCTCAAGGGAAACTACTGGTAATTAAGGTACTCCTTTTAATAGAGCACCGGAGCAAAGCATTAGCACTTAGTGAAAACATGTGATCCTCATGTCAAAACCATCCCCTCCAGTTATCCCAGTTGCTGTCACTCGGGGCCTCGGGTTCCGGACAAGGACATGTGCAAACAACTTGTAGATACAATCTAAGCAATAATTATAGAGCTTAAATCTAAGATCATGCCACTCGTGCACTAGTGACAAGCATTAAACACAACAAGATTGCAGCAACAATAACTTCACAAACTTTAATAGATAGACTGATCATAATGTAACAATTCATCGGATCCCAACAAACACAACACCGATTACATCAGATGGATCTCAATCATGTAAGGCAGCTCATGAGATCATTGTATTGAAGTACATGGGAGAGAGAGTACCAACTAGCTACAGCTAGAACCCGTAGTCCATGGGGGAACTACTCACAAACCATCATGGAGTCAAAGTGGAGGCGGCGTGGTCGATGGAGATGGCTCCGGGGGTCAATCCCCGTCCGGCAGGGTGCCGAACAGGAACTTCTGACCCCCGAAACTTGGTTTTTGGTGGCGGCGGAGCTACGGAACTCTTCTGGAGAAATCGTCCATTCTCTTAGGGTTTTTGCATTGGGAGGAATAAATAGGCGAAGGGGCGGCGGCTGGAGCGACCCGAGGGGCCCACACCCCACCACGGCGCGGTTGGAGGGGGGCCGCGCCGCCCTAGGGTGTGGCGCCCTCCTCGGTCGCCTCCGTCTCTCCTTCGGACTTCGTGTACGTGTTGGAAAAATAGGAGGTCCTGTCCAGGTTTCGTCCAATTCCGAGAATATTTCCAGAACAGCTTTTCTGAAATACAAAAACAGCAGAAAACAGGAACTGGCACTGTGGCATCTTGTTAATAGGTTAGTCCCAGAAAATGCATAAAAATGCTATGAAGTGTATGTAAAACATGTAACAATTGGTATAATATCAACATGGAACATTAGAAATTATAGATACGTTTGTGACGTATCAAGCATCCCCAAGCTTAGTTCTACTTCCTCGAGTAGGTAAAACGATAAAAACAAAATATTTTCTGAGGTGACATGCTACAATCATAATCTTGATCAAATAGTATTGTAAAGCACATGTTATGAATGAAGTGATCCAGGTCAATGGTCTATAGTTTGCTGGCAAGTAGATAATGAGCAAACAACTGAATCATATAAGCAAAAACTTTTCATGAATAGTACTTTCGAGACAAGCATCAAAGAGTTTTGCATAAGAGTTAACTCATAAAGCAATAGATTCTAAGTAAAAGGTATTTAACCAACACAAAGGAAGATTTAAGCTTCAGCAATTGCTTTCAACTTTCAACATATATATCTCATGGATATTTGTCAACACAAAGCAATATAATAAGTGCAATATACAAGCATATAAAAATTGTTGCACCAAAGTTGACACTAGTGTTTGCTTCTGAGATAGAAAGAAGTAGGAAAACTGACTCAACATAAAAGTAAAAGAAAGACCCTTCGCAGAGGGAAGCAGAGATTAAATCATGTGCTAGAGCTTTTTAAGTTTTTGAAATCATAAAGAGAGTAAAAATAAGTTTTGGGAGGTGTTTGTTAATTGTCAACGAATCAGAAAATGGAAAAGTACAATATGACCCCTGCCAACCAGACTTTTAAGAGCGGCTCCCATGAAGGACGTTATTTCTACCAGCAAGGCAGATCATCCCTCTTCTCTTTTGTTTACACATGCAGATATTTCACTGTTTGTCATTGCTTGACTGATAAATCAGGGCAAAAATGTGAAGAGAATTAAGCGGTTAAAGTTGTAATTAATTGGGACTGGGCACCCCATTTGCCAGCTCTTTTTGCAAAATTAATGGATAAGCGGATGTATATGCCGCTAGTCCGGTGGTAAAGTCTGTTTGACAGGTGACATAAAGACATCCACCCCGTCCTCATGAGCTTGGTAAACATTGACACAAAATAGGAGTAATAATTTTTGAATAGTTTAAAGGTAGCACATGAAAAATTTACTTGGAGTGGCAAGGAAATACCACATATAGGTAGTTATGGTGGACACAAATGGCATGGATTTTGCTCAAGGTTTTGGATGCACGAGAAGCATTCCCTCTCAGTACAGAGTTTAGGCTAGCAAGGTTATTTGAAGCAAACACAGGATATCAACCGACACAGCAAGACTTATATGAAAACATATTGCAAGCATTATAAGACTCTACACTGTCTTCCTTGTTAACCAAACCCTTTTACTAGAAAATATCTAGACCTTAGAGATACCAATCGTGCAAACCAAATTTCAACGAGCTTTACGGTAGTTCTTCATTAATAGGTTTTAACTACATGATACAAAAGCTTAAACATGAACTACTTGATAACTCAAAACAATTGACAAGTATCAAATTATCCAAAACTGTGATCTACAAGAATATGTAAACTTTTTCCATTATACCATCTACCACACGCAACATTTTCTGAACCAACTCATCAACCAAGCACTCTCCAAACAAATATAAGTGAAGCAAGAGAGTACTTTCTACAAAAGAACTAAAAGCTCTGAACAAGAGATATATGAAAACCAAGAGCTAGAAGCTAAACAGTGCGAAAACTGAATACTCAATAGATATAAGTGAAGAACAAGAGTATTCTATGAAAAAGCAGAGCGTGTCTCTCTCCCAAACAAGATAGATAGGATCCGACATTGATATGATCAGAGAATAAAAATAACATACTGAAAATAAAAGCACACAGACGCTCCAAGAACAACACATATGATGTGAAAGAATTAAAATATAGTTTCACTAGAGATGACCTGATAATTTTGACGATGAAGAAGGGGATGCCCTGGGCATCCCCAAGCTTAGACGCTTGAGTCTTCTTGAAATATGATGGGGAGATCCATGGGAGCCTCCCCAAGCTTGAACTCTTCACTCTTCTTCATCCTATTATATCACTCTTCTCTCTTGACCCTTGAAAACTTCCGCCACACCAAACTTCTCATAAACTTCATTAGAGGGGTTAGTACTCAAAAACTTTAATCCACTTTGGTTCTGTTGTGACACATTGCAAGAACTCAATAAAACATTAGCTACAACCCTCCACGTCTAGAGAGCCTTGCTTAAAGCCCACAAGAGACAATGCAAAAAACAGAGACAGAATCTGTCAAAACGGAACAGCCAGTAAAGATGAATTTTTCCGAGGCACTTCCGTTGCTCAAATCAGAAAACTCGAAACTAATGAAAGATGCGTACATATCTGAGGATCACGCACAAAAATTTGCAGATTTAAAAGATTTGCTGGTGATTTTAGAAAAGTGAAACGGTGAACAGCAGAAATCTGTTCCTGCACAGAAATCCAAATCTAGCATCATCTAATCATTAGAGACTCTTCTTGGCAAAACAATGCGATAAAATAAAGGATACAAAGGGTTTTTACAGAAGTAAGCAAAACCTTGACTCAAATAAAGAAAAATTGCAGAAAAATAAAATGGGTTGCCTCCCATAAGCGCTTTTCTTTAATGCCTTTTAGCTAGGCTTGATAGTTTTAATGATGCTCACAAGAAAATAGAAAATGAAGCAAAAGGAGCATCAAGAAGCAAATTCAAAACACATTTAAGTCTAACCCACTTCCTATGCATCGGAATCTTGTACGCAAATAAATTCATAAAGAACAAAGTAACAAGCATAGGAAGGTAAAACAAGAGCAACTTCAAAACTTTCAGCATATAGAGAGGTGTTTTAGTACCATGAAAATTTCTACAATCATATTTTCCTCTCTCATAATAATTTTCAGTAGCATCATGAACAAACTCAACAATATAACTATCACATAAAGCATGCTTTTCATGATCTACAAACACATAATTTTTATCAAGCTCCAAAATAGGGGATTAAAACTTTCAAACCCACTTTTAACAATTTTATAACAAGATGATTGATCATTCTCAAGAGGTATGGGACTCCATCTAGATAAAGTCAAGACCTCTCCAATCCCATTTTCATTAGTAGAATACATAATATTATCAAGCAATATAGGACCATCATCTAGAGCTTTATCATAAACATTTTCTAAACAAACTTTCTCATTACCATGCATTTCGAAATTATGCACAAATAAAGGATTATCATAAGATTTATCAAAATAGCATGGATTATCATAAGTAACAGTAGCATAATCATTTCCACAAGTTTCATTCATAGGGAATACTTCAAGAGAATCCACAGGAACATAACATTCATTCTCCTTTGATAAGCATGGAGGGCAATCAAATAGTGTAAGAGATGAAGAGTTACTCTCATTAGAAGGTAGGCATGGGTAGCTAATCCTTTCTTCCTTCTTTTGTTCATCACTCTCCTCCTCTTTTTCATCCAATGAGCTTTCAGCTTCAGCAGTAGTTTCTTCTTCTACAGGTTCCTGCAAGACAATGGCCTCTTCTTTTTGAGGATGTCTTTCCTCAAGAAATTCAGTAATATAAGGATTATCATTATAATACTCAAGGCAATATCCAAGCATAGCAAAAGTATCAGATCTATAAGGAGCTTCAATATCTCGATTTTTAAGCAAAGCTGCAATTTCACAAGCTCCCATAAATACAAAAAATTCTTCAATTTGCTCAACTTTATCAAAGTCATAATATCCTCTAGCATAAGAAGCCAAAGTTTCATTATCATTATAATCACATTGAAAAGGGAGGTGTTTATGCTTCCTACAACAACGAGATTCATTAAAGCACCAAGATTCATCATATGTAGAACACAAGTCTGTAGCAAAATTATGCAGTTTAATTACTTGTAGTGATAGATGCTTCCCTTTTTCAGACCAGAGGTGTTCATTTAATTTATTTTCTCTATCCTTTGTGAGCCATCCTGACAAATAAGATCTAGTTTTCCAGAAAATAGGCATGGCAACAGTTTTTTAGATTTTCGGTTTTTAAATTTTTATGGATTTTCGGGTATATAAGAAAAATAAAACTAGACAAAAATAAACTAGACAGAAATAAACTAAACAAAAGTAAACTAAGCACAATAAAACTAGACAAAAGTAAACTAGACAAAACAAAATAAAATAAAAACAGAGAGACAGGTAGAGTGTACTCCCCAGGTGAACTTATGAGTAGAGCTATGCTCCCCGGCAACGGCGCCAGAAAATAGTCTTGATGACCCACAAGTATAGGGGATCGCAACAGTCTTCGAGGGAAGTAAAACCCAAATTTATTGATTCGACACAAGGGGAGACAAATAATACTTATAAGACTTAACTGCTGAGTTGTCAATTCAGCTGCACCTGGAAAAGCACTAGTAACAGGGGTGATGTGAAATCAGCAATAATATGAGAGCAATAGTAACAGTAACACATAAGCAATGGCACCAGAAAATAGTTGCATGCGTGGAGTTGACGGTAAAGCAATGATGATTACAGATGGACCGGGGTTCCCAGCTATCTACACTAGTGGTAACTCTCCAATAACAAGTGTTGGGTGAACAAATTACAGTTGGGCAATTGACAGAATTATTATAGCATTAAGACAGAACATCCAGTCTATTAATCATGTAGGCATGTTTTCCATACATAGTCATACGTGCTCGCAATGAGAAACTTGCATAACATCTTTTGTCCTACCAGCTGATGCATGTAAAATGCATACATGAACTTTACATTTTATTACTTGATATTCCAACTTATTTGCATCATATATGGGTTATATTTATGTTTTATAATGATTTTAGGGGATAATTCACAGTTTCCCCATTTATTTGGAATTAACCCCGCAGAACCAGAAAACCCCTTTTTCCATGTTTTTGACTTTCAGGGACCAAACGACGTCCAAATGACCTAATATTTTACGGGGCCCAATATTTGGAAATAAGAAGACGTACGAGCCAAGGATCGGCGAAAAAGGAAGTCCGAGGAAGAAAATAGATGGTCCCACGTGGCCAGATTCCTTGGCCGTGTGGGACCACCTCTTTTATTCCTCGTGGCTCCGATGCCGTCCGTTTTCGTCTCCGTGGCTTCGTCTTGACCTAAAAACGTCAATAAAAATAGTCCCCCGAGGAGTTTCGTGAGGAGGCGGCGGAGAAACACAAAACCACGAAACAGAGAGTCAGAAGGCTGCCGCCGGAGAAGATCGGAGGGGGAAACGCCGCCGAATCACCTCCGGAGGGCTCCACCCCACTCCGGCGTGTTCATCATCAACATCTACGGCAAGATCATCTCCATCTCTCCACTGTAAACTCTTGGCAAACATGATATATGATGCAATATACTATTCCCTTGATCTATTGTGTCTCCCCATCTATGTTTGAGAAGTGATTTGTTCATGGCAATAGTGAAATAGTTCGTTGATTGGTTGCATACAAGTTTTGTTATCTTTTATGATTGTCTTGATGTACAATGTATGAGTGCACGCATATATTGGGGAATGCATGTAAGGTGATCACCGTAGTGTAATGGATTGAGTAGGACGGGTCGGAGTACTAAGACAGAAACCGTGGTCTGAGACTTGAAGTTACATTATGGGGGATATATATGGGGGACCCTATAACTTAAGGCTATGGTGGGACAATTATGTCTTAATAATTCTTGTGCTGCACATTTACTTGGCCATGAGATCCATCATAAGAGTTGTGTAATTTGCTCATTTACTTGGCTACACCTATTTATGGCTCCTTCCTAGAAGAAACAATTAAGACTGAAACATGTGCTTCACTAATTGTGACAACCACACGAATGAAATAACAATTGCTAGAACATTTGCTCCCTTGAGATATTTGCTACTTGAGATATTTGATACTTGCTACTTTGAGAAACTTGCTTGAGAAAACTGCTGAGAGAAACTTGCTCTAAGAAACTTGCGTTTGAAACTTGATTGAGAAACTTGTTACTAGATAAACCCATTCCACATCACTTGCTTCCATTAGTTAGTTCCTTTCATATTTAAATTTATTGCTTTGCATAAAAGGCCATATAAGAGGGTTATAGGGCTTTAGAGAATAGATAGTTTACCTTCAGCTCCTCGTGGGTTCGACACTCAAATACTTATCGAATTGTGCTACAGTGATTCCTTGCTCTTGGGGATTATCAAGCACTTTTCTGGCGCCGTTGCCGGAGAGCGTTGTGCTAAGCTTTTATTCTTGTTTGCATTGCATACTAACATATAAATCTAAAACACAAAAAAATTATAAAATGGAAAACAACCAAACAATTATAGAATTGTATAATATCTATCTTGAGTTAGGACATGAAGTGTTTGAGGAGAAAATTAAATTTTATTTGCATAACAATCATGTTTGTGGTAGTACTAATTCTTTGAACACCTTTATTGCTAATGCTAAGGAAAACCTTAAGCTTGGGGAAGTTTGTTTAGATGAATATGATATTTTTAGTCCCCCTACTATTGAGGATGAAAGTGATTTAATTGAGTTTGATGATCCATTATGCTCATTAGATGATAAGTCTTTATGTGGTGATTCTATTCAAAACTATGTGGTTATGTTTAACTTTAATGCTTGCAACTATTATGAGAGAGGGAGAGATAAGAATCCCCTTTATGTTTCTATGTTATTTAAAATGCAAGCTATTGATTATTATATGCATTGGTTACCTCAAATTTGTTGTTATTTATTCATATATAAAATTCCAATGCATAGGAAGAGAGTTAGACTTAAAAGTAAATTGTTTAATATTCTGTGGTGTGTTCCTTATGCTTTAACTTCCTATTCGGTTTGAACACACCTTTATATCTTTACAACATGTAAAATATCTTTACCTACTGTTTTGTGACAATTAGTTTAAGATTTTCATTTTATATAAAATTTGGGAAAGTAAATGAGAAGGATGAGTAATGGAGAAGTTGGGGTCGACCTTGAACATGTGTTGTTCATGCCAATGGAACCGTTGCAAAGTCTCTATCATTAAAACTTTTCCCAAAGCTAAAACCAAATAAAAAGAGTGTTTATGTTGTATATATTTGCTTCTTCTTTTGCCTTTTTGCTAAATCAAAAACAACAAAAATATTTTCTTTCTTCTTTGTTTGTTTCTCTTGAACCTTTCTTGGTTTTGCTTCTTTTTGATTTCTTCAGTTTGATTTTCGGTTTTTGAGTCAAGGTGCTTGTTTACTACTGTAACATCACCTTTGTATCTTATTTTTCATATTTATGGAAAGAATAACCTCTTTTGAGAGGTAGGATCAAACAATAGTAATTTGCTGTCCAGAAAACAGATTCCTAAGCTTTACTGCGAAAAATGTTAAAAATCACAGAAAAGGAATTTTGACCTGCAATTTCACGTCAGCAATATTCAGTTATTTTACACATTTCATTAGTTCAAAGTTTTCTGATTTGAGCAACGTAAGTGCCTCTGAAAATTCACTCTTTACGGGTTGTCCAGTTTTTGACAGATTCTGTCTTTATTTTGCATTACTCTCATTACTTGTGTTTTGTGTGGTTCTTTGGATCAAAGAACAATACACAACCATAGTAACATTAGTTAATGTTTAGAATCAACTCACGATATGTCTTTTCTGTACTTATGTGGATTTAATTTATGGAGACACTAACCCCTCTAATCAAGTTTTATGATGAGTTTTGTGTAAAGAGAATTTTCAAGTGGAAGAGTTGAGGGTGATGAACAAATATCAAGAGGGACAAACACTCAAGCTTGGGGATGTTACCCCTAGGCTCACCCTACATATATCAAATAAGTACAAGAATTTAAGCTTGGGGATGCCAAGCCACCTCACTCCAACCATCTTGATACCAAGTAAGAAGCCTGGCTATATGGCTATAAAGAAAGCGCTTTACGGGAGGCAACCCGGTTGTTTTTATTTGTGATTTTCTTTGTGTCCTCTTGCTGTAACAAGAGACTTAGTTTTTAGTTTAGTTTCTGGAATTTTTAATAAAGTGTCAAGTTTTACCCATTTTGGTTTGAAAAAGTTGCTTATAGCATTCGGAGATTTTATTCCTGCACGAATCTGTGCACGGTATGATTTTTAATTCTTATTCTGTAACTCCGAATGAGCTGATATTTGAACTGTAGTTGCAACTTTGCATCCTATGTATGCATGAATTTTTCGGAATTTTTAGACAAAGTTAAGTAGGGTATAAAAATACGTTTTGCTGCTGCTTTTTTTTGGACATATTCTGTCCCATTTTGTTTGATGCATTTTTTGAACTTTTAACTTGAATCTTTTTGATCCAATTGAGTTTATAAGTAGGCATACAACATTATACACTTTCTGGACATTCATATGAATTTTTGTCTAAGGATTATATGCAGCAAGAAATCTATTTGTCTATCACTACTAATGTCACCCCACAGAAAAGAAATGGGAGAAACGGTGTTTTGAAGTTTTTTCACAGGGATTAGAGGAGATGCACCAAGAGCTATCCAAGGATGGTGAAGACCATAAGCTTGGGGATGTGAAGACAACCCCACTGGACCTACACACTCTCGGTTTGCACACGTCTAACTTCTGTTTTTCGATCAATGCACCTTATCGCATAAACTTGGAGCGTCTTTTGTTTGCTTTTTATTTTGGTTTGATTTTTATTTTGTGAGACCACCACCATCATTTATATATGAAAGAGGTACTGGAAATTTGGGTTGAATTAAGTTGGATGCTATTAAAAGATTGGGAAAGGGATGTTTAAGTTGATTCAAAAAGATACATATAGTTGCATGATTCATATGCTTTGTTAATGAGTGTTAATATGCAAGTGTTTTATCAAGAGCTATCTTTTATTCATGTTTTGATGCTGAATGTTACTTTACTTTGTTTAACATGGATTGGTTAGTTCTACGGACACTCATGCATGCATTTAGACGGTCAACTTTCTCCCTCTTGCTAGCCCAAAAATTCCAACAAGTAAAAACTTGTTTCCAACACCTTCAACCAAAGTTTTTCCAGTGAGTCCACCATATCTACCTATTAGCTTTATGCTATTCCGAGTATGATTATCATGATATTTGTGTTATCTATACCTCTGAATGAAAATGCTTATGTTGTTGATTGTCATGGGAAAAGTTGGTTATAGAGCTCTCACGAACTTGATGCACACTTTACTTTTATTGCATTAAATAAACATGACCCATTGTGATTAAAATTATGATGTTGTGGGCTTGACAAATGTCTTGGGTTGAGAGTTAGCTCATATGTGCTGTCACATGGCAAGCTTTCAACATGCTCTTCATTTTATTTAGTTGATATCATGTACTTTTGTTTATGGATGCTTATCATGGGTGAAATAAATGTGGAGACAAAGCAAGTTTAAATGAGTTTGTATAAATGGTTAGAGAGACGCCTGGGCCGCTAATCTAAGCCATGCATCATTCATGGTGGAAATTTACTTACATACTATGGTGAACCGTCAGTGATACACCTTATAATAAAAAGCTATCCCAATGGTAAATAAAAAGGGTGTTGAGATTGTTCATTTTGTTTGTTTGTCTTGTCAATTTGATATGGGCTTGTTCCATATCCTGGGACAAGACCTCCAAAGCAACCCAGAGCCAAATAATTCATATGGCCATGATACTTAGCAGATATGATCACACATATAATGGACACACACATCCAGGAGATCAGCCCCCTATCATTTTGGCAAAGCCACTTTTGTATAACCATGCCAATATGGCATCTTTTGGGCACCGTCTCGAAACCCAACTTCTAAGTACCCATTTGATCTCCCACTACATACATCGTCTACTGAGACCAAATAAAGCCATCTGGGAAAGTTTGGGATTTTTATGAGTTACGGATGCCACTGTCATTTCATCGAGCACATGCTGTTTTCTAAAATCTAGTTTTCCAACTTTCTGGTTGTGGTTTTCTTTTGTCGTGGTTGTGTAGCCCTTGTCTCTACGAACCCGTCGGTACCCTTTTTGTTGCAATCAGATACCCGTAGCCCCGGGAACGTGGCCATGCCGCTCGTGGCGCGCTCCGGACGCCAGGGCACGCACTGGCCGACGTCCACCCGCGTTGACCCCGCTGTTCCTCTGGCCATCCCCGCGCTGTTCCTTGGTTCCGCCAAACCCAAGCACTGGCCGAGCCCTCTCCTGCTCCCTGGCTCAGACCGGAGTCACCCCTATCCAGCCCCGTTCCTATCCCTTGCCATTCATTGCTTGGAGGCAAGCCGTTGCACCGGTGGCCGTCGGTGCCATCAAGACCCTCCCTCTCCCTCTGGCTATAATTGGAACCCCGAGACCTCCCGAGCAACTTTTACCTCACTCCCCCTCCCCCTGGAACCCTTCTGCTCTTTTAGTTGCGGGATGGCAGAGCTCTGCTCCGAATCGGCCGAGAACGTCGCCGTCGGTCCATCGACCGTGGCAAGCCCTAGACCGAGCCATTCTTCAATTAAACTTGCAGGGATGTTCCTCTTGATCCCCTCTACCTCCCGGTCAAATCCGTTTGGAGTTTGGTGACCCGTAGCCTCGTCACCATCCTCGACCGCCGGCGGCAAGCTCGCCGGACTCGCACCGAGGCGTCGCCTCCCTTACCTCCCCGTGGCCGTGGCCTCCATCCTCAGATGCGACGCGGCGGGGCGCTCCTCCCCATGCCCTTGGTGGCCGGCATCGCCCACCGGAGCGACGGTGGCGGCCGATGGCCGTGCTCGCCTGCGCCGTGTCGGGCTCTCGCCCGAGCGTCAGCGACGCGAAGAAGAAGACGGCCAGCTGGCCGCCAGCGTGGCGGGCGGGTGACGCCGACAGGCGGGCCCAGGCTGGCCCAGCCGCCACGTTGGATAAGTAGAGGCGTAACAGGCGCGTTACGTTTCCCAGTGCTGAAGACGTCTTTACGGAGAACGCGCGACCGGCACGGCCCAGTCGCGCGACGGAGCGGCTCGAGCAGTTTTTTTTTTCGCACGGTCTGTTTTTTCTGGTGAGCAGCAGATAGCTATCCGTCGCACGTCTATATCTTTTGAACCGTAGCTCCGTTTGGAGTGATTCAAATTTGTAAATTCGTAGTTTGAAAGGATATGTCCAGTGGTGCAGGTTTTACCTTTCTGTAAAATACTTGTATACTCAGCACCCTTGTATGTGTGTATAGGTGTATCCCGCGGTACCGGCAAACCGAGACCCTAAACCGTGACGTTCGTGACCCTCCAAGCCAAACGGTGTCGATCTTCGCAGGCAAGCTAACCACTTGCTATGACCAGTCTTGCAATGTTGTTTGCTCATTTGATTACAGATTATCAGGCCATGTATGTGTATACTTGCCTGCTATGTTTATTTCAAGCATAGGTAGTGATGCCATGTTTCATTCATCATCCATGTGCGCATTAGAAGGACGTGTGAATTATTTGTGCGCCTCGCACTTGCGTGGCTTTGTCGGACCCTAACTAAACAACTGTAAAACATGTGTTCCTATGATTGTTTGCTTCTTCTTCTTCGCCGAGGTGAGGAGCGGACGAATGTCGTCTTATGATCCTCGGAGTTGGGGGCATTTGCCAAAAGAGTTATTTGCTTCTTCTCCCTCCGTCAAACGTGGTTGGCATATGCCTGCCTGGACTGCGACGCTTGGGACATTTGCTTTCCATTTGGTTCTTTTTGCCAAGATTGCTGACACCACATCGAGGTAATCATCGAGTGGAATGGATGCTTTCTTTCTTATGAGTGCTTTTCGGTTCATTTGGAGACTACATGCCCTACCAACTTTGGTAGTTGATCTGTGATGGCGCTGGCCGGAGGTATCTCCGCCACAGTCACCCAATCGACGCCAACAAACTGTGCTAACTTTTGTATTGATCTGCGATGGCGCTGGTCGGAGGTATCTCTGCCATAGTCACCCGGTCAATACAAACAAACTATGCTTGAAATATTATGTTGCTAATGTCTTGTTGTTTGATGATATATTATATTGATATTGTGGTTATTGTGTTGGACTAATCCTCGGTTGTTCGGTCTTGTCATGATGAAACTTGATTAAATGAAACACCCCTCCAAACAACGATAGGGTCAGTCCATGGTGCCACTAATCTGAACTTTGAAAGCAGGACCATCGTCGTCTCATGGAGGACCGTGACCTAGTAGGTTGTTGAGCCCCTTTTGTGCCATCCATTGGGCGCAGTCGTTCGGTTGTGCTGTCCGAGGGTAGTGGTCGACAGGCACGGGTTCGACTGTGCTAAGGGGTCCGGAGCTAGGCATACCCGGTCGCGCCGGGTGATGACGTGAAACACACGTTCGTTGGGAGACCCCAAGAGGAAGGTATGATGTAGTCAGCAGCAAGTTTTCCCTCAGAAAGAAACCAAGGTTATCGAACCAGTAGGAGCAGCAACTCTTCAGAAGGTTGTCAACGGCGCCAGAAAAATAGTGTTGTTGATGGGAGTCTGGACTGTTGACGTGGAATCTGCACACAACACAATCAAACTACTTTGCCCCAACGAAACAGTGAGGTTGTCAATCTCACTGGCTTGCTGAAAACAAAGGATTAAACGTATGGTGTGGAAAATGAGTATTAAATTGCAGAGAATGAAAAAGGAACAGTTTGCAGTTTGTGGTTGTTTAATCAGTGTAAAAGAATGGACCGGGGTCCACAGTTCACTAGTGGTGTCTCTCCATAAAAGATAACTAACATGTTGGGTGAACAAATTACAGCTGGGCAATTGACGAATAGTGAGCGCATGACAATGCATATACATGACATGTTGACTACTATGATATTTAATTGGGCATTACGACATAATACATAGATCGTTATCCAACAGCATCTATGACTAATAATCCACCGCCGGGTTGTCATCCGAGTCCCCCGTTGGTATTAAGTTGCAAGCAACGGATAATTGCATTAAGTAAAGTGCGTAATGTAAACAAACACATATGCCGTGGACATAGCATCGTTAGGTTATCCCTAGTGGCAACAGCACATCCACAACCTTAGAACTTTCTGTCACTGTCCCAGGTTAAACGGAGACATGAACCCACTATCTAGCATAAATACTCTCTCTTGGAGTTACAAGCATCTACTTGGCCAAAGCATCTACGAGTAACGGAAAGCATGCAAGATCTTAAATAACATATAAGATAGATTGATAATCAACTTGACATAATATTCAATATTCATCGGATCCCAGCAAACACAACATGTAGCATTACAATAATATGATCTTGATCATGTAGGGCAGCTCACAAGATCTAAACATGATGGCACAAAGTGGAGAGACAACCATCTAGCTACTGCTATGGACCCGTAGTCCAAGGATGAACTACTCACGCATCACTCCGGAGGCAGGCATGGCGATGTAGAAGCCTCCGGTGACGATTCCCCTCTCCGGCAGGGTGCCGGGAAGAGGTTCTGAACCCTCCCGAGCTAGGGTTGACGACGGCGGCGTCTCTGGAACTTTTCGTGGATATTTGCTCAGGTACTTAGGGTTTTCGCGTCGGGGGGAATAAGTAGGCGAAAGGGCGGCGGCTGGAGAGGCCCGAGGGGCCCACACCACCCCAGGGCGCGGCAGAGGGGGGCCCGCGCCCTGGCGTGTGGGGCCCACGTGGCTCCTCTCCGTCGCTCTTTGGTCCGTCAGTGGTTCTGGTAAAAAGGGACCCCGTGTAGTTTCGTCCAATTCCGAGAATATTTCCAGACTAGCTTTTCTGGAATACAAAAACAGCAGAAAACAGGAACTGGCACTTCGGCATCTTGTTAATAGGTTAGTCCCAAAAAATGTATAAAAGTGATATAAAGTAGATGCAAAACATGTAGCAATTGGTATAAAACAAGCATGGAACATCAAAAATTATAGATACGTTTGAGACGTATCAGCATCCCCAAGCTTAGTTCCTACTCGTCCTCGAGTAGGTAAACGATAAAAACAAATAATTTTTGAGGTGACATGCTACTATCATAATCTTGATCATATAATATTGCAAGGCACATGTAAATGAATGAAGTGATCCAAGTCAATGGTCTATAATTTGCTATCAAATAGATAATGAGTAAACAATGAATCACACAAGCTAAACGTTTTCATGAATAGTACTTTCGAGACAAGCATCAAACAGTTTTGCATAAGTGTTAACTCATAAAGCAATAGTTTCTAATAAAAGGTATTTAATCAACACAAAGGAAGAATTTAGTTTCAGCATTTGCTTCAACTTTCAACATATTTATCTCATGGATATTGTCAACACAAAGTAGTATAACAAGTCCAATACATTGCATATAACGCATGTTGTAACAAAGTTGACACTAGTGTTTGCTTGTGGAAGACAGAAAGAATAGGAAAACTGACTCAACATAAAAGTAAAAGAAAGGCCCTTCGCAGAGGGAAGCAGGGATTAAATCATGTGCTAGAGCTTTTAGGTTTTTGAAAGCATATAGAGATTGCATAAAATATTTGATACTCCTCCCAACCTTGCTAACACAAGCCATGGCTAACCGAATCCTCGGGTGCCTTCCATCAATCACATACCATGGAGGAGTATCTATTTTTGAGAGGTGTTTGTTAATTGTCAACGAATGGTAGCGGGTGAGAACAGTATTCTACCTGTCGAACGGACTTTTAAGAGCGGCTCCCATGAAGGACGTTATTTCTACCAGCAAGGCAGATCATCCCTCTTTCTCTTTGGTTTACACACATTCAGGTATTTCACTGTTTGTCATTGCTTACTGATGAATCAGGGCAAAAGTGTGAAGAGAATTAATTGGTTAAAGTTGTAATTAATTGGGACTGGGCACCCCGTTGCCAGCTCTTTTTGCAAGTTATTGGATAAGCGGATGTATATGCCACTAGTCCAGGTGTAAAAGTCCACTCGACAAATAGAATAAAGAATAACCACACTAATTCCTCATGAGCTAGTAAACATTGACACAAAAAGGGAATAATAACATTTTGAATAATTTAAAGGTAGCACATGAAAAATTTACTTGGAGTGGCAAGGAAATACCACATATAGGTAGTTATGGTGGACACAAATGGCATGGATTTTGGCTCAAGGATTTGGATGCACGAGAAGCATTCCCTCTCAGTACAGAGTTTAGGCTAGCAAGGTTATGTAAGCAAACAAGAATATCAACCCGTACACCAAGTTTTATATGACAAACATATTGCAAACGTTATAAGACTTCATACCGTCTTCCTTGTTAACCAAACCCTGTTATTAGAAAATATCTAGACCTTAGAGGTACCACGATGCAAACCAAATTTTCAACAAGCTTTACGGTAGTTCTTCACTAATAGGCTTAACTCATGTGATGCACAATTTAATCATGATCTACTTGTTAACTCAAAACAATTGACAAGCATCAAGTTATCCATTTTAGTGATCTACAAGATTAAGCAAGTTTTTCCTTATACCAATTACCACATGCAACATTTTCTGAACCAACCAAACACCAATCAATTTATTTCATCAACTCTCCAAACAAATATAAGTGAAGCAAGAGAGTACTTTCTACAAAAGAAAGCTAATAGCTCTGACAAGAGATACATGAAAACAAGAGCTAAAAGCTGAACAGCGCTAGATATGAATACTCAACAAATATAAGTGAAGAATAGGAGTATTCTCATGAAAAAGCGGAGCGTGTCTCTCTCCCAATCAAGAATGCTAGGGTCCAGTCAAGCTTTATTGAAAATAAAATGCAATACTGAAAATAAAAGCACACAGACGCTCCAAGAAAAGCACATATGATGTGAAAGAATTAAAATATAGTTTCACTAGAGATGACCTGATAATTTTGACGATGAAGAAGGGGATGCCTTGGGCATCCCCAAGCTTAGACGCTTGAGTCTTCTTGAAATATGCTGGGGAGATCCATGGGAGCCTCCCCAAGCTTAAGCTCTTCACTCTTCTTGATCCTATTATATCATCCTTCTCTCTTGACCCTTGAAAACTTCCGTCACACCAAACTCAAAGTAGATCTCATTAGAGGGTTAGTGCATAATCAAAAATTCACATGTTCTGTAAAGACGCAATATGATTTGTTACTTTAAACATTAGCTACAGCCACTGATGTTATGTGAAGCTCTTCCACCCAAAAAAGAATTTCACTCAACACTAGTAAAAGAGAGAATGCGAAAAATAAAAAGGCATAATCTGTCTAAAACAGAACAGTCCGCAAAGACGAATTTTTTCGAGGCACTTACGACGCTCAGATCGAGAAACTCTGAACTAATGAAAGTTTCAGACATTCATAAAGATTACGCACAAAAATTTCAGATTTTTTAACAATCTGGTGATTTTAGGAATTTCGTACAGTGAACAGCAAAAATCTGTTTCTGCGCAGCAATCAAAATTAAGCATCATCTTATCATTAGAGGCTACTCTTGGCACAACAATGCGAGAAAATAAAGATACAAAGGAGTTGCTACAGAAGTAAACAAACTCCTTGACTCAATAAAAGAAAAATTGCAGAAAAATAAAATGGGTTGCCTCCCATAAGCGCTTTTCTTTAACGCCTTTTAGCTAGGCACAAAGCATGCATCAAGTATTACCAAGTGAAGAAAGGTCTAATTCATCAAAAGCTTCATCAAGAACAGGGTTTGTCACATTAGGACTTTTCAGTTTACGTAATTCTTGGGAAGAAAATTTAAATAGACCATTATGTGACTTACCCTCAAGCTCATTGAACACGTTATCCGTTTTAAACGCACCCGTGGGTTTTGGTTTAGAAATTTTTGGAACATACATAAATTTTTGCTTTCTCCCCACAAAAGCCTTTTGCCTTTTAGTTTTAATAGAGGTAAAAGTAGAACTTATTGCATCCATAGCCTCCTCTAATTCACCAATCCTAAGATTTTGATTATCTTGAATAGTACTAGTTTCTAAAACAGCAATTCTTTCATTAATGGTTCCCAGTGATTCATCAACTTTGCTAGTACTATCAAGGAGATTTGGCAAATTTTTCTCTATAGACTCCAATTTCTTTATAACATCTTCCAAGGTGATCTCATTTTTAATGTTACTAACAGGTGGTGTTCCTACTAGGCTCTCAATAATATAACTAGCTTCCAACGCAGGGGTACCAAGAAAGTTACCTCCCGTCAAAGTGTCCAAGACATATCTATACCAGCTAGTTATGCCAACATAAAAATTTCTAAGCAGGATCATAGTGGAATATTTTTTAGCACACCTACGATGAGCATCGCTGATTCTATACCAAGCATCTTTCAAACTTTCTCCACTTTGTTGCTTAAAAGATCGAACCTCAACTTCAGGAACCAAAACATGATGAGCCGAACCAGACATGATAACTAACAGAAAACAAAACTGAAAATAAACTAAATGCAAGTAACTAATTTTTTTGTGTTTTTGATAATTGAAAGCAAACAAGATAAAATAAAATAAACTAAGCAAGACAAAAACAAAGTAAAGAGATTGGAAGCGTGAAACTCCCCTTGCAGAAGACTGCTGTCTCCCCGGCAACGGCGCCAGAAAAATAGCTTGATGACGTGAAACACACGTTCGTTGGGAGACCCCAAGAGGAAGGTATGATGTAGTCAGCAGCAAGTTTTCCCTCAGAAAGAAACCAAGGTTATCGAACCAGTAGGAGCAGCAACTCTTCAGAAGGTTGTCAACGGCGCCAGAAAAATAGTGTTGAGGGAGTCTGGACTGTTGACGTGGAATCTGCACACAACACAATCAAACTACTTTGCCCCAACGAAACAGTGAGGTTGTCAATCTCACTGGCTTGCTGAAAACAAAGGATTAAACGTATGGTGTGGAAAATGAGTATTAAATTGCAGAGAATGAAAAAGGAACAGTTTGCAGTTTGTGGTTGTTTAATCAGTGTAAAAGAATGGACCGGGGTCCACAGTTCACTAGTGGTGTCTCTCCATAAAAGATAACTAACATGTTGGGTGAACAAATTACAGCTGGGCAATTGACGAATAGTGAGCGCATGACAATGCATATACATGACATGTTGACTACTATGATATTTAATTGGGCATTACGACATAATACATAGATCGTTATCCAACAGCATCTATGACTAATAATCCACCGCCGGGTTGTCATCCGAGTCCCCCTTGGTATTAAGTTGCAAGCAACGGATAATTGCATTAAGTAAAGTGCGTAATGTAAACAAACACATATGCCGTGGACATAGCATCGTTAGGTTATCCCTAGTGGCAACAGCACATCCACAACCTTAGAACTTTCTGTCACTGTCCCAGGTTAAACGGAGACATGAACCCACTATCTAGCATAAATACTCTCTCTTGGAGTTACAAGCATCTACTTGGCCAAAGCATCTACGAGTAACGGAAAGCATGCAAGATCTTAAATAACATATAAGATAGATTGATAATCAACTTGACATAATATTCAATATTCATCGGATCCCAGCAAACACAACATGTAGCATTACAATAATATGATCTTGATCATGTAGGGCAGCTCACAAGATCTAAACATGATGGCACAAAGTGGAGAGACAACCATCTAGCTACTGCTATGGACCCGTAGTCCAAGGATGAACTACTCACGCATCACTCCGGAGGCAGGCATGGCGATGTAGAAGCCTCCGGTGACGATTCCCCTCTCCGGCAGGGTGCCGGGAAGAGGTTCTGAACCCTCCCGAGCTAGGGTTGACGACGGCGGCGTCTCTGGAACTTTTCGTGGATATTTGCTCAGGTACTTAGGGTTTTCGCGTCGGGGGGAATAAGTAGGCGAAAGGGCGGCGGCTGGAGAGGCCCGTGGGGCCCACACCACCCCAGGGCGCGGCAGAGGGGGCCGCGCCCTGGCCACGTGTGGGGCCCCGTGGCTCCTCTCCGTCGCTCTTTGGTCCGTCAGATGAGTTCTGGTAAAATAGGGACCCCGTGTAGTTTCGTCCAATTCCGAGAATATTTCCAGACTAGCTTTTCTGGAATACAAAAACAGCAGAAAACAGGAACTGGCACTTCGGCATCTTGTTAATAGGTTAGTCCCAAAAAATGTATAAAAGTGATATAAAGTAGATGCAAAACATGTAGCAATTGGTATAAAACAAGCATGGAACATCAAAAATTATAGATACGTTTGAGACGTATCACCGGGGGATGTGCCGGATTCACTTGCCCGTGGTACCATGCGTATAGGGTGGTGCAGGAGAGTGTCTTAGCAGGTGGACGGTCATGTAAGTGCATTTTGCTTAGTACGACTTTGGCGTGACAACCTGAAGCGCCGGCTGAGTAAGGTGTATTTCGATAGTTGGGAATGCAACCTCTCGAGAGTGTCAACCTAGCAAGCAAGCCTCGTTCCTGGGATATGGAACAACAGTTCAGTGTCGGTCACACTGTGTGTCTTTGTCGTGTCAGGAGGTTAAACTTAAGTTCTGTTTGAAAGAATTAATGAATGACCTGATCTCACTAAATGAACAAATAAGATGATGCAGGGAATATTGCCTTGAGATGTTGATGGTTACCCATGATATGGGATGGCGGTGTGATCGTTGGGAGACTAGAGTTAGGCCTGAGCCAACATCAACCGTGCATGCCTAGAGTGGAAAGAGGAGGCCAGCGGGCCCAGCAGTGATCACAGGTGTTGTTGTGTATCATTTGGTGCCAACTGGTACACTCGTTTACTCTTCACAGGTAATCTCTTTGTATGATTGCCGGTGCACGATCCAACCCCACCTGGCTTGGACTCTGCACTGGTGATACCCGTTGTTTGCTTATGCCATGTTTTGCTTGTGATGCCATGCTACCTTTATGTTAAACTGGATATTTGTCTGTCTAGAGTACACACTTGCCATGTGTAGTATTTTCTTTCCAATGTATAACTTGTTGCATGACTGCCTGACTGTTCATGTCTTGTGGTTACGTTACTTGCGAGTACGTCATTGTACTAGACTGGCTTTTCATGTGGCCAGACTTAGCCAGAAGGTGGAGCAAGAGCGTGCTAGGATCAGTAGCCCAGCCAGATGCCTGTGGAGGGGAGCCGCTCCAAGCCGTTGCCTTAGTCGTCTTCCGCTGCCAGTTAAACTTTGTCCTAAGCCATGCTTGGCTTGATATTTTTGGTCATGCCTTGATGGCCTTGTAAACCATTTGTAGCACTTCTTGTGCCTGATTGTGTAATGATTTCCATTATGTTGCACTGTCGTGACGTGCGGCCCGATATCTTGGGCTGGCGCACGGGACGACCGCCTCTCTGGCGAGATGTGCAGGGAGGGGTGTCACAATACATATTCCAACAGCCCCCTTAATCTAAACTTTAGAAAGATTTAGATGCCTAAACTAATGAAGGTTCTTAACTGGAAGAGACTTAATAAAACCATCTGCGATCTTTCCTTGAAATGAACGTGATATCTAATTGCTTACTTGTCACTCTCTCTCTAACAAAGTGAAAGTCAATCTCAATATGCTTAGTACGTGCATGGAAGACTGGGTTTGCTGACAGGTATGTGGCACCAATATTATCACACCATAAACAGGGCCTCTCTTTTAACTTAACTCCAAGTTCATTGAGAAGTGCTTCAACCCATATCAATTCTGCTGTGACATTAGCTAAAACTTTATATTCAGATTCTGGACTTGACCATGAGACTGTAGCTTGTTTTCTGGCACTCCAAGAAACCAAGTTTGGTCCTACAAATATTGCAAAACCTTCCGTGGAACGTCTGTCATCAAGACAACCAGCCCAATCTACATCTGAAAAGGCACTCAAAAGTGTAGATGAAGATGACTGAAATGTAATAGCAAATTTGGTTGTACCCTTGACATATCTCAAAATTCGTTTGACTGATGTCCAATGATCTGATGTAGGAGCATGTAGATACTGACAAACCTTATTGACAGAATATGATAAATCTGGCCGTGTAAGAGTAAGATATTGTAGAGCACCAACAATACTACGATACCTTGTACTGTCCTGTGGACCTAGAGGATCCCCTGCATCAAGAGAGAGAGGATCGGTCGAGGACAAGCGTGTACTTTCTGGCTTGCTTTGGTGCATACCCGCCTTTTCAAGTAATTCTGAAGCATACTTCTCCTGTGTCAATATTAATCCATCTTGTATTTTCTTTACCTCAATTCCCAAGAAGAAATGTAACTCTCCAAGATCTCTGATGGCAAAGTTTTCATTGAGATCTTTAACCAAAGCAGAAATGGCATGATCTAAAGAACTTGTAACAATTATGTCATCAACATAAATCAGCATAAATATAGTGATATCAGACTTCTGGTAAAGGAACAAGGAAGTGTCGGCTTTGGAGGGAATGAAACCAAGAGCAGATAACTTTGAACTGAGTCTAGAATACCATGCTCGAGGAGATTGCTTTAACCCATAAAGAGCTTTATCCAGCTTGCAAATATGATGAGGTGTATTGGGATCTTCAAAACCCGGTGGTTGTTTCATGTAAACTTCCTCTTCCAAAATACCATGTAAGAAAGCATTTTTCATATCAAGTTGTCGCAATTTCCACCCTCTAGAAACTGCTATAGACAACACAGTTCTAATAGTAGCTGCTTTAACCACAGGACTAAAAGTATCTTCATAGTCAATGCCATACCTCTGTTAAAAACCTTTAGCAACAAGGCGAGCTTTATACCTGTCTATTGTACCATCTGCATGTTTCTTGACACGGTACACCCATTTGCAGTCAATCAGATTTTTGTTTGAGCTAGGTGGAACCCAATGCCATGTTTTGTTCTGGAGCAATGCATCATATTCTTCCCCCGTTGCTTTGCGCCACTTCGGATCCTCAAGAGCATCAGTGAGAGAGTGTGGTTCGTCTGTAGAAGCAAGCATACCAAAACGAACACTATTATCTTTGTAAATTTTTGCTTGTTTTCCATACCTCACTATACCATCTTTGAATTCACGTGGTTGTACAATTCCCTTTTGTAGCCGAGTGCGCGCTCCAGGTGCAGAAAGATCAGCAGCAGGATCGAGCACAGAAGATCTAGAGGGAGCTGAGGACCTAGTGGAGTCTGTCGGCGACGTGGCGGAAGGAGACTGGGCATGCTCGTCCATGCGCATGTGGGCAGCATGCGAGCCAGTCGGCGTCGGCGACGTGGCGGTTGGCGAGTGGGGCGCGGACCCGGTCGGAGCTTCCTCCGACAGCTCGGGCGACAGCGTACGGAACCGTTGCAACGTGGCAGGCGAGGAATCTTCTGACGTGGCGGGCGAGGCCGCAGGCGTCGTGTCAGGTGACGGATTTGCTGACAGATCCGCCTTGGGATCAGACGGCGGGTGATCCGAGGTCGAATCCTCCTCGGATCGGCCACCAGAATTGCCATCTTGTGCAGAATCTTGTTCTTCATTGTTTGACTCCATTTCTTCACCGTTTTGAGTGGAATTTGAACTGGCAGGCTCGTCCGCTGCAGTACTATCATCTGAATCATCAGTGTCCACATGTTCCTGTTCATGGTTAGCAACAATGAGTATGATAGGTAAAGGCATATGGTCATCATGTTGTATATCCCCATTAGTATGAGAAGATGAATGTGTGGCAACAAAAGAATTTCGTTGCGAGATGTCTACCAGCATTAGGATGTAACTCAGCAAAAGGAAATACATTTTCATCAAACACCACATAACGAGAGATATAGACACGTCCAGTGGAGACGTCTAGGCACTTAACACCTTTGTGGCGAGGGCTATAACCCAAGAACACACACCGTGTGGAGCGATAGGCCAATTTTTGTTTATTGTATGGCGGAGATTTGGCCAACAAGCATAGCCAAAAATACGGAGAGAGTCATAGTTGGGCTTTGTGTGGAGAAGTCGTTCTACAGGAGTTTCAAAACCAATTACTTTGCTAGGAAGTAAGTAGATTACAAGGTGGCAATGAGAAAAGCTTCCTCCCAAAATTTTAATGGCATGGAGGCATGTGATGCACCTAAAATGCATCTACTTTTCCAATCACTTTGCTTCATAATTTGCTCCGGAGTCTTCCCATATTTGAATAAAACTGCTGAATCTGACGCTGTTTTTAGCAAAGTCCCTTTTCTGGCTGTTTTTGCAGGAGATTAAATCGGAGAAAAATACCACGTCAATTTTTATGGAAAAGAAGGACTTCGTGCAAAAGATGGACACGAGGAAGTGTCCGAGGAGGAAAAGAGGGGGCCCCACGCGGCCAGATTCCTTGGCCGCGTGGGCCCACCTATCTTGGGCCTCGGGCACCGCCTCTCCTTCGGCTTTCGCGTACCCCCTCTTTTATATGAAAAAGTGGCTGACCTAAAGGGGAGGAGAGCTTTTCGCGAAACAGAGCGCCGCCACCACCACGATCTTCGTTTTCGGAGACAGATAGATCCAGGATTTCTCCCCCGGAGGAGGGATCCGGAGGCCGTCTTCACCGCCATCTTCACCGCCTTCATCTCCATCGACCATGAGCTCCCTCACCATCACCATGTGTGAGTAGTCCGCTGTAGGCACATGAGGTGGATGGGGATTGGATGAGATTGATCATGTAATGATACCCGTTGTCCTAGATCTTAGGGGTTTATCTTGAGGATATTTTTGTATTGTGTTGATGCACTTATGCTATGTTTAATGCTTGCTACTAGGGCCTGAGTGGCATGATTTCAGTACTGAACTTATTTTGCCCCATCATATATTTGAGTTTGGTATTTATCTGCAAAGTGTATTGCCTGCTATTATGTTGAACCTGTGAACCCTAAAAGTGACATATAGGGAAAACAAGGGGGAGATGTCTTAGTTTGAGGATTCTATGTGTTCATGAAGTGTTAATGCGTTGTTCCGGGCTATTCGAAAGGGAAGACCTTAATTACCTGTAGTTCCAAGTTGGCCCCGGTGAAATGGGCAGGTAGGACAATAGATGTTGTGCAAATTCTCTTGGTTAGTACACACAACTATTTTCGGAACACATACCTACATATATCGGAGTTAGAGAAAAGTCCCATTGCTATTTGTATCTTATTATATGATCAATCTTATTCATGCAACACCCCGCTATCACCTCATGCCTACGTTTTAGATCTCTGAGTTACACTTTCACTTTTCCGGTGAAAACTGGGAAACCCTTGTTTACTACTGCTGTCTTATTTTGCTTGCTTGAATCATCCTACTGCTATCACTATCACTGCTGCAAGTTTATTGATATACAGGTGTGGTTGAGAGTGACGCCTCAATTGCTAAAGTCTTATTGGTATTCTTGTGTTCCCCTTGAGTCGAACTATAAATTTGGGTAATACTTCCCAAGGAAGATTTCAGCGATCCCCTATACTTGTGGGTATCAAGACATTTTCTGGCGCCGTTACCGGGGAGCCTAGCTTTATTGGTAAGACAACTTGTTATCATTTATTTGCTGCACTTGCTTGTTCCCAACTATGGGAAAGGAAAAGAATACTCCGAAGGAAGTAAGGCCTTCAACTACTCGTGGAGGTACTGATTTGCCAAGTAGGCCAAACTTTTCACCTAATGTTGCTGCTGCTATTGTTACTAAGAAGAAAGGAAAAACTTTATCTAGTTCACCATTGTCTAAGATGTCTACTAGTACTGAAAATAATTTAATATGTGGTAGCATAGACAAAGAAGTGACACCCGAAACACCTGAAACATCTGAGATAACTGAAACACCTGAATTACCTGAATCTTCTATTATTGAAAATGTGGAGTCTGAGTTGGAAGATATTGAATATTGTGATGATGAGTATGAAACTTCTTCTGAGGAAGAAGATGCATTTACTATGGCTTTTATGGATTCGAATTTTGATAAATTGGATAAACTTGATAGCTATAAAAATTCTCCTCTTGATGATTATTTCCCTGTTACTAAGAAAATGAATGCTCCAGCTATTAAAATTAAAGATAAAGATTATGAGTTTAGTGCTGATCCTGAAATAATTGAAAAAGCTGAGAAGTTTAAGTTTTATGGGAGAGACAATGAGTTTCCTTTTGAACACATTGCAATTTTGCATGATTTATCTGTGTTATTTGGTAAAGATGAAATCCACCAACGCTATTATTTCTTAAAATTGTTTCCTTTTACTTTGGGAGGAAATGCTAAAACTTGGTATAATTGTTTAGAACCTGGATCTATTACTAGCAAAGAGGAATGCTTGCAGCTATTCTATAATAAATATTTCCCTTCAGATAAGATCCATGGTTTAACTATTGAGATTAGCAACTTTTCACAGAAAGAGAAGGAGGATTTACCCCAAGCTTGGGGAGGTACAGTAAGATGGTTAGGAAATGTCCTACCCATGGCTTCAAGAGTAATGAAATACTTGATATATTTTACAATGGACTAACCAAAAATACTAGAGGCTATCTTGATAGTATCTCGTCGATGTCGAAGGCGACTCCCGTCCGAGACCGAGTCTGGCCCCAGTCAAAGCATGGCTCCCGTGGTTGATGTCGACTTCCCGTCGACTCCCACGCCGACTCCCACTCACAATACCTCCCACGATCAAGTGTCGAAACTAAAACACCTCCGAGGTATCCACGTGTGTGTTGTGTCTCATACGTGGCTGCACCAAGGGGTATATATAGTGTCTAGGTATCTTTCCTTGGAAGAAACAGTTTCTTCCCTTGGAAGGAACCTACGGCGCCACCAATTATGTGCCTGGACACATGTCGCGTGCGGAGCGCAACACATGCCCACCCCCATGACACCTCATGAGTGCATTGTCTCACAATGCGACACATGCCATGGGTAGTGCCAAATAACCCCGTTCCACGCCACCTATGGCTGCCACCTCACTATCCAGAGCCTTCCGCAAGGTTCCAGATATATTCACAACATTCTAGACTTTTCTAGAACATGGAAACCTTCCACAGGGTTCAACAAAATTCTAGAACATTCTATAAACTATATCATGGTTGTTCCATAGAAGACGACCCAAAACCTTACACGGGGTTCTAGAATATTCTGGAACATTCTAGAGTTATAGGAGAAAAAACGAATAGGTGTGACTTATGGGTGGTAATTGCCAGATTTTAGACTATAAACTACCTCAGATCAAAATGACATAGAAGACAAAGATGTTTGCCTTGAAAAAACGGAGAACTTTTATTTTCAATGTTTTATCATCCGACACCGACTTAAGCCTCTTGCTGTCTAATTAACGATCAGCAGATAACCTACATCATGACTGTTTCATATAATCGCTCGTTTGTATTTGCCAGATTTGAGACTGTAAACTAACTTGGATCAAAATCACATTAAAATAAACGTTGTTCGTCTTGAAAAAACGAACAACTTTTGTTTTATAGGTTTTTTCATCTGAGGACGATTTAAGTATCTTTCAGTGTAATTAATGATTAGAGGTTAACCGAGTGGCAATTCGTACGTAGATATCTGGAAAACGAATGAGTACGACTTATGAGTGGCATTGGTGGGTAATTTCTGTGAACGCGGGAAAAACGAACGGGTATGACTTACAGGTGGCATGGTGGGTAATTTGTTATTTGGTGGGAGGGCAAAACGGGAAAATAAAAACGAAGAGGTACGACTTACGGGTGGCATGGTGGGTAATTCGAGATTTGGTGGAAGAGCAAAACGGTAAAAAGTCCGACGGAAGAGGAAACCCTTTTGCTTTTATTAGTACTAGATTACACATTTCCTTTTTTAGAACGTGTTAAATAATATATATATCCACACATTAATCCTCTTAATAGCTATTAATTTTCTATTGATACAATTCCATGTTAAGAAAATCCTTCCCTGATATAAAATTACTATAAAACCATGACATTTCATCTGTACTTTGCAAGTCTGAGACTCACATACACAAAGGGATTCGTATCAACACCACATATAGCAAATATGAAAATGACACATATGCTTCTTCTGACATTAACCTTCCTCGTACTAGCTTCAGGTATTATTCACATGATTGTTTTCTCCATTAACTTAGCCATCAAACTCTTGAGTTGTCCCATGATTCTGTATTTTTATTCATGTCAATGTATTTTTCAGGTGTTGTTGTGATGGCCTCAACATTAACTGGAATTTGTGCTTCATCATATGAGCCAACGCCTGGACGGTGTGATCGTGCAGGTTGTGATTTTTCTTGCCAAGTGAGTGTCAATAAAGCAAATTGCTCAGGTTGCGATTGGTCTTCAGAGTGCACGGTCAAGGGATGCAAGTGCACGCTCTGCACCCGTAAACAACAATAAAACACATCTAATTGCTTCATAATATATGATGTTATTTTTATTTTAAATAAAATGAGGTCGTAAAGACTTGTATGTTGTCATATCTTCTAATAAAATAAAGTGGCCTAGGCCTATGCATCAATGCAAGTAATGCATCTGCTCCTTTTGTTATAAATTATTAAATGATACCCTACAAGTTGATATGGGAACCATGTGAAATCTTATGCAAATGGAGGCGTTACAAAACTATTACTATATGCCTGGTTAGCAATTCACTAGTCATCCTCGGTGGCACTGCTTTAATAAAAGAACAATTCTCATAAGCCAATTTGTAAGTGAGATTAAGTATCTCAAACTGTTGGATCGAATCATACGATGAATCAAACGTTCAATGTATCTTCCATTGATATATATGATCAAGATTGTGATGAGCGTCCAAGAACTAAGATATTTGCCTAAATCAGAAATATGATTAACCGAGAGTTGTGGTGGCTGGATAGACAACAAGAGATTGGCCCCTCGTGCGGCTGATTTTCTAGTGGCGATTCAGTCCTGGCATATCGGGCCTGAACCGCTTGGCTTCCCTAACCTTCCGAGTTGGCCCACGGAGGCAGATCCAAGCTGCATGATCAAGATGTACATAGTGTGTACAAAAAAAGGTTGTACCAAAATTTATGTGGTGCAAGATATCTTTAAATGTGCTATCGTTCATGAAATAGTACATCAGCAGATTATCCTTTTCTAGACCATAATATTTCACGACTTCGGCAAAAATAAGTCTGTATAGCTATAAACTGCACTATTTGAATATCCAATTTGTGATTGCATGTTGATCCTATCTCCACTTTCTCTAATATAGATAGAAAAATCATAATGACAAAGGCCAAACCTGTGAGGTCATGGAATTTATCCTACAAGGTAGACTAGCTGAACGTCCGTACACTGCCGCGAAATAAAAAACTTGTACATATTGATAATTATCAAAATATCATTACTTGCGACGTAGAGGGTATAAGAGCAAGTGAAGTTAGTTGTGACAGTATATCATGCATATATCCATTTTAGTAAATTCATGATTCCTTAAACTATGTTCACATTTCCTGAAGGATGTGATCGTCCAGAGAGGACGAAAATAGGGATACATCGAGTCCCTCTTTATTTATATACACGTGGCGGTCCCTCTTTATTTATATACACGTGGCGATACCAATTCAGTTTTCAAGCTATCCTGATTGTCTCATATCCTCTTTTTTCGTGAACCTTGCATTCCTCTCCTATTTCTTTTAGTACTTCTGTATAAGACGTCAACTTAATTGACGTGGGCATACCCTCCGGGTACACCACCTTTGGTGTACCTAGTACAGCTCAGTCAAAGGCCCACTAGGTGGTTCATACAAGGCCCATGAAGACCACTCATCGTACCCAGCCTCCTATGTTTACCCGGTGAACTTTTCTCAGATTCGGGAAATTCCAAAAGAGTAAAAAGTTATTTCAAAAAGAAGATTTTTTCTACAAAATCAAAAAATTCAAAAAATTCAAAAAAAATCTCCAGACTTTAGAAAAATATTTTTTTTTGGATTTTTTTGAATTTTTTGAAACATGCGCCACAGAAAGCGACATTTCTGTGGCGCACCACCTACATGCGCCACAGAAATGTGGCTTTCTGTGGCGCACCACCTACATGCGCCACAGAAAGCCTCATTTCTGTGGCGCATCTAGACCCATGCGCCACAGAAAGCCACATTTCTGTGGCGCATCTAGCCCATGCGCCACAGAAAGCCACATTTCTGTGGCGCATCTAGATCCATGCGCCACAGAAAAATCTTTCTGTGGCGCATGGTTATTGGGTGCGCCACAAAATGTGGTTCCATAGAAAGCTAGTTTCCTACTAGTGTATTGCAGGTAATGTTTTCAGGGAAAGAACTGTTGATGAAGCAACTGAGTTATTGGAGACTATCTCTAGAAATTATGAAGATTGGAATATTGAAGAGATAGATGAAAGAGAGATATTTCCGGAGAAGAAAGGAGGCATTCTTAAATTAAACAAAGAGACAATGAAAGAAGCTTCCAAGGCTATTAAAGAAAGGGAATTAAAACCTCTCATCTCAAGGAATTATCTGAAATGGGTGTTAAACTTCCTATTGATCAACCATGTTTTCCAATCCAAGTCAATGCTATTAGCTCTATGGAAGGTAATGAAAAGGTAACACCTCCTATTGATGTATCATACGTTAATGATTTTGCTTATCATAACAATCCTGAGGAGCATGGTATTAGAATGAGTATTATGGAAAACTCTCATAAAATTAAATTTCTTCGTGAAAATTTAAATGCTAGTGTGGGAGAAGTTAGAAGAATTATTAAACACTGTGAGATGATGAATAATCAAGTTGAACAAATGGTTTCTCTTCAAAATCAATTGTATGAAAATCTTATTGAGAAGAAACAGGTTTGTGGAGTTAATACTAGAGGTGGTGCAAGTACTCAGGATCCTGACTATCCTGAAACCATCCCAAGAGGAAAGAGCAAGAGGCTCTCAAGAAGAAATCTTCTGCAGGAAAATCTCCCAATGAAAACAAGATATTGATGATTCCAAGAACAAGATAAGGATATTTCTATTTCTGATGCTGAGACTGAAGATGATAATATGAAGAAGAGGAATCATCTCCACCTGAAGAAGAACAACATGAAGCTGAAAATATTGAAGAACCTGAACCTCCTGAAAAAAAGACCCTCAACCATCTATTGAGAAGAATAAAAAGAAGAAGCATCCAAATCAACAAAAAGGTAAAGAGAGGGATCCATGGGTACAAAGACCCATACCATATCCCCAAGAGGTAATGAAATCTTTGGATGATGCTAGGTTTGAGAAATTTCTTGAGTTGATTAAAACTTTATGTTTGCAAATTCCTCTTGTTGATGCTATTAAAATTCCTCCATATTCAAAATATATGAAAGATATTGTCACTAATAAAAGGAAGATACCTATGATGCAATTACTGCTATGCTTGCTAATTATTCATTTGAGGGAAATTGCCTGAAAAGCGTGGAGATCCTGGTATTCCAACTATTCCTTGTCATATTAAAGAAACTTATGTGAAATATGCATTATGTGATTTAGGAGCTGGTGTTAGTGTTATGCCTTTTTCTTTATATAAGAAACTTAACCTAAAAAATTGGTTCCAACTGAAGTTTCATTGCAAATGGCTGATAAATCAACTGCTGTGCCTATAGGTATATGTGAGGATGTTCCTATCTCTATGCTAATGTGTTAATTCCTACAGACTTTGTTATATTAGAAATGCCTGAGGATGATAATCTATCTATTATTCTTGGAAGACCCTTTTTAAACACTGCAGGAGCTGTGATAAATTGCACTGAGAGCAAAGTGACATTTAATGTCAAAGGAAATGAGCATACTATTATTTTCCCAAGAAGAATCCTGTTACAATGATAAACAAGAGTGTGAATTCTATTCAAAGAAATACTATTATGATTGGAAGCTTTGAATTTGCACTACCACCTCCTGCACCAAAGTATGCTACCTTGATGATTGGAACTATTCCAATCAAATATGAGGTATCTTGAATTTCTTCTTTATATATATAAAATAAGAATCATGTATTATATCTTTTACATATTATTAATGAGACTTGATCAACCTCATTACTAATGTGGAAATGATGAAAACTTGATTCCCATAAAAATTTGTATTGCATTTTAATTTTATTTATCCTAGATTTTAGAGTATATGCATAATCATAATTATTTCAGAGTTCAGAAATTCCAGAATATGAAGTTTGAAAAATTCTCTTCAGAAAATTTTCTCGAAAAATTCCAGAAAAATTTGGAGGTAAGTTATTTTACCAGAGGGACCAACAGCCAAAAGTGGGACACCAGGAGGCCACCAGGGACCAAAAAGGGTGTCCCACGCGGCCAGATTCCTTGGCCGCGTGGGACCCACTAACTTTGGCCCCAGGTGGAGTTAGGTGAGTGCCCTGTGCCCATCTCCTTCCCCTCGACAGAAAACCAGCTCCAGGTATTTTTCCCAAATTTTCCCGAGCTCCTTCTTCCTGCTATCCTTGGATCTCCAAGTTTAGGGCAGATTTTTCAAATCTGTTTGGTGGGATTGCTCCTTGGTATGTGACTCCTCCACCCATCCAATTACTTTTTGTTCTTATGCTTTATGTATGAAGTATTTTGCTGCACTAGGTGTCACCTAATATGCTTGAGAAATCCATGGATTTAAGTTTTCTAGTTGATATTGATGCATGATATTGATGTGGAGACTAGTTATGGATGGCTCAATGTTGTTTTAGAGTGTTACATCTTAATTTTTGTTGGATATTATTTTTGGACAGCAAGGTTTCATCATGAACAAGGTAAGGATTGTTTGGGATGACTTCGAGACCAAGGAGAAGATCATCTAGAGTTTCCGAGAATTATGATGACAACCACTTTGGGAGGATGGTGCGGTATATGCAGGGGAGAGGCTTCGGATTCATGCAACAAAATGGCAAGACCCCGTGTTCTTGATCATTGGGGGATAAAGGAGGACTTCAACGCCTTCGCCGCTGCAGCTGGCTTACTCGAGTTTCCCTTCATCCACGGACATACGAGGAACTCTCGCGAGAATTCCTCTCCACATTCCGGTTCGAGGGCCCCGAAACTACAAACACAGTAAGAAAAGTAAGCCACCGTCTCCCACCTTTGTCATTAAATTTACTATGAGGCAGCGCTTGGTTATGTCATTAGATGAGTTTGCAAAGCTATTCGCGTAGAGAACACGGGTAGTTGGGAGGAGACCCGTGCTGATTCTAACCAAGAACTTGTTGCTTTTTGGCGTAGTATTTCTGTGAACATTCCTGATAGACTTAATAGGGGTAAATTCACTTGCATACAACACCCCGGTTTGAGATACTTTGCCTTGTTCCTTGCAAGAGGATTTATTGCTAGAGATAACACTTCTGCTTGCACTGGACCCATGATTTATTTACTTAAATGTGCAAAAGAGAACACCGTGTGAGTATAACTTGGGAGTAATTCTTGCTAGGTCCTTGCACTTGGCTGTGAGGAGGAATAATACTGATTACACTCCTATTTATGCTGGTGCCATTGCTACTTTAGTATATGAGCACATTAAGGAAGAGAGGGTTTTGATAATAACATGGGTAGCCTAGTGAGAGAGTCTAATTTACTTGATTTTACTTTGACTTCTCGCATGGAAATGAGTGAGAGGCATGAGGATCATTATATGTATAGCTATAAGAGTTCTAATGGACAAAATGTGTCCATTAGGCTCCCTCGTGCTGACCTTTTTGACAGGACTACCGGGAAGTGGACCGTGGAGGAAGTGCAACCTCAAGAGGAGCCCCAAATCCAGGAATGCAAGGCTACCAATATGGTTACTTCCCTGGAGATGGAAGTGGTGGGTACGATTACCATCCGGGATACTAGCTTGATCGCAAGCTTGGGGGAGTACTTCTCTCCCTTTCCATTCGTTGTTTTATATCACTTTTATCTTGTTATGTTTTAGTTTCTTGTTCTGAAAATCACAAAAACACAAAAAGATTTTATTTGTTTCTTTTGCTTATTTACTTCTGGTCATTTACTTTATGCATCTAAAAACTAAAAAGAACAAAAATATTTTCGTTTTCTTGAATCCAAAGTAAAAACGGAGGTGCAGGAATTGCTGAAATCTGCTCACTGTTTTATTTTTCATTTTTTTCTGTAACTCCGAATGAGCTAAAATTTTAACCACTACTGCAACTTTTCATAACCTATGCACCCGTAAAATATGAGATTATTCTGAGGTGTTTAGGTAGGGAAAAACAGTTCTGTATGCAGTAACGTTTTATGGCAGATTTGAGTTTTTATTGCGCAGTTCAAGTTGGGAGAGGAGAACAACGATGATGAGTTGATGTGCATGAAGTGGATGAAAGGTATGACACCTTTGCCGTGCTTATGTGGACTTTTTAATAACAGCAAGTGCGCACATCATAGTTTCTTTAACATCTAGGGAAGTGGTAGCAAATGTTTATCTTCTCCGTGTTCTAGTATGTTATATGATGATGCAAGTGAGATATTATTTAGTGACAACACTTGGCTGTGGATTGAGTAACTGTGGCTCTAAACAAAGGTCTACGCATCCCATTGTGCTTGCTAAACTTGCCAACCAAAGAGAAAGTAAAAGAGTTTTTCAAATGTTAAACATGAAGTCATATGCTTGACAAGCTTAGGGTTGGGAGTTAACTTATATGTGCTGACACATAGAAAGCTTTCAACATTGCACTAAATTACATTTAGTTGATATCATGTACTTTTGTTTATGGATGCTTATCATGGTGCCAAATAAATGCGGAAACTTAGTAAGTTTGAGGAGTGGGTATAAATGGCTAGAGAGACGCCTGGGCCGAACCTAAGCCATGCATCATTCATGGTGGAAATTTACAGCGTACCAAAGTGAACATTCAGTGATGCACTTCATAATAAAAAGCTACACAAATAGTAAATAAAAGAGTGCTGAGATTGTTCATTGTCTGTTTGTCTTGTCGTTTTGACATGGGCTTGTTCCATGTCCTGGGACAAGAGGTACCCCAGTTGACGCTCTTGATGACGCTATTATTACTTGCAATGACTTAACTTAAACTTGCTTTGTGGCCCGAGTTGAGTAACACCGTGGTGTAGGTACTCGTATTCACGGGGCATGAGGCTCTCAACCATTAGTTGGTCAAGCATATGAGTCATAATAGGGAACACCAAATGGATTGATAAAACTGAGAGCAAGGTTGTAAGCACAATGAGTTCACTAGTCAATAAAAGAAAGAATCGAAAGATCTCAAAAATCTTGACATGATTCAATCAAAAGCGATGCAAGAACCTTTGTCTATTTCTACAGTTGGGCAAACTCATCCAAGTGCTGACACTTCATGTTATTTCTCTTGCAACAAATATAAATGCTTTAACACTGATTAGATGCACCTTTGCTAGCATTTTGTTATTTGTTATGGAAGTTATGTTTTGAATACTTGTTGGTATTAAACGGTGTTACATATGCAATGCAAAGTTCTTGTCAAAGTCTTTTTATCGCTTCTGCACTATGTTTGAGTTGTTCGAGGACAAACAACGAGCTAAGCTTGGGGGAGTTGATGCACCTAAAATGCATCTACTTTTCCAAGCACTTTGCTTCATAATTTGCTCCGGAATCTTCCCATATTTGAATAAAACTGCTGAATCTGACGCTGTTTTTAGCAAAGTCTCTTTTCTGGTTGTTTTTGCAGGAAATTAAATCGGAGAAAAATACCACGTCAATTTTTATGGAAAAGAAGGATCGTGCAAAAGATGGACACGAGGAAGCGTCCGAGGGAAAAGAGTGGGCCCCACGCGGCCAGATTCCTTGGCCGCGTGGGCCCACCCATCTGGGCCTCGGGCACCGCCTCTCCTTCGGCTTTCGCGTACCCCCTCATATATACGAAAAAGTGGCTGACCTAAAGGGAGGAGAGCTTTCGCGAAACAGAGCGCCGCCACCACCACGATCTTCGTTTTCGGAGACAGATTGATCCAGGATTTCTCCCCCGGAGGAGGGATCCGGAGGCCGTCTTCACCGCCATCTTCACCGCCTTCATCTCCATCGACCATGAGCTCCTTCACCATCACCATGTGTGAGTAGTCCACTGTAGGCATATGAGGTGGATGGGGATTGGATGAGATTGATCATGTAATGATACCCGTTGTCCGAGATCTTAGGGGTTTATCTTGAGGATATTTTTGTATTGTGTTGATGCACTTATGCTATGTTTAATGCTTGCTACTAGGGCCCGAGTGGCATGATTTCAGTACTGAACTTATTTTGCCCCATCATATATTTGAGTTTGGTATTTATCTGCAAAGTGTATCACCTGCTATTATGTTGAACCTGCGAACCCTAAAAGTGACATATAGGGAAAACAAGGGGGAGATGTTTTAGTTTGAGGATTCTATGTGTTCATGAAGTGTTAATGCGTTGTTCCGGGCTATTCGAAAGGGTAGACCTTAATTACCTGTAGTTCCAAGTTGGCCCCGGTGAAATGGGCAGGTAGGACAATAGATGTTGTGCAAATTCTCTTGGTTAGTACGCACAACTATTTACGGAACACATACCTACATATATCGGAGTTAGAGATAAGTCCCATTGCTATTTGTATCTTATTATATGATCAATCTTATTCATGCAACACCCCGCTATCACCTCATGCCTACGTTTTAAATCTCTGAGTTACACTTTCACTTTTCCGGTGAAAACTGGGAAACCCTTGTTTACTACTGCTGTTTTATTTTGCTTGCTTGAATCATCCTACTGCCATAACTATCACTGCTGCAAGTTTATTGATATACAGGTGTGGTTGAGAGTGACGCCTCAATTGCTAAAGTCTTATTGGTATTCTTGTGTTCCCCTTGAGTCGAACTATAAATTTGGGTAATACTTCCCAACGAAGATTTCAGCGATCCCCTATACTTGTGGGTATCAGCATGTGCAAGCAAGGCAAGGCCAACCTCAACAATATGACGGTGTTTACGCTCAGCTGAACCATTCTATTGATGTGCATGGGGGCAAGAGACATGATGGGTGATGCCAATTTCCTGAAAGAAGCCATTGAGTTTTTCATACTCGCCTCCCCAATCAGTTTGCATAGTAATAATTTTATTATCAAACTTGCGCTCAACAAAGGCTTGAAAATTAAGAAAGACTTGATAAAGATCAGAACGGTTCTTGAGCAAATAAATCCATGTAAATTTACTGAAATCATCAATGAAGCTTACATAATATAAGTGTTTTCCTACAGAAGCAGGTGCAGGACCCCATACATCAGAGAATACTTGTTCGAAGGGAACAATAGACACACTAGATGAAACAACATATGGTAGCTGATGACTTTTGGCTAACTGACAGGAATCACAAATGTAAGGGTTTATTTCTGGAGTGAAAGAAATCTGATTTTTCCTAAGAACTTGCTGCACCACGAACGAGGAAGGATGTCCTAAACGGCGATGCCATGTCGATGACGACGGCTTTATTGTGACGAAAGCTTGCTTGGAAGACCTGGTAGAATAAGGCACTAGTGGGTAGAGGCCACCATGACACGGCCCCTTAAACAGAATTCTTCGCGTGGCCTGGTCCTTGATCAAAAAGAAGTGTGGCTGAAATTCAATAAAGACATCATTATCATGTGTAAGTTTATGAGCAGAAACAAGATTCTTGGAGGCACTAGAACATGAAGAGTATTGTTGAGGTGTAAAGTACTATGGGGAGTATGCAACATTGAGTAACCAATATGACTTATAGACATACCATTGCCATCGGTCGTGTGCACGCGATCGCGACCCTTGTACTTGTCATGTGTGGAGAGCTTGCTCAGCCCACTTGTGATATGATCCGTAGCACCACTGCCGGGGTACCAATTAGTGTCAACACCATAGGATGCGGATGCCACATTTGCCCTCTTCTCATTGTGGTTGCTATCATCATCAGAATCAGACTTGGAGTCATCCTTGAAGCGCCACCAGCAGTCAGAAGCTAGATGACCATGGATTTTACATATCTGGCAGGTGACGTGGACATAGGGTGTGGGGCGCGGCCGTGGCCACGATGACGTCCAGAATCATCACGACGACCACCATCTTTGCGACCGCCATCTCGGCGATCATCATTGCGACGCTTGTCATCCTAGCGTCCAGCATCATCATGCCGCCCCCCATCACGTCGATCCCGACGGCGGTCAGAATCGTAGCCACGATCGCCGCGTCCGCGGTCGCCGTGGTCACCACGTTCTGCAGAGCGGCCACGGTCATCCCTCTGGCGATCATAGCGTCCATCATCATGTCCACGACAAGCAGCATTGGCTGACGACACGAACAAAGAATCCCGTCCCGATTCTGCAAGCATATTCTGGCGCATGTCAAAGGCACAAACCTGCGCATATAGATCATCAAGTGTGATAGAACTATTGTTGTTGACAGCAGAAACCAAAGAGTTGTAACTTCCATCAAGGCCATTGGTAACATAACCGATCATCTCATCCTCATCTACAGGTTTGCCCACGGCTGCAAGCTCGGAGGCAAATCCCTTCATCTTCGCAAAGTATTGCGACGCGGTCAGATCGTCTTTCTTCGTGCGTTAAAGCTCTCCTCGCAGCTGGTTGATTTTTGCCCGAGAGCCAGCACTGAACAGCTTTGTGATGATGGCCCAAACAATAGCCGTTGTGTCAACACCAACGACATGGGCTAGGATTTCCGGTGACAAGGAGTTGACAATCCAAGTTAGCACCGTGGCGTCTCGCTGAACCCAAGCAACATAGGCTGGGTTGGAGACCATGATGTTTTTCTTCTCTTCATCTTCTACATCCACAAGCTTCGTCGGCGCCGACTCGGTCCCATCAAGAAGACCTTGGACCTGATCAGCACGCAAGGCAGGGGAGACAAGGGTTTTCTAGAACAAGTAGTTCGCTCGAGTCAGCTTTTGAGATGGAGGGTTTCCCAGGGACGCAGACAATGGTGTCGCCGAAGAAGAGGACGCCATAGGAACGTCGAGGTGGGTTCTTCTGATCAGAGATAGTGGTAGGGTTTTGAGGTTTCCGATCTGGAGGATCGTGGGAGGCTTGTGGTTTCCGATCAAGAAGATCGTGAGAGATTTTTGTGGTTTCCGATCACGAAGATCGTGAGAGAGGTTTGTGGCGGTGGCGGCGGCAGTTAGGTCTTGGGGATCGTATGCTCTGATACCATGTCAAAGCACGTAGCGGAACCGATAGCCCTCGTTGGAGGGGTCGGGTTACGTGTTATAGGAGGTAGGAAGAGCCCCTACCGTGGCTTACATGGAGTACGTATACGAGGTGGTATACTATACCATACTCGTATACATATATCACATTACATATTCCAACATGAAAGACTTACGATTGCAAGGAATGGCCTTCGTATTAGATGGGAGTGGCTAAGGAAGACTGATCCCTCGAGACCTTGGAAAGGTCTAACAATGTTGGAGGACAAGGAGGTAACATGTGTCTTCCAAGTCTTGTGTCGATCACGGCAGGGAAAGGTGACCGTATTCAGTTTTGGAAGGAGAAGTGGATTAGAGGTGCTGCAGTCAAGGACATTGCGCCTAGGGTTCTTGAAGCTGTCAATACAAGGAATGTGAACAAGCGTACGGTGCAGGAAGCACTAACCAACCATAGATGGGTGGATGACATACATGGCACACTTTCAATGGAGGGACTGGTGCAATGTCTGTCACTTTTTCAGTTCTGTGCACCCTAGTTAGAGATACTTTTGCGCCAGATGTATTCTCATGGCCATGGACAACCACTCAAAAATATTCAGCAAAATCTGCATATAAGATGCTCTGGCAAGGTGCCACGAGGATGTCGGGAGCCATGAACATCTGGAGAAGTTGGGCGCCACTTAAGTGCAAGATTTTCTGCTAGTTAGCACTTCAGCATCGCTTATGGACATCCGATCGGAGAGTTCGACATGGGCTTCAGGAAAACCCCTCGGCATGTTTCACATGTTCACAAGAGGAGGACAACGTCGAGCATATACTTGTTCAGTGCGTTTTCGCAAGGGAGGTTTGGGTGGAGTGTTTCAGACGGCTGCTAATGCCCTTGCAACCACCATCAACTGATAGACGCTGGAGACTTGGTGGTCGCAAGCCCGGAATAGCTGTGCAAGGAAGGACAGGCATGGGACTGACACTCTGATCATTCTCATCAGTTGGAGTTTGTGGAAACAGCGGAACGCTAGGGCTTTTGGTAATGTGGCAAGGCAGAAGTCTGTGATGGACTTAGTTTCTCAGATTTTGGATGAGTGGTTCTTGTGGCAGACAGCAAGAAATGGAGGGAGTGCTCGACTTTAGAGAGAGTAAACCTAGGTGTGAGTTGGGTGGTGTTCTTGACAAACTATTGTACGCAGTAGGTATGTCAAGCTCGTAAAACATCTCTGCTGCCTTCTATAAAAATATGGTACGCCTTTGGCGTACTCTCGAAAAAAAGAGAGCAACTCCATCGGGCACGAGACGAAAAACTGTTACACCGGCACCACCAAGTGTTCGGTCCGACCCGTTTTCTATCCGGCAGTTCACAACAGGCTTCCAAACTTGGGGCGGCCTCAGGGCTACCGAACGGCGTCTTCGACAGGCAATGCCTGCATGTCATACACATAAAATTGCATATATATAGGAGAAGTGATTTCAATTTCAATTTAAAACCCAGTTTTACATATTTTTTACATAAATTAGAACGGCAATATACTACTTGTCGTCCTCCGAGTCGGCCTTCGGTGGTGGAGTTCCCAGCTCGGCCTCTGGAGTTACCGATGAGTGCGTCGGTGCAGCCCTATGGGCGAGCCATGCGGGGTCTGCACCGGCCAAACGGGATATTCACGGGGACCAAGGTTCTCGTGGGAACCACGTCGGGCGTGGTGGAGTTGTCGCTTGTCGTCCTCCGGCGCGCCGTCCTGCTCCGGATAGGGCATCACGACGTCCTGCTCCGACAGCACGACCTCCTTCTCCTTTGGCTCCGGTTGCACGACATGCTTCTCCGGAACGACATTGCGTGGACGGAGGCGAGTATACTGTGCGGTTGAGCGGGTGGGGGCGCAAATTAAATCGCGGGGCGAGGAGGCGACACGACGGATGCCAGATGCAGTTTCGGTCTTGAACCAAAACTTCTCCGGTAACAATTTTGAACCAAAACTCAACCTTGTCATAGTTTTTGAGCTATAATGGTAATCCTACTGTATGATCAAGAAGATAATCAGTGCCAGTGCATCATCATTCATCCTATGGATCGTCAGACAGTGTTTCGCTCTTATAACTTTTGACCAAGTCAAACTACCCAAACTTAAGCAGATTGTGCACGACCATTTGTAGATACAAGAAATCCAGTCTGTTGACCGATATTACACCACATATCCTATTAGAACAGATATGATTCAACAAATAAACCAACACTGAATGTATATTACCATTACAAATATCATCTCATGACTGTGAACGTGCAATGCATGCTTCTACCACAAATAAAATTGAGCTAAAGTAGAACTGTTCTATACATTTAGAATGCAGAAAACGGTGCTGGCATATAGTGACCTTGATGCCCCAGTTCACCATCACAGAATGCTGGTCCACAACGGCACGTCCATAGTTTTCGGACACCGAGGCGTACGCCTGGGTGTAGTCGGATGCCACCACCAAATCTGGGCCTGACATGGCACGTCAAGTGCATTCACGTGCCTAGCCTGACCGGGCCCACCATTTTTTATGAACGATTTAAGCTTTCTTCGCATTATATTAAATAGAAAATATATCCTCATCATAAAAGTTTTTTTTAGAAGAATCCGCATCATAAAAGTAAACGGCGCTTTGCAGATATGGGCCCGTTTAACCACGGCAGATAGAGGTACGTCTGGCCCTTACGGGCCATTTTGGCAACACACAGGTACCGCAGTACAGGCCGGAGGAGTAGGGACATTGTCAACCTGGTCCTCAGATTGTCTTTCATGGGCAACACACGGGTACCACATTGGTATTTTTAGCGGGTTCCCCTATGCATCGCTATTTGCGAGTCGAACATACGGCTCGCCCGCACGACCTCCTGGCTGGCTCGCTATATGGGCCTGATCTGGCCCAGCAGCTCGGTAGCTCCCAGCGCACACGCCCAGCGAGGGATGCGTGCGCTGCAACGAGCATGCACGCTGCTGAGCGCATCTATACGCGTTTTTTTCTCCTTTTTCCTTTTTTCCTCTATTTTTAAAAATGGTTCTAATTTAAAATGGTTCAAATTTGGAACCATTTTTAAAATCTGATCATTTTTAAAATCTGAACCATTTTTAAAAAAGGAGTCATTTCAAAATCGGAACCATTTTTTTCATTCAGAACCATTTTAAAAATCGGAACCATTTTTTTGGTTTGGAACCATTTTGAAAAAGGAACAATTTAATCGGAACCATTTTTTCATTCGGAACCGTTTTTAAAAAATCGGAACTATTTTTTCGGTTCGAAACCATATTCTAAAAAGGAACCATTTTATCGGTTCAGAATCATTTTAAAAAAGGAACCATTTTCAGAAAACCGGAACCATTTTTTCGGTTCGGAACCATTTTCAGAAAATCGGAACCATATTTTCGGTTCGGAACCATTTTAAAAAATCGGAACCATATTTTCGATTCGGAACCATTTTTTCGGTTCAGAACCATTTTAAAAAAGGAACCATTTTCAGAAAATCGGAACCATTTTTTCGGTTCGGAACCATTTTTAAAAATCGGAACCATATTTTCGGTTCGGAACCATTTTCAAAAAGGAACCATTTTTTCGGTTCAGAACCAATTTCAAAAAGGAACCATTTTCAGAAAATCGGAACCATTTTTAAAAATCGGAACCATATTTTTGGTTCGGAACCATTTTCAAAAAGGAACCATTTTTTCGGTTCAGAACCATTTTCAAAAAGGAATCATTTTCAGAAAATCGGAACCATTTTAAAAAATCGGAACCATTTTCTCGGTTCGGAACATTTTCAAAAAGGAACCATTTTTTTCATTCGGAACCATTTTCAAAAATCGAAACCATTTTTTCGGTTCAGGACCATTTTAAAAAAGGAACCATTTTCAAGAAGGAACCATTTTCAAAAAAGAACCATTTTTTAAAATAAGTATTTTCCAAAATATGAACCATTTTCGAAAATAAGCGAAAATTAAAACATAAAAAGGAAAAAGGAAAAGTGAAACAAAAAATGGAGAACAAAAAAATAAAACCGAAAAAGAAAACAGAAAAAGAAAACGGAAAAGAAAACATAAAAACAAAACGAGAAAAGAAAAGAAAAAAAGAAAAAGAAAAACGGAAACAATAGAATGGTAGAAAAAGGAAGTTGAACACCATCGCGTGCGTAGCCCAGTGGTTGTGCGCTATTACCCCGTCGTTTGAGATCCAATGTTCGAATCCCTCCTCATGCAAACCAACGTAATTTTTCTTTTCTCTGTGAAGAAAATCTGATGGGCCGGCCCGCTAAGAAATCTTACGCGGGCGAGTCCGAGTTACGACTCGCAACAGGCGATAAATAGGGTTTGCGTTTTTAGCGCTAAATCAGTATGAAGTCTAAAAAGTTGGTGTAAAGTATAAACTACCGAATTGTTCCTTTTTTCTTTCAGATTTGGGAGTTGATAATGATTTATTTTTAATCCAGAGCATCGCAGACACTTTGCTAATTAGAAAAGGCGCGGAAAGAAGAGAGTGAGGATATTATTTTTGCACACAACCCATTTCATTTTGGAATCGTCCATGTTGCTGAGATAACAGCCAGGAGCTTGGATATTTTGCATCCGTACACACAGATCACCTGTGCAAAGCCAAACTATGTTCATGATATGTAAGGCTACGTTAAGCTATAGGAGAGATACAGCAACCATGGCTACGTCAAGGCGTCAACACTTGACACGATCCATGTAGTGCGCGTGCGTACAACCTATATTCTTAACAAAACATCTTGCTCAGCACACGAAGAACGTGGAACACATCGAACGGCGGCGGGCTCAACCGACCACCTGACCGCGCCAGTGCGGCGGGTTCTGTCCACTGGGCGCCGGGGGACGAGACGGCTTGCGCGAGCCACCAACCCAAGGACCTCCGGAACCCCAGCGCCCAGCCGGCTGCCGATAGTGCGGCGGGTTGCTCCCCTGCGGCGACGGCGGAGAGCGCGTTGCTGGCCGGTGCAACGCATCATCCGTCGCTCCCGGCGCGACCTCCTCCTCGCCGTCGTTGCTCCTCCGTTCCGGTTCTACCACCAGAGCCTCTCTGGCTTCCTCTGATGTGCCAGTGCGAGGCAGCAGCAGAGAGAGATGCGGATGATCTGCCTTACCTGCATCTACAAGAACGTGAAAATTAAACAGAAATGACAACATGCCAGTCTTTACAAAGTACTTATAACTCTTCCTAAGGATTAAGTATATGAGAATTGAGATGGTAAGAAAGCCTGATGTGCAGTTACGTACCAAGTCGAAGTTGTCGAGCCTCGAGTAGTGGAATGGCCTGAAAGAAGAGGACTTTAAGCGTGAAAGCAAGTGAAGGCTTCATGTTTCTTACTGCTTACGACTGCGTGCAACAAAGTGGAGGCAAATTCAGTGCAGAGGAACGAGCGAGCGAGACCTGAATATGCATATTTGTGCCCAGCTTGAGCACTCCTATATAACCTCTTACCGGTGGTTGACACACGGCTGAGATGACAGTAGCCTTAAGGCCAGGTGACGGTTGAACAGTCTGCATGATTGAGTCAACCCTCCGCGTGGGTTGATCGATCCTTTGTCTGCATTGTACTCCTACCAGATAAAGCAGTCGAACGCTCTCATTGATTGTTCACAAGTCGGATGCTACACTACAATGCGTCTAGCTATAGGAACAAGCCACATATAGGTCTTCTTTCCTCACTGTTGACTCAACCAATAGCTTTCTGTTGGATGTATGCCATGAGAGACAATAAATATACATCTGTTTCATGATTAATGAATTATATCTTTATGCTATAACTGCTATGGTCTATAAATATGTGATTTATAGGGAAACACATACACACATGTAAGGATATAATCAAACCCTGTTTGCCCTTTGTCCTGTCTCTTGGACAAACTCGTTAATACTGGATGTCGATGTTTTCCAGCCATGGACAAAAGTTATTGTTATTATTAATGAGAGCACATTGTTAAGTTTAACACTGTGACTGGGAAGACCCAAAAGTATGATATACTACGAGATCAAGTTTTTGGAGAAAATAGTATAGTCTAAGATTGGTTACTTGTTTATTCGTTAGACCATGAGGATTTATGATTGTATATACTGGAGGGGAAGCTTTGGCGTAGTCAAGTATCATTGCCGTAACTGGGTGATCAAAACGGCTATTGCTGGGTAACCTCAAAGGTGTATATGATCATAGTAGTTCAAGACAGGGAATCACACCTCTAGGTATTAGAGAGATACAACCTGGATCCACTCTAGTGGGAAAGCATCTATCGATAAGTCTGCGCAAACAAGGTAGTGATATGTAAATATCATGTGATGCTTGAACACGGGTAAAGAGTAATGGCATCATACCGGAAACAAGGATAAAGTGACATAGTAAATGAAAGCTATCATTTACGGTAATGTCATAGATCTCGTCTTGGGTATTTGTTGGTATCGTGAAGTGATGGGAACAAGCATGTTGATCAAACAGGTTCATCAGAGTGTCTTCGCACAACGATAGTAGTCATTCAGAACGTCCACGGTTCTGACCCTGACCAGTGATTGGATAGGCATTTCCAATTATAGCTATACGTTGTCGAACGTGTAGGGGTCACACACTTAAGACGTTAAGGTCTGCTGTATACGTAGTTTGGTTAGGAGTAGAGAAGGAGTATCACCTGGGATGGTTCCGGAGTGATAGAATTATATTCGGAGATTGGATCATAAAGAAAGAAGGTTTATATAGAAGGAAATAATTATCCAGTATATTTTGTCGGCGGACACTGGGTGTCCCGGATCATGTAAATATGTTTATATGATAAGTAATTAATTCTAGGAATTAATTAGACAAAATATTAATTAATTAAATATTAATTTATTTAATTAATAAAATAAAAGGGAAAATTATTTAATTAAAAAGGCCAATAAAAGGTGGCCCTAGGGGCCCACATGGCAGCCGCACCACCACTAGGTGGTGGTGGGCCAAGGCGCCAGGAGGGGAGGCTCCCCCTCCAAGCCGAAACCCTAATGGGCCTTAGGGCCCATGGGGAGGAGGCGGCGGCGGCCAAGGGGCCGGCCGGCCTAGGGTGGGCCCGACCCCACCTAGGTCGGTGCGGCCAGGGCGGGCCCCACCCAGGGCGGCGGCGGTTGAGGCGGTGGGGGGAGTTGGAGTCCCACTCCAACTCCTCCTCCCAAACCGAATTGGGCATGGGGAGTTTTCCCCTTGCCCAAACCTACTTGGACTATGGGAAAGTTTTCCCCTTGCCCAAATCCTTCTGCCCCTTGGATCTACTATATAAACCTCACCCCCTCTCCTCTTGGAGATACACAATTTAGAGAAAAGACTGGAGATCTGTCACGGGAGCTCTCTAGATCTAGATCTAATCTCTCTCCCTTTCTCCCATGTGTTGGGATTCTCTCCACCATACGTACACCAGTAGCTGTTAACTCTGGCACGGCGAAGCGCTGCTGGACCTTGACGGACGTACGTGTGCGAGCTCTCGGAGGGGCGATACGTCCTAGACATTTGGCCCTCACTCTGCTGGATCAAGAAGGCTGTACGAGGGATCGGTAACATCCTCACCGCCAGGCTTGGTTCTGAGGAACTTCATCAGGCATCATCGACATCGTCACCGACAACTCTTCCGCGTCTCGTTGTTGGTAACTAATAAGTACTAAACCTCCTCTGTACCTTCAAAGTTGTTCCTGACTGTTGCGTAGGTTGAAAATTTAAATTTCTGCTACGTAACCCAATACTTTCTATATTGCACAATCGCACACGATTCAAACGCATAGCTTGTATTGTCAAAAATAATGCTACACGTGATTTCAAGTTGTTAGCTTTTTATTTAATTTTTGGGGGAATGCTAGTGGAGCTGTGGTTACAACAGACAAGGTGTTGCACCCGTTGTGAAAATATTTTTAAATGCATTTAAAAATGTAAAAAATTAAATATAAAAAATGCAAAAAATTAAACAAAAATTTCAATTGTACATCCGAATGATTTATGCTCGCACACAAAGTTTTGCGAAAAAAGATATTTTTTTGTGGACGGTGTAAAAAGCCAAAAAAATGTTTCATGAAAAGTAATTTTAAAACACCGGAATTTGTCTTTTTTATACATACAACAAAAAAAAAATTCACGATGCGAACATAGAATGTCCAAATATACACCTGAAATTTGTATTTGATTTTTTTTACATTTTAAAATAGTAGGTGCATATACAATTACAAGTCAAAACAAATTTCCCGGTTAACAACATTTTATAATGAAGTGACACATATAGATGTATGTGCTTTTCTTAGAGCAGCATACTATTTTTTAATCTGAGCATACTTCCTTATAGATATATTTAGAGAAGCATACATATCTGGAGGAAAAGAGACGCATACATATCTAGTATTTTTTTTAGAAAAAAACGTATGCTTTTTTGAATTGCATCCGTACAGAGTGACGGAGCTGCACACAGATTGTGTGGTCAAGCGACAACACAAAAGAATTGTAAGCAATGAAGTCCCAGATTTAAATACACCATAATTGACCCCATAAATCTTAATTATTGACATCACTGCAGTTTATTTTGAGTTTTGACATCACTAGCTACTAGTCCTAGCTCCGCCGCTGTCCGTACACACAGATCACCTGTGCAAAGCCAAACTATGTTCATGATATGTAAGGCTACGTTAAGCTATAGGAGAGATACAGCAACCATGGCTACGTCAAGGCATCAACACTTGACACGATCCATGTAGTGCGCGTGCGTAAACCTATATTCTTAACAAAACATCTTGCTCAGCACACGAAGAACGTGGAACACATCGAACGGCGGCGGGCTCAACCGACCACCTGACCGACGCCAGTGCGGCGGGTTGTGTCCACTGGGCGCCGGGGGACGAGACGGCTTGCGCGAGCCACCAACCCAGGGACCTCCGGAACCCCAGCGCCCAGCCGGCTGCCGATAGTGCGGCGGGTTGCTCCCCTGCGGCGACGGCGGAGAGCGCGTTGCTGGCCGGTGCAACGCATCATCCGTCGCTCCCGGCGCGACCTCCTCCTCGCCGTCGTTGCTCCTCCGTTCCGGTTCTACCACCAGAGCCTCTCCGGCTTCCACTGATGTGCCAGTGCGAGGCAGCTGCAGAGAGAGATGCGGATGATCTGCCTTACCTGCATCTACAAAAAACGTGAAAATTAAACAGAAATGAGAACATGCCAGTCTTTACAAAGTACTTATCACTCTTCCTAAGGATTAAGGATATGAGAATTGAGATGGTAAGAAAGCCTGATGTGCAATTACGTACCAAGTCGAAGTTGTCGAGCCTCGAGCAGTGGAATGGTCTGAAAGAAGAGGACTGCAAGCGTGAAAGCAAGTGAAGGCTTCATGTTTCTTACTGCTTACGACTGCGTGCAACAAAGTGGAGGCAAATTCAGTGCAGAGGAACGAGCGAGCGAGACCTGAATATGCATATTTGTGCCCAGCTTGAGCACTCCTATATAACCTCCTACCGATGGTTGGTACTCGGCTGAGATGACAGTAGCCTGGCCAGGTGACGGTTGAACAGTCTTCGTGATTGAGTCAACCCTCCGCGTGGGTTGATCGATCCTTTGTCTGCATTGTACTACCACACAAAGCAGTCGAACGCTCTCATTGGTTGTTCACAAGTCGGATGCTACACTACAATGCGTCTAGCTATAGGAACCAGCCACATATAGGTCTTCTTTCCTCACTGTTGACTCAATCAATACCTTTCTATATTGCACAATCGCACACGATTCAAACGCATAGCTTGGATTGTCTAAAATAATGCTACACGAGATTGTCAAGTTGTTAGCTTTTTATTTAATTTTTGTGGGAATGCTAGTAGAGCTGTGGTTACAACAGATATGGTGTTGCACCAGTTGCGAAAATATTTTTAAATGCATTTAAAAATGTTAAAAAATTTAAACAAAATTGTTAGTTGTACAAATCACAAGCCTAGCAAATTGCAGCTGACGTGGCGCTAGGCTTGTGATTTGGAACAAAAAGGACCACGGTTTGGAAGAAATACATTTTGAGGGGGCATTTTGCAAATTGCAACTGACGTGGCAGTGGTCAAAGCGCCACCCAGGCAAGTCAGCTCTGGTCAAACCAATTTAGGACCTGCGATGAACAACTTAAAAAGATATAGGATCTAGATGTGCATTTTGAAAGATTTAGTACCTACTTGACACTTTCGGAAAATATATAGGACCGCCCGTGCATTTAACTCAAAAATAAGTTTGTACTAGGTATTTTATTTGTCTTTTTACACAGGACACAAAAAATGTCTCATAGTAAATGAAAAGATCTCATATATGGTAATGTCATATATCTTGCCTCGGGAAATTAATGAGTATTGTGAAGTGGTAGGAACGAACATGATAATCAAACAGGTTCATCAGAGTGTCTTCGTATAACGGTAGCAGTCATTCAGATCGTCCATGGTTCTGACCCTGACCGGTGATTGGATAGGCATTTCTAATCATAGCTACACGTTGTCAAACCTGTAGGGGTCACACACTTAAGACGTCAAAGTCTATTGTATACGTAGATTGGTTAGGAATAGAGAGAGAGTATCACGTGGGATGGTTCCGGCGTGATAGAATTAAATTCAGAGAAATGATCATGAAGTTATCGGTTTATATGGAGGAAATATTTGTCCGATATTTTTGTATGCGGACACTGGGTGTCACGGATCATATAAATAGGTTTATATGATATGTGATTAATTTCGTTAGACAAAAATATATTAAAAGGAAAAATATTAAAAAGGTAAAAATCACCGGAGCCCACCGAAAGGGGGCTGCCAAGTGGGCTCATGGGGCCCACAAGGCAGCCTCACCCCTTCAAGGGGTGAGTGGGACGACGGCTAGGGCAAGGCCCGTGAGAAGTGGAGGCTCCCCCCTCCGGCCGAACCCTAGTGGGCCTTTGGGCCCATGGGGAGGCGGTGGCCGCTAGGGTGGGCCCCACCCTCTTAGGTCGGTTCGGCCAGGGTGGGCCCCACCCTAGGCCGGTGGCGGTGGATGCGGTTTCGGGGAGGGATCAACCTCTCCTCCAAGCCCGCCTCCCCCAAGGCCTCCTATATAAACCCCTCCCCCTCCCCTTTTGTGGAGACACAATTGAGAAGGATTTTGGGGTTTCTCCCAAGTTTGGAGGAAACCCATAGTCTAGATGAAATCTCTCTCCCTCTCTCCCATGTGTTGGGGTTCTCTCCACCTTACGTACACCAGCAGCTCTTAACTCTGGCACGGCGAAGCGCTGCTGGACTTTGGCGGACGTACGTGTGCGAGCTCTCAGAGGGGTGGAGCGTCATAGACGTTTGACCCTCACTCTGCTAGATCTAGAAGGCTGTACGAGGGATCAGCAACATTCTCACCGTCAGGCTTGACCGTGAGAATCTTCATCAGGCATCATCAACATCGTCACCGACACCCGTTCCACATCTTCGTGTTGGTAACGAATCAGATATATCCTTGCTTATACCTTCATAGTTGTTCCCGAAAGTTACGTAGGTTGGAATTTTTTAAATTCTGCTACGTAACCCAATACTCCGCCCCTACATGAACAATGCGATATTAAACGATATAAACTATCTCCGGTCATGAGAACATACTAGCTAGGGTGGAAGCAACTCTTCCTGAGAACGCCTTTAGCCTTATTGTTGTTTACATAATCATCACCGTTTGTTTGCTCTATCACTTTTCACATTGCTCTCACGTTATGATAAACACCAACAACACAAACAACACCATTTTCCGCACTCTTGCTTGATTTGGATCAGACTAGCTTGCAGCTACAATTCTTTGGATAAACAAAGGAGAAACCAGAGACCATTTCGTTAAGCTCCCTGTGGTTCGACAAACTCTTACTTTGAAACTAGCTACAACAACATGTGCACTTGCAGGCATCAGCACATTTTGAGTTTGCCTTCTTTTGAGCCCCACCAAAAGTTCTGTAGCAGACTATTAATATGATTGCATAAACCAATTGGCAATCGAAAATAAGACATCAGAAGTCCTTCCCCCTACTGATAGTAGCATCTCTAACCATCCTTGGACCCGTTTCCAGACTCGGTCCCTTAGGTATTTGAAAGCTCAATTAATTGAGTTCCGAAGGCATACCGAGATATTTCTCGCTGAGAGACACATTGTGGACTTGCAACTCATCCATAATCTCCTATCAGATACTCTCCTGGCATCCTTTCGCGAAGTGGATGGATGATTTATCCATATTCACTTGCTGTCTAGAATCGGCACAATAAAATTTAAGTACCTCATTTATCTCCTGAGCACTCACCCTATTCGCTTTGAAAAACAGCAGGCTACCATCTTCAAGGAGTAAATGGCTAACCATCGGAGCCGATGGTGCCACTTTGATTCCACTTAAGTTTTATGACTGAGTTCTTGATTTTCAAATTATGAACAATGTTCAAATTTTTGAAACAATATTTAGTTAGGGAAAAGAAAAGAAAATAGAAAAAGAAAAGGAAACAGCAAAAAAAAAAAAGCAAAAAGAAGAAGAAGGAAAAGAGAAATGCAGCTCAGGAACGAAATAAGCGCAATTGGGCGGGCCTGTTAAGAAAATGTACGCGGGCGGTGCGAGAATACCACTCCTAAGAGCATCTCCAACAGACGCGCTTCGGCGCCGCGCGCTAAATTTGGTATCCAGCGCCAAAAAGGAGCTTTCGGGCGCGGCGCGCTGGTTTTGCTTTTCCAGCCGCGCTATAGTTTAGCGCGCCGGAACGCAGCGCTCCAGCAGACGCCCAAAAACTCCAGCGCGCGCAGCGCTCCAGAGCTAAATTTGACCGTTTTAAACTTAATTCGATAGATTTGACGATTTTTCACCTAATACAAACTACCTAATACAAACTACAGCAACCTAATACAAACTAGAACTCGAAGTCCGAGTTATCTGAGGCGGTGTCGCTGGAGATTTCGTCCTCCAGCGCCCTCCACCGCTCGTCGTCGGCAGGCCAGGTCGCGCGGCCTGCCGCGAGCTCGGCCTCCGCCAACCCCTTCGCCTGGCGCCGCGCCTCCCTATCCTCGCGGCGCTCGGCCTGCCGCTCCAACTGCTCCGCCGCGGACATGTTCCAGTGCTCCACCTCGAGCTGGTGTTCGCGCGGATGGTTGCGGTACCAGTCCGCGACCGCGCGCTGGTCCCGCTCCGCGACGAGGCTGAGCATCGCTCGGCGGCGGTGGAGGCGACGGTCTTCGTCGGTGACGAGGCGCGGCGCCGGCGCCATGTTGCGCGCTTCCTCGACGCTGCGGCAGTCGTTGAAGTTCATCTGGCGGCGCGAGCGGCCGAGCGCCCACGCCGCCGCGTCCCAGGCGCGGGCGGCCTCGATCGCCGTCTCGAACGTCCCGAGCTGGACGCGCTCCTCGCCGGACCGGATCTCCGACGTGAATGTGCCATTCGGGCGCGCGCGGACGCCGCGGTAGCCAGATTGGCTTCGGCGGCATGGTGGCGGCGGCGCGGCGCGGGCGTCGGTGGGGAAAAAGGGGAAAAATCCGGAGCGGCGCGGGAGAGAGAGTGGTGGTTGCGTGGCTCGCTGGACGCGCGGCGCTATATATGAGGCCGCGCGTGCCGCTTCGTCCAGCGCGCTGGACCATTTTCCCGCGCGGCGAAACTTTCCCGCGCCTGCTGGAGAGCGCGAACCGGCCCCGCGCGCGGGAAACGGCCGGTATTTCGCGCGCGCGGCGTATTTCGCACGTCTGTTGGAGATGCTCTAAGAGCATGTTTCCGGATAGCGCTGCTACAAAGCTACTCAGCCCCAAATGCTGAACGTAGGCACGGTTGAAATCTGAAAGCAAGGCCGAAACAGCAGGCCAGGACTATAATCGCGGAAGGCCCATTTGGCACACATGTTTTTACGCTAATGACATGATCTTGGGCTAGGATGTATAGCATGAAGCCATGAACCTCCAAACCACTTGTATTCTGGCCTTCTGGGTAACCCCTTAAAAAAACTTGTATTCTAGGTACATGACCATTTTTTCATTATATTGCAATCTTTTATTTAACGGATATTGCCGGAAAAGTGTTTTTTCTCTCGAGCACCAGTAATCTGCTGTTTTAAAAAAATAAAAAAATATTTACAAGTTTCAAAAAAGTCACGGATGTAGCCAATGGTGTATTATACAAATGTATAAAAAATCAAATTCAAATACATTGTATTCCGAGCTACACAAAAATTAAAAAAATCTAGTAGATTTAGAGGATTTGAAAATAAGCTTACTTAGATCCACACTTTTGACATTTTTGTATAGCTCAGAATACAAAGTATTTGAAGTTGATTTATGCACGTTTGTAGAATACACCAACAACTACATTCGATATTTTTTTCAGAATATTTTGAAACTCATAAATATTGTTCGATTTTTTTTAAAACGCCCGGATCACTGGTGTCCAGGAGCACGAAATTTCCACCCGGATATTGCAATCTTTAATCTTACATGTATGCTCAAAATGCCTTCCTACTTGGCTCGAGCTCCGCCACTGACTGGTCCCTATTGCTACACCTACACATATCTCCACCTCAAAGGAAAAGTCGAACACAATGTCATATCTAGATTGGCAACTGGCTATATTACTTCTGAATGCTCAATAAGCAAACGCGGTCAGCACTGCTCTTGAGCCCGCAGCCCCACCCTCAGCAGCCACCAACAAGTTGACAATAGCCAATAGGTGCAGTCTTGCTGTAGTTTTTTACTTTAATGCCGCAACTAAGCTCTCTGCTAGGTCAGCCTTTACACAGTGACATGACTCAGGAGGCAACAAGTGCTTCCGCTCAACCAAAAGAGGCTCGCTTCTCAACTGCCAGATACTGAAAGGGTTCAGTTCCAAGCCAAGAATCCAAGATGCCTCATCCTGTTATCCAGTGGCCTTTTGGCCAGGCATGCAATTGACTAATGAACCAGTAATGTGATGGAGTTAGGCCGTGACCATATTTTTATTGCAATTAGGACGGCTTTAGGTACTAAGCCAAAGCCATAATTATAACTACTCCTCTCCCAAGTTGCCAATTCTTGTATTCGAGTGTGAAAGGTACTCCACCAGTCCAGCTAACCATCGTCCATCAGCCCACCGGCGGCCGATACATGTCAACCTCCGTTAGTATTTCATTGAGGGGTTGACTATGTTAATGTTATCTTTTTGGTTTATCGCCCTTTTTTTAGACGTTGACTCCACTACAGCCACTAAAGCCCTGGCCGTCGGCAGTGTCAACGCCTCGCTAGGGATTACACAATTCAAGGCCATCTTGGAGTCTAATCCAGAAAAATAATTAGTATCGGAAAGTGTCAAAGCTATGCGTTTGTCTTTCGACATGCGGAAAAAGCGAAGTGTTCAAGTTGCCTTTTTAGCAGGGATCAACATAATCAATCATTTATTCAGGATAGGTAGCAAAATGGTAACTCGCTGTTGTTTATTCAAGTTGAAAACAAAAACGGGATCGTGAACCTTCTTTTAGTATTTGCAAAACTCGGTTGGATCAGACTCATTCAATCGTCACTCCACGATAAATAATTACTGAAATGTAAATACACAACGGCCTTCTCCTCTCATCCTGAATGAGAAATGCTAGCTCCCGGCCGCCGTCAGTGCTCTAACACTTGGCTCCTCGTGCGATAAACGTCAGTACACTGAATATGCGAGAAAGGAAACACAACTGTCCAAGTTAATGCACTGATGCAGGTTTGTAGTGGTCTCTTTACAGCTGCAGCCTGCAGCTGCAGAGAACGATGGCCAAATGGTGGGTGCACTGTCACTCAACACAGATGGGCTTGTTTAACTGTGACACTTCCCTAGCATGCTACTACTTGCCTACTTGGATCGGGGTTTCCAGCGTCCAACATGACATGGTTCAGAGAATCTGTGACCATGATCCATCGCTTCCTTAATTTATCTATCTGCTTAAAAATCAAATCACACCGTCTCGTCTGATAGAATCCGAGACATTCACCATCTCCTATCTCGTGTGATGTTCGTCAACAACCTCACATCCATGTTAGAGGACACGTCAAACAGAAATGGGGGAAAGTGAATCACAAGTTCGGCAAATTCTTCTTGTTTCTTCTAATGGATACCGTTTAACCAAGTAGGGTAGGAAAATGGTTGACCTGCTCGAGCGCTAGAGCTGCTTCAACCAAAAGGAGCATAGTCCGAAGTGGCATATGGTTTAAGAAATGCCCAATGGAACAGCTTAGCCTCGGAGTTCTGGAAGAAATGGCTAATGTAATCACGCGCAGTTGATGTAATCATAGGGTGCCGAGGCTACTGAAGATTTTTGTAGGTGTAGTCCGTACCGAACACTTTGACTTGCGCAGTGCCTGCATTCTGGCGTGTGTTGACATGGGCCGTTGAACTCGAACCGAGCGTCGAGCTCGGCGCAGGCGCGCAGCAACGTGAGCTCTTCCAGATCTAACGCGTTCGCAACGTGCAGGCATGGCATGTGCGGTCTGGCGCCAAAGCGACCGGCGCGACGAGCGGCGGCCGAATCGAATCCGGCGGCTGATTCGATTCGATTCAGATCGGCGCGCAAGATCGAGCTTGGTTTGTTTCTCCAGCTGCTAGCTGATCCTGTGCGTGCGTGGTGACCATGTCGTACGTGTTCTCCGCCCCGCCGGAGTGGATGAATCGGATCTACGTGCATGCGCATCGACTTGCCAGGCTGCCAGATCGCGCCGTGCTGGGACGCAACGACGACGACGACGCCCGGTGTGCGCGCACGTCCGACGTGCCCCACCACCGTGTGGACGTGGAGCAAGAGGGGACGGCCGGGGAGGGACCGACAGGCCGCCGGCACCGTCAAGCGCCAAGCATCTTCATGCTCGCTGCGGAATGGAAGCGATGTGACGACGCATATCCCAATTGCCGGCATGTTGCCGCTTGGTCTGGTCCTTTTCGATCGGCCGCAAGAAATGCTGGCATTCATTCGCCAGTGTGTGTGCGCGCGAGCTGTGGTTTCCTTTTCGGTAGGGAGACAGAGAAAGCATCGCCAGCCACTGGTTCCGCTCGACTAAACCCGAACCACCCGACCCGGAGATATGATCATAGTATGAGCCAGCAGGAAACAGAGGAGGATAAGATATGGAGACAGTGTAGGCTAGATCAAGCACTAGGAGACAGTGGCCGAGTGCATTACTAGCAATTTGCACAGCCTGATGGCTGAAACTACTACTGCCAGTAGGAGGAGGCGAAGACAGTGGTCGAGTGCATGAGCAATTTGCACAGCCAGAAACTACTGCTAGCATAGGTGACACCGGTTGGGACGCACTGCTGCAATGTGTATGTACACAGCTTCAGACTACCACTAGCACAAGCTGCAGATATGTAGTAGTGGGTGAAGGCCAGCACCAACTCTTGGAGGAATCATTTATCGGTCCCATTGAACGCACGCAAGTAGAGTACTTCTCTGTTCTTATCTTGATTCCACACCCGAAATTTGATATCTTCTTCTCAAGATTCTCAGGATATCGTTGGTGCATAGTAGTTCCAGTAAGTCAAGTACCTACTACGGTAGGTTTGGTGGAGCAAACCTCTGCTTACTCTGACAAGTATATATCGTTATTACTTGGTTGCAGACTCAGCAAACCTCTGCTTACTCTCTTGTACTGAACTCGTTATTTTTAAATTTAAATAAAATCAGTACGCAAGTACTGTAAGTTATCTCCAAAAAGAAGGCACAATGTCAACGCAGCAAGCAAGCATGTCACCCGATGCACCAAAGCCCCTTTTGGGCGCACGCACGCACGCGTTGACCTCCGCTCCTGCCATCCATGTTTATCGGATTACGCATCGAGATTGGAGCTAGTATTAAATGTCAGGGCGGAATGAATCAGCAACCACTAGTGCCGCCACATTTTGCTTTCGCGGCGGTTGATCCTATCGCCTCTGACCAACCGGGCGAGAAGAAGAAGGAGCCACTACACTACGGCCGGCCGTTGTACGTCGTGTCTTGACCGGTGCGGCGGCACGGCACCGCTGGTTTAATAGCTGATGAACTGACGACCCGGAATCAACAACCTCGCTCGACCGGTGGCTGACCTGCCGCGGAGTAATGAGCGACCTTCGCGCAGCTGACCTGATCGTAATGTTGTACTAACACACTCGTGCTTCACATGTGCTTAATGCTATTTTGGCTCTGTACTTGGTGCTCGCGCATGCAATATAATCACGCCAAAAACACGAGCAGATTATTCTTTTTTTCTAGTCCTCCCTTAACCAGAGGTACTAACATATCTCGTGTTCCTCGTTCTTTTCTTTTTTTTTTTGAATTGCGTGTTCCTCGTTCTCAGGTTTCTGAAAAAATAAAAACACGCTGAAGCAGAGCGCATATCCTATTGCTGCACCGCCACAAAAACTAAAACTCGGAGATTCCATGGCGAAGATAACGGTATAACAGTGGGATGCTTGCGCCAAGTGCCATTGGTGGCGAGGAGAGGAGATGCTTATGACCGACGGCGGCATGTGATGCTGCTTGACCGACGGCGAGGAGAGGAGATGCTTATGACCGACGGCGGCATGCATGAGCCGCGCGTTCCCACCCACACAACACAAATTAACACACAGCCCACGCTTTCTTTCTGGCTTGCAAGTTGAGCATTGACACACACCAAACACCTTCCTCCTAATCTAATCCCGCCACCCAATTAGCTCCAAGTCGTCTTCTCATTCCCCTTCCCTTCCTCCTCCTAACCTCCTGCCTTGGATGTTGTATATATAAACGCGCGCAACCACAGTTGAGAACAACCAACTCACACCAAACAAAAAGAACAACAACAACAAGATCAGAACCACCGCAGAGCAAGCAACCACACAGAGCCAAGTCAAGTCAAGAGAAGGGAATGGCGATCGCCGTGAGCGGGCAATGGACGCGGCTACGGACGCTGGGCTGCGGCTCATCCGGTGCCGTGGTCTCCCTGGCGGCCGACGCCGCGTCGGGGGAGCTGTTCGCGGTCAAGTCGTCCGTGGCCGGAGCCGACGCGGCGCTGCTGAGCCGCGAGCAGGGCATCCTCTCCGGCCTCAGCTCGCCTCACATCATCCGCTGCATCGGCGGCGCGCGCCGCGACGACGGCTCCTACCACCTCTTCCTCGATTACGCCCCCGGCGGCTCGCTCGCCGACGAGGTCGGCCGCAACGGGGGACGCCTCGACGAGCACGCAATCCGCGCATACGCCGCGGACGTCCTGCGCGGGCTGGCGTACATCCACGCCAACTCGCTCGTGCACGGGGACATCAAGGCCAGAAACATCGTGATCGGCGCCGGCGGCCGGGCCAAGATCGCCGATTTCGGGTGCGCGAGGAGGACGGTGCTGGACTCTGATCGGCCGATCGGAGGCACGCCCGCGTTCATGGCGCCCGAGGTGGCCCGAGGGGAGGAGCAGGGCCCGGCCGCCGACGTGTGGGCTCTCGGCTGCACGGTCATCGAGATGGCCACCGGGCGCGCGCCCTGGAGCGACCTCGACAACGTCCTCGCCGCCGTCCACAGGATCGGATACACGGACGCCGTGCCGGAGGTGCCGACGTGGCTGTCGAACGAGGCGAAGAGTTTCCTCGCCATGTGCTTCGCGAGAGACGCCCAAGACCGGTGCACGGCGGCGGAGCTGTTGGAGCACCCCTTCCTTGCATTGCTAGGAGATGCGAAGGTCAGGCGATGGGTGTCGCCCAAGAGCACGCTGGACGCCGCATTCTGGGAATCGGAGACCGACGACGACGAAGAGGAGGATGATGTTTGGGAGAATGCGTCGGAGAGGATCAAGTCCCTGTCGTCGTGTTCCGCCTCGGTCTTGCTCCCGGAGTGGGACTCCGACGACGAAGGCTGGATCGACGTGCTCGGCGAGCAGAGTGATGACGTCTGCGATGCGCCAGCAACCAAGGAGCCGACGGCTGATGTGGCCAGCAGGGCGCCAGGCAAAGTGTTCGGGTCCGCCGCGGCGGTGCCAGCCGAGGACGTAGCTGTCGTCGTCGGTGGCCTTTCGAGCGACGAACAACTGGACGTCGCGGAGGATGAGACTTTCGGTGGCGATATCCTGGCCGCTGATCCTTCAGTCGATCGTCAGAATAAAGTCTGTTCGAGTTCAGTGATAGATGATGTAGTTTCAGTTGAGATAATACCTTGTAATCGTCGAATAATTGCAATGCAAAAGTTTGGTTTCCCACAAAATCTGATGTTCCGTTCTGATGATTTCTCCTCAGTTCATACTCTGTTCTGGGCCCCTTCTGATGGTAAGTGTGTCCTTACTGGCGTGTTTGGAGAAAAACACATGCATCCAATCACAAAAGAAGTCCTCCTACGATTTACTATAGTAAGTAATTAAGCACGCCGTCAAGAACAGAGGATGCACTTGCCTGTGATACCACGGCAGAGGAAAGAAAGAAAAACCGCCGATGACTGACTGTTTCCTTGTGCACAGAAACTAGCTAGAGATTCGACGACGCGTGCGGGTTATTCCGTTGGTAAACAATTCGAATCCAGGTTGACAAGAGATTGGCTGGGCTCGTCGGCCACGAAACAGGCCGGGTCGACACGGGCGGCGTCGGCGTCAAGCTACACCATCTCGTGCGTACTCCTCCGGGCTCCGGCTCAAGTTAATTAATAGGTAGATGGCGCGGCAAGAAGAAAGCCTCCATCCAGAGTGGAAAAGCCAGCCAGCGACGGCGCGGGCCTACAACGTCCGCTAGCCCCTCAAGCCAAAGAAAGAAAAGAAAAGAAGTCGCCGTAGCTGCCCCTTTCACGATAGGGGCCGCCGCCCTGGGGTCCCAACCGGCCAAGCCACCGCCCCGGCGAAACCTGGACCGTCTAGCGGCGTCGGTGAGGTCATGCATGGCGGCTGACGCAACCATGTATCACCGGTTCCATCACGCCGCACTATTTCTGGCTTCCGCCTACACACGCACGCCGTCAGTGCTACTACTACGGGCGGCAGCCGGCGTCGCTGACGTGCCGTCCTTGGGTGACTGTCCGGCCGTCGGTTCTAGCGCGATCCATGCGTGTCGACCAGAACGTACGCGGCATACAGAGCATGGCCGGGCTCAGTCGGCCGCCGTCGATCTTTTGTTTCTGGGAGCGCGGTGGACAGATGGGCGCCGTCTGATTGGGCCACAGCGGATAAGAACTAGTAGTAGTAGCGGGGAAAAAGACACGAGAGCATGGCCGGGCTCTCAGTCGGCCGCCGCGTCCATAGTCGCGCGCCGGTCAGCATACATGGTCGACAAATATACGTCGATCTTTTGTTTTTGGGAGCGCGGTGGACAGATGGGCGCCGTCTGATTGGGACACAGCGGATAAGAAAGAACTAGCAGCAGGGAAGAAGACACGAGAGCATGCATCCGTTGGAATCCACGGGGGATTGGCAATTTGGGTGTTGCTGCCGACTCGTGGAAGCCAAGAGTCCACTGCTTTCGGTTATGCCTCTCTCATGCATGCTCTGTGTTGCTTTCAGGGCGATTTCGGGACAAGCTCATTAGGACTAACGGGGACTCTTCCTGATTATTATTCTAGAGAGATCTAGAACATATAGTTTCTGTAGATAGATGGATGGCAAGAACTAGCTGAGTGCAGTCGGCTATAGTAGAATGCTCTAGTGGCATAACTACACTGATGGTTGGCAAGCTAACAGGTTATCACCTCGATCGACCGGTGCTATATCATCTCTATCGATGAAAAGGGTAGGTGAACACGAGAGATAAAAATATGCATTGTTGTGGCCAACTCAGCGTACTTTGGCGGCACCAAACAGCAACAGGTGGAATGGCCAGGTATTTCTAGACCACCTAGCACCAAACATCTGCACAGTCCACCAAACAATTCAGCTTGCTTACTCCTATCAAACTTAGATCATCTCCAACGGCGCTTTCAATAGATGGCCCTGACAAGTGTGCCGGACAGGTGCTATTGGAAGCGTCCCCACTGTGGCACTAACTCTTCCACAATTTTTTTAATCAGAATTTGCAAAATAGACGGTCTAATTTAAAGTTCCGGCCACAAAAGCGCTATCGGGGTTTGACGGCCACATATAACGAACATCAAATAATGCATATAAATCAAATGGCCGGCAATGTTTCACTCGTTGCCACCTCCGGTGTGATCAACTTCATTCTTGCTGTTTTTACGACGACAACCGCTAGGTCAATCGTTGCTTGCACCGACGCCAATGTGGATGCCCCATACTTGTTGGCTTTTGCCTTCTTCCCGATTGGCCGTCCCTACGAGGCAGCTGAGGGGTGCGCTGGCCCATCCAAATCAACCTTGTTGCCGCCGTTGGGATCCCCCAGGCGCCTTCTTGGCGTCATCTCTGGCGCTCCGCGCGTTTCTGTCGGTCGTGAGCATCGACTATTTATCCTCTGTCACCCAACCCTCATCCGACATGTCGGCCGGCCTCACACGAGACTTGCGAGCAGCGGCATGAGGACGCGGGGCCTTCGACATCGGCGGGTGACTAAATGCGATAGCGGCTGCTTGTACTGGGCGGCAACGGGGTTGGCAGCAGCCCGGGTGAATGGGAAGTACTTTGGAAGGGGAAAGTGAAGTAGGATTTTATCTATGTCAATGATAGATTGTCCCGTCTAAAAAATGTGACGTGGAAGAGGTTATCGCCGCTGTCCGGCACTCACAGGCCGCTTCCTAGGGACCGGAATCATGGTGGGGTTGCCGGACCTGGTATTGGCTCCATCCGGCAAAACTATCACTACTGGGGCCGCGGTTGGGCGCCGTTTTTTGCTTCGTTTAAAAAAAAAACTACTTAATGGAAAGAGGCAACCTTTTGCTTCGTTTTTAAAAAAAAATGCTATTGTTGGTGTGCGAACACTGCAGAAAAGTCACAATGTTGTAATAATTGTTGAAAAGAACAAAAAAGACGCAAGACCATGCTGAAGGTCAACCGAGCTGGCGAGCCCAAAGTCAATACGCGAGCAGTGCCTCGTCAATCATCTGGTCTTTGCATTAATGTCGGCTACCTTATTGTTTACCAGTATACCTTTTAAGCAAAACTCGGTGTTTTATCCTAGCCCAACAGTATCATACCACTTTGTTTGTGGGGTGTACTGTACTATCTACCACTGCTTTTCTAAAAGGACTCAAAATTCTAAAATATGAGGCAACGCAAATATAACGCCGTCCACTGCGACGCAAGCAACGAGACGTGTCGCGCTCCGCCACCAAGAACAAAACGCCAGTACTTCTCCGGTTTCCCGACGCGAAAAAATACTCCATCAAGAGCAGAAAACGCTGTGCTCTTGACACTTGTCGATGAGACAACTGTGACAGGTAATGGAGGATTCGGGGTGGAGCACCTACCAACAATGCCAACTCACTACCACGATTATTATGCAGCGGTGAGAACTCATACTACTTGTATCTCGAAAATGAGTGGTACTGTCTGTTTTTTTTTAATCGGGAACTGTCTGTTATCTGTCGTTAACTAATGAGCTGAGCTAAGAATGATTCGATTGATGTGAGGGGCGATCGTCTCTTCGCTGATAGGCCAAGGGGGATATGATGTTTATCACCAAGGCGTGATTATAGGCTTACATCACTTTTCTTCCTCCGATTGTCCTATATTCAGAGTATGTGCTGTGATTGGTTTCTTCTCGCCGTCGTCATCGAGCATTTTAGATTGGAGGCGCACGCATCTAATCCGAGGCTCCTCACAGGTGTTTCAGATCGATAGACCATGCAGTGCAACCGATAGAAGAACATGGATCAGCAAAACACGTCTCCCTTGTTAAATTATTCCAGACACATTTCACGGGCAACCAATTGAAGTCGTTCCAAATTCTGATTGTCCTAGGCTCCTAGCATGGCTGAGCCAGGAAAGCAATACCTATCATTTCTGTTTAGAAAAAACAAGGCAAAGAACTAACTATTTTAGTAATTGATTCGGAAAAAGGAGTTTCAGTTATTTATCGGAAATCGGAGAAAAACCGGTACTGTTAGAGTATATTTGTGATACGGAAAGATATGGTAGAGATAGGATTTGTTTCTTGTCTTGTACTCCAAGTCGGTCTCTTGTACTCCTATATATACTCACCCATGAGACTCAATAATACATCCATCATATTCCGCCAATCTCATAATTCTACATGGTATCAGAGCGGCAAGATCCTTGACCTAGCCGCCGCCGCGCTTCCGCACCGCGCAGCCCCCGAGGAGGTCAATCTCCATGATCTCCGCCAGGGGCCGCGCCGCCCGTACCTAGGGTTCGTCCGCCGTTCGGTTGATCGGCTGCCCTAGAGTCTTTTTTTCGATCTATAGATCGGTTTTTTTCTCCGTCGGTCGCTCGACCAGAGTTTTCTTTTTTGATTTGCCGATCATAGATCGGATTGCGTCACCCACCGCCCGTCGTCTTATCGCGCCTCTACTCCGACAACGGCATCGACCTGCACCGGCCCGCTCCTCGACAGCCGGCTATCGCGGTCGACTCGCCGGCGCCGACTCCGCACCGGCCGGCTCCTTGAAGCCGGCTATCGCGGCCGACTCGGCAGCACCGACTCCGCACCGACCGGCTCGTCTTCACCGAACGCACAGCAAGGCCGGACGCGTCGTCCAAGGGACGCCTCGACGCGTCGCAGCCGGCTTCTGGCTTGCACGGTCTCCATCACCGGTTCGTCTTCGCCGTCATCGCTCGGGACTTCACCGACAACTTCGCCATCGACTCTGATCTGCGCGTCGTCGTTGCCGCTATGGCGCGTACCACGCCACGTCCGTCTGATCAACCGATCGCGCGCCTGTCTACGCCAAGCACGTCCCCGAGCACGCGCCTACCACCGATCGAGCTGCAGGCTGCCGCCGCGTCGACCCTTCGAGCTGTCGCGCCGCCGCCTTTGGTCCACGTTATCGGCTTCCAACGCGCCATCCCAGGCGTGTACGCCGCCGGTGGCACCCAGCCGCTGCACCGACTCGCGCCCCGCAGCTACGCCGCCCCCTTGGGCTGTAGCGTTGCTGCACGCGCGCGGTCTTCATCGCCGTCCCCCGCGCATCGACGTTTTCGGTTCCCACCGAGCCACCTCCTATGACGCGGGTCGCGAACGTCCGCACATGGTTTTCGTCACACCGCCGGGTTCTTCCTCGCCTACTTCGAGTAACGCCGCCGCCGTTCTACAGGTAACCTGCATGGCCACTCTGGCCGTCGCAGGTCCCGCTGATCACACCATGTCCAGGCGTCCAGCATGGCCACTCCAGGCCACCGCTGTCTTCGCCGCCTTCTACGTCTTCGTCCACCACGACCTCGTCACTAGCGTTATCTTCTCGTCCCCGACTACGTCTACTCCGACAACCGTGGACGACATCGGCACCTTCTACCCCACGCCGATTGGCGCCGCAACCGTTGTCGACTCCTCCTCTGCTAGTCCCTCCGACACTGGCGTATGGTTCATGGTGGTCCCTGCCCCCGCACGCACGGTACTGGCAACACCGGTGCGTGCCTTCGTCCCCGACGTGTCCCCGAGTCTGGCAAGCTCGGGTCGGCGCCTCGTCTTCATCGGCTTCGACAACGTCCTCAGCATCGACTCCCTCCTCTACGATTGCCTCGACTACGTCACCAAGTTCTTCTATGCGTACTCGGCTCTGGCAAAGCCGGAGTATGCTTTCGTCCCCAACGTGCGCCTTGTTCTGACAAAACAATGGCCGCACCTCGCCCTCGACGGCTCGGACTGCATCATCTCCGGCATCGGCATCCTCAACGACTGCCTCGACGCGTCTCCGTCCTCTTCACGCGCACTATGGCACGCGGCTTCATGTGCGTCTACCTCGACACCGGCAACCCGACCACGACATCGGCCACGGCGACCCCTCGCACGGCTACCCCGACCAAGGCTGCACCGCCTAACGCTCTCGGCTCCCTCGACATCGGCACAAAGGGCTATCACCTCGCTTGAGCTCCTCATCAGCTTCCTCTACAGTCCAAGCATCGCGCCGCGACACCGTCCACGACGTTCCCGCTCCTACTACGGGGGATGTCAGCCTACTGGATTCTACTTCGGTTCCTCTCCAGTCTGACCGTCCGCGACGTTCCAGTTGTTCACGACGCTACCGCTACGACTGCGGGGGATGTTAGAGTATATTTGTGATACGGAAAGATATGGTAGAGATAGGATTTGTACATGTACAACACGCCCAACTGAACTAGCAATCAACAACGATGCAACATACACCACCGAGGAGAGACACACCACCAGGGAAGCACACAAGCGTCATCTTCGTCGTTCCTCCATGAGCTAGTGAACCCGACTTCGCCATCAACTTTCACAGGCAACACATTCACCATAACACATGCGTGAAGGCATAAGATGTGCCAAACAACCGGCCACACACGGCTGTGTCCGACAAGCCCGGTCCTAAGATCGGGAGTTTGGTGCCCCGCTAGAACCCACACCATTTATATCCATTGGTGGTTGCTCTAAACAATGTTGTTTGAAACGTCAAGTATCGATCATGTACATTGTGTTAAATTTTGACTTGCTAGATAATTTGACCACGAAAAAAGAAGTGAATAATAATTTTATCGGTATCAGTTTGTACGCTAAAAGTTTCTGCACATATGTTTAATTAATCATGCACTAGCAACCATAATTGAGATATTTCTTAGATTATATTCTTTCTTTACCACAAATATGTTTAAACTATATAGATTATAAATTGAAGAAGCAATACTTCTATTATATATTGTTATAAGATACAGTTTACTATCTTTTATTCATACTCGGTACAAATAACAAATATATCAACTAATAGTTAGTAAAATTGCAAGTTACGTGGCTAAATTATGCCAATAAATAGAAATCTATTTTTTTTGTAGCAACATGCTTAAAATAAGATCTATAAGTACAAAAGTTAAGTAAAAATTATATTTATTGCTCCCGCCCCAAAGTTCCAATGGACCCGCCATGGGAGGAGTAGGGTATTACCCGTCTCAAGTGGGCCCAAATCTGTGTAAACGTGTGTTTGGTTGCCGAACTCAGCCTGAGTAGATTAGGATGGTCCATGATTTGCTCCTGTTTGGTGCCAACTGACCTGAACGGAACCACCCCTGACTTTTGAATATTCGCTACATATTTGAGATCGATCGGTTCGTAGAAAATGGTTGCACCATTCGGCCCACCTCCTCACGCGCCACTCGCCTCACCTCCTCATCGCATCTCACCCCCTCCTGAAACTCTCCTCTCGTTCCTCTCCTCTCAACTGTAGGCGGCGGCGGCAAGATCTTCCCGGAGTGGCAAGTGCGACGGCTCGTGTCCTCGCCTCCTCCTGCTGGTCGTGTCTCCTTTCTCCGTCCTCCTGCTGGTCGCGCGGCGGCAGTAGACATCGATGTTGAATATTGTATACCGGTTCGGCTTGGGTTAGGGTTTAGTCTCTCTCTCTCTCTCCTATATATATGTACCTTTGGTGATTATCAATGTGTGGAATATAGATTTCTATCCAACAGCTTGGTATCAGAGCCTCCCTCGCGTGCCGCCTCTGCGCCGCCGCAACATGGCCACCTCGGCTACCTCTTCTTCTTCCTCCGCCACCACCCTCCCCATTGCCTCCGCGCCTCAACTTCCTCCAAGCACCATGAGCAATCCCCTCTCTACTCTCCCTATATCACTAACAACCACCGATCCCCTAAACCTAAACGGCCTCTCCGTTCATCTACCCACCACCACCACCTTCTCCAATGCGCAACCCTCCCTTGCTCTCCCCTCTCACCTCATCCCACCCAATCTCTCCCACCCAATCCTCGGCGTCCACATCTCCATCTACATCAAATTTTAGGTCACCGCCAACGGATCCAAATTCCCCAAGTGGCGCCAGATCATCACCAGCGTTCTCACCATGTACAAGGCGCTCGATCACATCCAGGAGGGCGCCGCGACTGTCAACCCTAGCGACGACTGGCTTGCGGTCGACATCCACATCTCGCTATGGTTCATGGCCACGCTAAGTGACGATCTCTACCGCCTCGTCCACATCGCCGACGGCCGGACCTGGTCCTCATGGACACGATTGCTCCGCTTCTTCATCAACAACGAGGCCACGCGCTACGTCTTCCTCAGCAAAGCCTTCCACAACACTCAGCGGGACGACCTCTCCATCACCGCCTACACCAGGAAACTCCAGAATCTAGCTGATGATCTCGCCGCCATCGGCCATCCGGTGAGCGACTATGACCTCACCCTCCAATTCCTCGACAGCCTCGGTGGTAAATACAAGCTGCAGGCCAAAATTCTGAAGACCTCTGTGCCTCCCTTTGCGGATGCTTGTTCCCGCCTCCAACTCACCGAGATCAACGAAGATGCACAACAGAAACAGGACAGCGCCCAGGCCATGGCCGTACACACCGGCGCCGCTGTGGCGCACCCAGCAGTGGCGGTCATCCCTCTGGCGGGCGTGGAGGACTCAGAGGCGGACACCCACATTTTCCCGGTGTCAGCCCCAACTACCGAGGCAAGAACCCGATCCCTGGATTCCAGTACGGTGGCCCGAAGACACCTCAGCCCCACGGCCCCTCGTCCTCGTCCGGCGGTGGCGTCGCGGCCGCGGTCAGAATACCTATCTGTCTGGTGGACACGGTGGTAACCAGCAACCCTGGCTTGGCTATTTTGCTCCGATGGGGACGACCTTCCCCCCGTGCTCGCCCTGGATCCCGCCCAATGCCTCCAGCATCTTCGGACCCCGCTGATGACCCACAAGTATAGGGGTGTATCGTAGTACTTTCGATAAATAAGAGTGTCGAACCCAACGAGGAGCAGAAGGTGTTGACAAGCGGTTTTGATGAAGGATTCACTGTAAATGCTCACAGACAAGTTTTTAGGAGTTTTCGATATGACAGATAAATAAAGTACAAGTAAATAAAATGCAGTAGTAATAGTTGCAGCGAGTGGCCCAATCCTTTCTACAGCAAAGGACAAGCCGGTTGTTGTACTTATAATGACCAAACGTTCTTGAGGACACACGGGAGTATTGTCAAGTGCTTTCGCTTCATATAGTTGATTAATCTTCATTGTTTTGATAAGTGTTGTGTGGGTGAACCTATGCTAATGCACCGCCCTTCCTAGGACTAATACATACTTGTGATTATACCCCTTGCAAGCATCCGCAAATACAAGAAGGTGAACCTATGCTAATGCACCGCCCTTCCTAGGACTAATACATACTTGTGATTATACCCCTTGCAAGCATCCGCAAATACAAGAAAGTAATTAAGATAAACTAACCACAGCCTTAAACTTTGAGATCCTGCTATCCCTCATGCATCGATATACCAACGGGTGTTCAGGTTTCTGTCACTCCGGCAACCCCAGAATTGGCAAACGAATACACAATGCATTCCTCTAGGCCCATAAAGGTGAAGTATCATGTAGTCGACGTTCACATGACACCACTAGAAGAATAACACCACAACTTAAGCATCAAACCATTAAATATTACTCAACATAATTCACTACTAACATCAAGACTTCTCCCATGTCCTCAAGAACTAAACGAACTACTCACAAGACATCATACGGAACATGATCAGAGGTGATATTGTTGGCCCAGTGAAATCCCGGGTGTGCTGGGCCTGTCCTATACGGCCCTCGACACTTGATGGCGATTTTTGCTAAGGACCAAGCCTACGGCTTGGAGAGCCTCGTGAGGCGAATTGCCTCGCGAGGGATTTGAGGCAGCGAGGCCTGCGGAGGCCATATCCACTGCTGCCCCCTCTTAAGGAAATCTCCCCTGGGGAGAGGTCAACGCCGAATTCTCTACAGGGCATCCAAGCCCTCGTGGAGATCGCTTCGCTGCAAAGCAACCTCTGCAGAGCGCACATGGGCTCTGCAGCGGCCGCAGAGTGACGCGCGCCCCTGCGCGCGGTGACGACGACGCCGCAGTTGCCATTTTGGTGATTAAAGGGGTCAATAAAGCTGTGCCACCCGCTCCGGACTACAAGGATTTCCTCTTTGGTGATAAGGGGACCGGCCGGCGCTACGCTCCAAGGCCAACGTCACCGTGGGCACCCCCACGTTCCTCTGCGGCCCCAGCTGGCCGTCCTGCATGGACGGTGGGTACTCTGCTACAGGAGTCAGCTTTACGCTCATGGACCGCGTCCATGGACATCCGGGCTGCGATGCACCGCGCTCCACCTTCTGCGCCACGTGACAGCCCTACCACAGTGCGAGTGCAAGGAGGGAGCACGGGGCGCCTATAAAAGGAGGGCAAGGTGCACCGTAGCAAGGGATCGCATTCTCATTCCAGCATCGCCACTTACGCGCAAGGAAGAAGAAGACCTTGCTTCCCTTCCTTGTATACACCATTGCCAAAAGAGAGCCTCGGCAAGCTCATTGTACTGTAACCTCTACAAGCAGTGCAATACAGACAAGCAGGAGTAGCGGTATTACCTCCACACGAGGGCCGTGAACCTGGGTACGGGCTGGTGTTCATCTCTGTCGTGATGTCCCTCCGCTTGCTCGACGAGCACCGTCGCCGTGCAGGTTGAGGGTTGTTTGACCAACGTGTTCAGCCCCTTACACGAACTCTCTTCGTGAGCTTGACTATCCCTGTTTCGTGGGAGTCATTCTCCGACAATTGGCGCGCCAGGTAGGGGGCTGAGGCGCGTCTTCAACCTTCATCGACCTCTGCGCCATGGCGGACACTCGCGCAGCTCGCGCCACCCGGCGGGCGTCAGGCAGGGCAACCACCGAGCCCGCTGCCAACACCACCAACCCTCGCGGCCGTCCCCGCGCCAGCCGTGCCACGGGGCGCAACACCGCTGAACCGCGGGTGGAGCACCCCGAGGACGACGACGGCAACCACGACGACCGCTTCGACGACGACGTCGACCACGGGCACGGCGAGGACGCAGAGTCCTCGCACCCGTCCCAGCGCCACAGCGCCTCCACTCTTGGGCGTCCAGCGCCCAGCCCAAACACCGCGCTGCTCATGGCCGCGGAACTCTTCCGCTACCGTCCCACAGCTGAGGCGCACGACAACTGGCTCGGCCGCCTTCAGCACCTCGTCGACATTGCGGCGGCACCGCGCGCTGCTCCTGCGGCGTCGCGCTCTCTGGTGCACCACAACTCCGGACGCGCTGGAACCACCGCGCATGGCGCCTCCGCCGCCGCCTCCGCCAGGTCCGCCTCCGCCGCGGCGCACAAGGCCGCATCCCACGCGTCTCGCCGCGCGATTGTCAAATCGTGCAGCGGACACCCCCAGACGCGCGGGTGGAAATGGAGCGCCAGAAGGACCTCCAGAAGCGCATCGTGGAGGAATCGGCCAGGCAGGGCGACAGAACCGCCGTGCTCTTCAGGGGGCATCGCCTCGTACGCCACAGGTTGCGCGGCCTTCACCCGCAACCTGCGGCGCGTCGTCTGGCCACAGAAGTTCAGGCCTGACCTACCCAAGGGCTACGACGGCACGAACAACCCCATCGAGTTCTTGCAGCTCTACACCACCTCCATCCAAGCTGCGGGGGGAGACGACAAGGTCATGGCCAACTGGTTCTCCCACGCTCTCAAGGATTCCGCCTTGTCGTGGCTCCTGAACCTTCCCGAGGACTCCATTGACTCGTGGGAGGAGCTCTGCCAGCAGTTCGTTGCGAACTTCAAGGGCACGTACGAGCGCGCCCTCACCTACAACGACCTGCGAGCTGTGCGCCAGAAGCCTGGCGAGACCCTCCGCAGGTACATCCAGCGCTTCAGCCAAGTCCGCAACAAGATCCCGAACATCCCGGACTCGCACGTCATTGCGGCCTTCAGAGAGGGCGTCACCAACCACAGGATGCTCGAGAAGCTCGGCATCCATGATACCCTTCCTCCGTGGTGAAGCTCTTCGACATCGCAGACAAGTGCGCCAAGGCAGAAGAAGGGCTCCTCTTCGTCAAGGTGGGCTCGACAGACGACCCTGTCGAGGGATCCAAGACCCAGAAGAGGCGTGACGAGACAAGCGCAAGCCTACCGCAGTCCTGGCAGCTGAACCCGACGCCAAGCATGTTCGCGAGGACTCTCCAGAGGCTGGCAAGAAAGGTGGACAACCGCCCGTTCTGCATCTACCACAACAGGCGCGGCCATGCGACAGAGAACTGCTATGACCTCAAGCAACTGAGCAAGAAGCGTGAGCAAGAAGAGGCAGCGGTGGCCGCGGCAGAGGCCGTGGTTACCGCAAAGGTGGACGCAAGGGCAACTTCCAGAGGCCTCAGGGAACTCAGGCGAATGCCGCCGAGAAAAACAACAATCTGCCCGACGAAGAGCCTGGAGGCTACCAGGCCCCCAAGGGTGCCATGGCATGCATCCTCGGCGGATCCCAGGCGCCCAAGTCGAACAACCAGTTCAAGCAGTTCGCTCGCGAGCTCAACGCAGCGCTTCCCGGGGTCGAGACGTCCCGCCCCCTCAAGTGGTCCCAGTACACCATCGCCTTCGACGCCAAAGACCACCCCAAGTCTACAAAGACTGTGGGCACCCTCCCGTTGGTGTGCACCCCCACCATCAACAACATCGCCGTCGGCAAGACGCTCATTGATGGGGGTGCAGGCCTAAACGTCATCTCTGTCGAGACCTTCGAGACGCTTCAAGTGCCCTACGAGTGGCTCATGCCCTCCAGGCCCTTCACCGGGGTCACCAGCGGCTCAATCTCGCCTCTGGGGCAAGTGAGGCTCGCGGTCACTTTTGGCACGCAGGAGAACTACCGCACCGAGCTAATTGACTTCGACGTCGCGCACATTGGCCTGCCCTACAACGCCATCCTCGGCTACCCCGCCCTCGCGAAGTTCATGGCCGTCACGCACCATGCCTACAACATGGTCAAGATCCCTGGCAGCGGTGGCACCATCACCATACGCGGTCACGTACAGGACGCCACGCGCGCCGTCGAGATCGCCTACAAGGCCGCTGCCATGGCATTCCCCGCTGACGAGGACATGGAGCCTCTCGAGAGGCCCAAGAAGAAGAAACAACTGTTCACTCAAGAGCAAGCATCTACAAAGAAGGTGTCGCTGAGCACCAGCGGCTCGGGGGCTGAGGCTCGGGGGCTAGCGTCACCATAGGCGCTGGCTTGCCTCCCAAATAGGAAAGCGCGCTCGTCGCCTTCCTTCGGGCAAATTCTGACATGTTCGCATGGACTCCGTCAGAAATGTCCGGTGTACCAAGGGAGGTGATCGAGCACCACTTAGCCGTGTGTCCAGACGCACGCCCTGTAAAGCAAAAAGCGCGGAAACAAGCCCCCGAGAAGCAAGCGTTCATCATCAAAGAAGTAGAGAAGCTGAAAGCAGCAGACATCATTCGAGAAGTTGCCCACCCCACTTGGCTCTCCAACGGTGTGGTTGTCCCAAAACCCAATGGAGGAGGCCGGCTCTGCATCGACTACACAGACGTGAACAAGGCTGCCCCAAGGATCCATACCCCATGCCAAGGATAGACCAGATTGTGGACTCCACCGCCGGCTGTGATCTCCTCTGTTTCCTGGATGCCTTCTCAGGCTACCACCAGATCAAAATGGCCAAGGAAGACGAGGAGAAAACAGCATTTCTCACCCCTTGTGGTGTGTATTGCTACACTTGCATGCCCTTTGGCCTAAAAATGCCGGCGCCACCTTCCAGAGGCTCATGAGGATCGCCTTGGGGGCTCAGATGGGAAGAAATGCAGAAGCTTATGTCGACGACATCGTGGTCAAGTCTCGCGAGGGAGACACTCTCTTGAAGGATCTCGAGGAAACCTTCGCCAGCCTGCGCAAGGTGAACATCAAGTTAAACCCCGCCAAGTGCGTCTTCGGGGTGCCTTCAGGCAAGCTCCTCGGGTTCCTCGTGTCCCACCGCGGCATAGAAGCAACCCTGACAAGATCAAGGCTATAGAAGACATGCAGCCACCTCGCCGCCTCAAGGACATGCAGCGCCTAGCAGGATGCATGGCCAGCTTAGGCCGCTTCATCTCCAAGTTCGGCGAGAGAGCCTTGCCATTTTTCAAGATCATGAAGAAATCCGGCACCTTCAAGTGGACTCCAGAGGCTGACGAAGCATTTAAGGACTTGAAGAAATACTTGGCTAGCTCACCAGTCATGGTAGCCCCCAGGGCAGGCGAGCATCTGAAGCTGTACCTAGCAGCCACTCCACAAACTGCTAGCGCCGTCCTGGTGGTGGAAAGAGAAGAGCCAGTTCTCCCCAAGAAAAGCACTGCCACACCAAGTCCAGAACCTCCCGACGAGGGAACAGTCTCTCCAGACCCAGTGCCAGGCCCACAGCCTCAAGTCGAGCCCCACGAGCACCCCTGCCGAGGCTCCTCCACAGGCAAACCTCGCCAAAACTCCTGAGGAGCCTCTCGAGGGAGCCGACGCTGCTGCACCATCAACGACCCTCGTCGAGCATCCAGTCTACTTCGTCAGTACTGTACTGCGAGATGCTCGCGAGCGGTACCCAGTGCAGCAGAAGCTCCTCCTCGCGCTACTCATCGCCTCCAGGAAGCTGCGCCACTACTTCCAGGGTCACCCCATCACGGTGGTCACGTCCTTCCCCCTGGAGCAGATCCTGCGCAACCCCAACGCTACTGACCGCGTCGCAGGATGGAACATTGAGCTGCAGCCATTCAACTTGCGCTTCGACACCACAAGAGTCATAAAAGGGAGAGCGCTGGCGGATTTCGTCGCCGAGTGGACAGACCCAACTCCTGAAGAGCCTCGCGAAGAAGAAACCGCGTCATCGGGAGATACAATGCCAAGCCACTGGACCATGCACTTCGATGGAGCTTTCGCCTGCCGCAATGGTGGGGCTGGCGTTGTCTTAACCTCACCAAAAGGTGACAAGCTCTACTACGCCATCCAGCTGTGCTTCACAATGACAAGATCTCCAACAACATCGCCGAGTACGAGGGCCTCCTCGCCGGGCTCAGAGCCGCAATCGCCCTTGGCGTCAAGCACTTACTCATAAAGGGTGATTCCCAGCTCCTGGTTAACTTCTCCAACAAGAGCTACACGCCTAAGACGACCACATGGCCGCCTACCTTGAAGAGGTCCGCAAGCTCGAGAAGCACTTCAGGGGCATGGAGCTCATGCACATCCCGCGAAAGGAGAACCAAGAGGCAGATGACATCGCCAAGCGAGCATCACGAAGGCAGGCCCAGCGGCCGGCGTGTTTGAAGAGAGACTCTCCAAGGCGTCCATAAAGCAGCCACAAGAAGCAGCAGCCGCAAGCACAGACGAAGTACTCCCACCACCTCCTATAGGTGGGGCACCCAACTGCGGTCCATCCTCAGGGGAGCGTCTGCTGCTGGCTATGGTGCACCAAGAGACAGGCTGGGTTGACGAACTCAAAGACTACCTGCTGAAGGGAGTCCTTCCTGAAGAAGACGCGGAGGCAGAACGAGTGGCTCGACAAGCCAAGTCATACTACATCCTCGAGGGAGACCTGTACCGCAAGCGCCCAAATGGAATTGCACTCAAGTGCGTCCCCCCCGAGGAAGGCCGCATGCTGATCAGAGACATTCACAGTGGAGAGTGTGGCCACCATTCCTCTGCACGCACCCTGGCAGGCAAGGTCTTCAGGAGCGGTTTCTACTGGCCCCAAGTGCTTCAAGATGCCACCACCATCGTCCAGTCTTGCGATGCGTGCCAGTTCCACGCCAAGCAAGTTCATCAGCCTGCACTGGGACTCCAAACCATCCCGCTCTCGTGGCCTTTCGCGGTCTGGGGCCTTGACATTCTGGGACCCTTCCCGAGATCACAAGGGGGCTACCGTTCCTCTTCGTGGCAGTCGACAAGTTCACCAAGTGGGCAGAGGTTGAAGCAGTGCGCAGCATACCGGCCAGGGCGCAGTAAAATTCATCAGAGGCCTGGTCTGCCGCTTTGGTGTGCCTAATCGCATATCACCGACAATGGCTCACAATTCACCAGCGGCATCTTCAGGGCCTACTGCGAGAGCCTCGGCACCAAGCTCTGCTTCGCCTCGGTGGCTCACCCACAGAGCAACGGCCAAGCCGAGCGAGCAAATGCTGAGGTCCTCAAGGGCCTCAAGACAAGAAGCTTCAATCGCCTGAAGGGCTACAAGGGCTGGATAGACGAACTCCCGTCCGTGCTCTGGTCCATCCGCACGAACCCCACGAAGCCCACTGGTGAGACGCCATTTGCTCTCGTGTATGGAGCTGAAGCAGTCCTCCCCACAGAGATCAAGCATGGATCCGCACGGGTCCTTGCCTTCAACGAGGACGATCAAGCAGACCTCCACAGCGACGACCTGCTACTCCTTGACGGGTTGCGCCGCCGTGCCGCCCTCAGGGCAGCCAAGTACCAGCAAGACCTGCGACGCTACCACAGCCGCCACATACGTCCGCGCACTCTCGAGACAGGCGACCTCGTCCTCAGGAGAATCCTCTCCAGGGAAGGTCTCCACAAGCTCTCGCCAATGTGGGAAGGCCCCTACAGGGTCTCACACATCGCCAGGCCTGGCGCGGTACGCCTCGAAACGGAGGACGGCATTCCGGTCAAAATCCATGGAACATCGCGCATCTACGCAAGTTCTACCCGTGATCATAGTCACGCCAGACATTTTTTGTCTCTAGAGGGAAGCACACAACTTCACCTCCAAGCTTCACAAAAGCTTCTCCTCCCGAGGGCCAGCCCCTCTGAGCTCTCCTGATTACGTGCCGCCGCAGGCCGTGAAGAGTCTCAGCCACTGAATGTGGTCCCCATGCCTCGACATGGAAAACTTTATCTTGGTCACACCAAGTGTAATGAACCAATTCGTTTCTCGATGAAACATTGCGCTGAGGCGCCGCTATGTAATATTTTGGTGGTGAGTTTTACTTTTCATCATCTTAGTTCATTTCGCGCTCATATTCTTCCCCATGCGCACCTCGCGAGCGGGGGCTGAGTACGGTGACTGTGCCTCAAGAGCACCCCAACAGCACCGCAAAATCCAAAGGATCCGAGCTCTAGCACGTGAGCACGCTCTCACGCCTGTTACCTCCCCAAAGAGCTCTGGCCCATGGGCTTGCTCCCAAAACACGCCACCTCACCAAAGGACCTTGGTACTTACTCTCCTCGCGAGATACCCATGAGGAAGCCTATAAGCGCGCATGTGTTTACTACCATGTGTGCTTTGGGTCTGCCTCTCTAACCAATACAGGGAACAAGAAGTCCTCCCCAAGGTCGAGAAGTCACGCTCCGACCCCTAGAAGGGAGCGCACCATCAGGGAAGCCAACGCCCTCTACGAGGCCAAAGTCTCACCAAGCTAAGTCTAGCGCTTGCGCTCCTCAGAAGTTTTTTCTCCCTCTCACGGGCACCTGTCGCCCCTCGAGCGGTTTTTTCTCTCTCACACTCCATGGACTGCTTGTGCGTCAAAGGGGAGCCCTCGAGCACCGCGACTCGAGAGCCCTTACCTCTCCAAGCCTTAAACACCCCCCGGCCTTGCCGAGTCACGCTCCGGCATACCGTAGCGGCGGTGTCATAGCGCAAAGAGATGGGTCCTGACGACGTAGAGCGAAGAAAGACATGGAACAGGGACAAAGGACCCTTCGAGGGGCACACACACATGTTTGCATACGATCAAAGTATCTTACAAGCCAGCGTGAATTAAAACAAGTCTTAAAACAAAGATAATTGCGCCAAGCGCATCTTGTTGCAGGAGTGGCCTAGGCAGAGGGTTCACCATCGCCGTCCTCTTCAGCCTTCTCTTCTTCGGCGCCTTCATCCTCCTCAGCGGCCTGCTCCGCCTCAACCCTCTTGAAGCGGTCGACGTAATCGTTGACTTCTTCTCGAACCAAGTTGGAGAGCTCCCAGGCCGGATCTCCCTCGATGGGCTCGGTCACTGACTCGAAGTCGAAGCCGGGGTGAAGGCGCTGGAGGTTGGCGAAGACGCGATCGATCGCCACGGTCAAGAGCTTGCGGCACTCCTCATCAACAACGTCGCCAAGTTCCGCCACAGGGCCCTCGAGCACAGAGAAGAGCTGGTCGAAGTAAGCAAGATATGTGGCGGCATCAGCGTTCCCATGGACGGGAACAATAGGTGCATCCACTCCTAGCTGCCCCGCGAGAGTATTCCCCCGGGCCACTAAGGATTGGAACATGCGCTCCCGTTGCTGCGTCAAGACCTGTGCCGCCTGCACGCGATGCTCAGCCTCTTCGCGCGCTCCACGACAGGGCCCACCTGAGCGGTCAACTCCTTCATGTCCGCCATCAAGAGGCAAAGTTCTGTTCCGCGCGCGCCGAGCCTCCGCGGCAGCCTGGAGGCGAGAGTCGAATCGCTTCTTCTGGGCCTCAAGGTCCTGGACGCGAGCCTCAAGCTCTTTGCGTCTCTTCGTGAAGCGCTCCTCTTGCTTCTTGGCCTTATCCGCGAAGTCTTTTCTACAGCTGTCGCGAAAGAGCTTCTCCTTCGTCGCAGACTCTTCCGCCATCTTCTCCTCCTTTTGCGAAGGTTCTCGTTGGTCAGCGCAAGGCGCTTCTGGTAGAACTCCTCATCTTGAGTGACCTTGTACTCGCGGGCTTCCAGGTGCTCCCGCTGCGCGGATTGATCCTTCTCGATCTGCTCAATGGTCTTCGCGTTTGCGCGCCTCGGCCTCGCGGGCGTCGAGATCAGCTCCGCGCTGCACGATCAAGTCTTCGCGAATGCTCAAACTCTCACGAATTTCTCCAAACTCTGCCGCACATTTTCCGACTCGGCGACGATCCCCGCCTCGCGGTCTAGAAGCTCTTTGTGCTTGGCGGAGACCGCCGCTCGCGCGCCGCCAGCTCCTGGTGTTTGGCCTCGGTCTCCACCTCGAGAGCCTCGCGCCTAGCACCCAGGTCCGCTAGGGTCTCCTCGACCTCGCGGACCACGCTGATGCGGATCTCCTCAGCAGAGCGCAGCGCTGCCTCGCGCTGCGCCTGGGCAGCTTCGTTCTTCCGGCGGCAGCTCTCCACGGTCTCATGAAGACAAGCCCAGCCCCGCGCAAGCTCAGCGGCCTCCTCCGCCCTGGAGCGATCTTCCTCGGCAAGCTGGGCCTCAAGCTCCGTCGAGAACCTCCCTCGCCGAGCGGAGGACAGCCCCACGGCGGGCTGCGCGGGGCGCCGCCCCCGCAGAACTAAGGCCCGGCTCGCCGGAGGGCCTGGAAAGCCGGCGCCTGCCGAGGATTCCGGAGCGTCCAACCTTGGGCTCCGAGTGGCCTCAAGGCGCGCCTGGGGGCTCTGGTGCGAGCCCCCTCTTGGTCCACCAAGGGCCTTCAGGGGGCTTTGATGAGAACCCCCCTCACCGGAGGCCTCCTGGGGGTTCGGGGCATCTTCATCTTCAACCACGTCATTCTTCTGCCCCTGGGGAGCGCTCTCCTCTCCAGGGACAGGGTTGGCCTTCTCAGTTGAGGCCGCCTCCCCAGCGGCCTCAGAGTCCGCTGTGGCCTCTCCAAGTTTCGTGCTCGGTGGGGGCGATGACGCGGCGGCCTCCTCCATTTCGACGTCAGCGCACGCCCCCGCGGACGCCCCTGTCACCGCGGCACACTCCTTCGCCGGCGGCGTGAACCTCGCCGCATCCGCATCCGCCGTCCCCTCCGGCTGCGGGGGGGACGTCAGGCCGCATAGGTGGAGGCATCGCCACCTCTGCCTCCCCCTCCATCTCCTTGCAGTGCTCCTCCGCTTCAGGAGGCGGTGCGCCTCAGGAGATGAAGCAGTGCCCTCGGGAGGCACCTCGTCAACTGTACACGCTGCAGGCGCCGCTGCAGCGCTGGGGATCTCTCCAAGCCTCCGAAGTCTCCGCCTCTTCGGCACCTCGGGGCCCCTGGAGAGGCTAAAACTCAAAAACTCCGCAGGAAGCCTACGCAAAACAAGCCAAACAGAAAAGGGAGTCGTTCTTACCCTGATGTCTTGGCGCGGGAATCGACCCACACCGTGTTCGACGACCGCCACGGCCTCGTGGTGCGGCTCCGGCGCCGGAACCC
>CAMZMU010000057.1:23880423-24166138 GCA_947311845.1 Poa pratensis | reverse complement strand
ACAATCCTGTGGAGCGGGACCGCCTTATCGCCAGGCTGGGGGATATCAGGAGCCGTGAAGAGCGTCTCCATAATGGTGCGCACCTCCTGCTGCGTGAAGAGGTTTGCGCTCAGGCGCATTTTGTCCCTCTGGTTGGAGTTAAAGCCACATTGCGTCCGCGTGCCACTGGAGCGGAGCAATGCGGCGCTTCACGAAGTCCTTGGCCACCATCTGCCCGGTGAGGCCTGCCTCGCGGAGGTCCTTCAAGCGCCTCATCACAGGGCCAAGCGCGGCTCCCTTGAGCGCTTTAGAAGACCAGCTCGCCCTCTTCATCGGAGGCGCCTCGGGCAGGTCAAAGAAGGCGCTCCGGCTGCCAAGCTTCATGAGGAACCAGCGCTTGCGGAAGTCCTCCACCTCTTCGTCACATTGGTCACAATGTTCTCGCCGTTCCGCGCGATGGGGATGTATGTGCCCTTCATGCCCTCCGCGATGCGGAAGGACACGCACCTGACCGCTCCTTGTTCGCCGTGAACCGGAGCGCGTAGAAGCTTCGGAAGAGGTCCACCGAAGGTGGGATGCCGATGTATGCCTCGCAGAGGTAGGCGAAGATGGCGAGGACAAGGATGGAATTAGGGTGGAGATGAAGGACCTGGATCTGGTAGCACTCCAGAATCGCCAGGAAGAAATCGGAGAAAGGAGGCACAAGCCGGCGAATAGGGTGTGCATGAAGATGGGTAGAAGTCGCCGAAGGAGTTGTCCGCCGGCTTAAGCACTGTAGCGCCGTGCTCGTTGGTCGCTGAAGCCGCCATGTGACGCACTTTCTCCAGCTGCGCTTTCTTCTTAAAGTGGAAGCCGGTCAGAGCCGGCTCGAAGTCGCCGACCTGCTGCGTCGCGGCAGGTTCGCCGCCCTGCACCACGGCTTTGCCTTTCGAGGCCGCGGAAGCTTTCTTGGGCGCCATTGCCGCAGGATTGCAAGGGGGGAGGTGCGTCGAAGACACAGGAGCGCATGCGTCAAGAGCAAGGAGACGGGCGCGCAAATGAGGCAGTAATGCTGCCTGAACCGGTGCTGCAGGCTTTATTCCCCTCCGAGCAGTTACCGAGACGTGGTGGGACCCCCCACTACGCCCATCATCTCCGAGGAGAACGTGTCGTCGCGGCGTAACTGCCCTGCACGTGTTTCAGGCCGGCCGGACACTTTGGGCCCATGACGGTTCGCCTGCATCCATCGGACTACATCGTGCCCATCATGGGCCCGGGGGCTACTGTCGGCCCAGTGAAATCCAGGGTGTGCTGGGCTGTCCTATACGGCCCTCGACACTTGATGGCCGATTTTTGCTAAGGACCAAGCCTACGGCTTGGAGAGCCTCGTGAGGCGAATTGCCTCGCGAGGGGATTTGAGGCAGCGGAGGCCTGCGGAGGCCATATCCACTGCTGCCCCCTCTTTAAGGAAATCTCCCTGGGGAGAGGTCAACGCCGAATTCTCTACAGGGCATCCAAGCCCTCGTGGAGATCGCTTCGCTGCAAAGCAACCTCTGCAGAGCGCACATGGGCTCTGCAGCGGCCGCAGAGTGACGCGCGCCCCTGCGCGCGGTGACGACGACGCCGCAGTTGCCATTTTGGTGATTAAAGGGGTCAATAAAGCTGTGTCACCCGCTCCGGACTACAAGGATTTCCTCTTTGGTGATAAGGGGACCGGCCGGTGCTACGCTCCAAGGCCAACGTCACCGTGTGCACCCCCACGTTCCTCTGCGGCCCCAGCTGGCCGTCCTGCATGGACGGTGGGTACTCTGCTACAGGAGTCAGCTTTACGCTCATGGACCGCGTCCATGGACATCCGGGCTGCGATGCACCGCGCTCCACCTTCTGCGCCACGTGACAGCCCTACCACAGTGCGAGTGCACGGAGGGAGCACGGGGCGCCTATAAAAGGAGGGCAAGGTGCACCGTAGCAAGGGATCGCATTCTCATTCCAGCATCGCCACTTACGCGCAAGGAAGAAGAAGACCCTTGCTTCCCTTCCTTGTATACACCATTGCCAAAAGAGAGCCTTCGGCAAGCTCATTGTACTGTAACCTCTACAAGCAGTGCAATACAGACAAGCAGGAGTAGCGGTATTACCTCCACACGAGGGCCATGAACCTGGGTACGGGCTGGTGTTCATCTCTGTCGTGATGTCCCTCCGCTTGCTCGACGAGCACCGTCGCCGTGCAGGTTGAGGGTTGTTTGACCAACGTGTTCAGCCCCTTACACGAACTCTCTTCGTGAGCTTGACTATCCCTGTTTCATGGGAGTCATTCTCCGACAGATATGATGATGAATAACAATCTGAACATAAACCTTAGTCCAATGGTTTCACCCAATAGCGTCAATAACAAGAGTAATCAACACCGGGAGAGTTTCCCCTATGAAATAGACAAGATTCAGCCCTAGATGTTACAACGGAGACGGGGTGCAGTGGCGGTGATGATGGTGTTGGTGGTGGAGATGATGATGATGATGATCCCGATGAAGTCCAGCTCGATGACGGTGATGATGGCGATGATTTCCCCCTCCGGGAGGGAATTTCCCCGGCAGATTTCTTCCTGCAGGGGAGCTTTTCGCTCTCTGGTGTTTTCCGCCTCGTGGAGGCGGCGGAATATTTCGATGGCCGTCCCCCGTGTGTTAGGGTTTCGAGGGGTCAAGTACGCGAAGGGGGAACGGCTGAGGTGGGCCAGGGCCCCCAAACCACCTGTCGGCACGGCAGGGGGCCCCACCGCGCCAAGGGGTGAGGAGGGCCCACCATGGCCCATCTCAGCTCCCCCTTTTGGCCTCCTCCATCTTCTGGTAAAATAGGAGCTTCCATATGTCTCCTTCGATTTATTGATCTTCAGAAATAGTGCATCTCGACGGTGCTTTTTCCAGCAGAATCCTGACTCCGGTGTCCAATTCTCCATTATTCATCAAACATGCAAAATAGGTAAAATAACATAAGTAACACTTCTAAATATGAAATATATCGATGAATAGCAGTAAATTATGATATAAAATAGTGATGCAAAATGGACGTATCAACCCCCCCAATCTTAGACCTCGCATGTCCCCAAGCGAAAACTAAGCTCAGTAAACATGACCACAAGTTTATGGAGCAAAGTGTCGATAAATAAAATATGGACAAGAAGCATCACATTCATTGATACACAAGTCATTCTAGACAGCAACTTCCCTTCATATACTCTAACTTGAAATAAGTAAAGGGAACCACGATGAAGTGCATAAAGAGAACCATGATTGGTGAAGGCAAACTTAAACTCTTGGTCAGAGAACAATTAACAGATCATACTTATCTTTCGAGAAGAGTCTTTATATCAGAGCTTATATAGCAGAACTTACATGTCTTAATCATAACAGTCTCCTTACAGTCATTGATAACTTTCAAAGTTATATTCATTCGGATAAAAGCTATTGTGCGAAACAAGAAAATGAGAGATATGATTAGAAGTATCAGCACATATAATTAATTGGATCTCAACAACTCAAATGCTTGCTGGAGATAGAGAGGAATGGGTTTACTGACTCAACAATAATGTAAAAGATAGGCCCTTCGCAGAGGGAAGCGGGGATTAAATCATGTGCTAGAGCTTTTAAGTTTTGCAAAGCATATAGAGAGTATGAAAATAGTTGTTTGAGCTATGTATGTCGTTGTCAACGAATCGTAGTAAAGTGAACACTAACCCCTTGTCAACCAGACTTTCAAGAGCGGCTCCCATGAAGGACGTTATCTCTACCAGCAAGGTAGATCATCCCTCTTCTCTTTTGTTTACACATGTATTTTAGTTTCTTTATAGTTGACACTCCTCCCAACCTTTTGCTTACACAAGCCATGGCTAACCGAATCCTCGGGTGCCTTCCAACATTCACATACCATGGAGGAGTGTCTATTTGCAAATTAAGTTGCTTACTGATAAATCAGGGCAAAACATGTGAAGAGAATTATTAATGAAAGTTGTAGTTAATTGGGACTGGGCACCCCATTTGCCAGCTCTTTTTGCAAATTGTTGGATAAGCGGTGTATATGCCACTAGTCCATTGGTGAAAGTCTGTTCGACAAAAGTGCTAGAGAAACTCTACAGAACCCTCATGAGCTAATAAACAGTGACACAAAACTAGGAGTAATAAGTTTTGAATAATTTAAAGGTAGCACATGATGTATTTACTTGGAATGGCGCAAAATACCATATAGTAGGAAGTTATGGTGGACTCGAATGGCAATGGTTTGGCTAGCAAGGTTATGTAGCAAGCATAAGAGTTGAGGGATACAAACAATTATACAAGTGATAAGAATAATCATGCAATCTTCCTTCGAAGCACAAATAGTTTAACTTAAGAATACTAAGCTTATGAGCTACAAAGAAAGAAAGATCATGGAATAATATATTTGCATGCACTCCCTCTCTCTACTTAAGTCTCAAAGTATTGTCTACTACTGACCAATGCTAAGTTTGCCAAAACCAAAAAGATTAACTTGGTGCTCTAAAAAGTGATCCCTATACTAACAACAAGGTTATCAATATGAAAGAGAATTGCAAGCTAAAATAAAGTATGCAGAAAGTAAATGATAAAACTTCTCATTAATATTTCATAACGGCAACTCACACCAAGGGATACATAGATAACCAACTAAAAGAGAGATACTTCCACATTGCAAACCATCATATAAGATAACTTCCCTACTCACGATACGACTTTATGGAAAAGTAAAAGGTAAAGATAATGATGTGATACCACGGCACTCCCCCAAGCTTGGAACAAACCAAGGGGATGCCAATACTTATGATGAATTACTCCTTCGGTGGTGGTGGTGAATTGTTGATAAGCTTATCAACCAGCTCCTTCAGTTCATCAATCTTGTAGGTGAGGGCGCGAATCAGCTCAGAGTTGTGTTCGATGCGATTCATAAACTTGTCAGACTGCGAGTCCCAACTCTTGGAGTTGTTTCCCCACTCCTCAGCAGCAGAATCCCTCTTTCCTGTATTGTTAGCACGATCTATATTCCAACTACTAGGCAACTCAGCCTCCGGGATCCTCTCAATTTGATGCTTATGGATAAGAGTATGGAAGGGGTTATTTATGCCTGGGGAAGATGTCCTGGGAGCCAAGAAGCGTCGTGGAACCTTCCCTCCGGTGCTCATCCGCGCCCCTTGCTTGGGCTTGAATGGATTTGCCACCACTCCGATGCTTGCAACGGTAGCGCGCGGGTATTCGCGCGGGTCTTCCTCCACTTCTCCTTCATCTTCGCTCTTGACTTCCTCCTTCAGCTTGGGGTCTTGAGTCTCGTCTTCCAAAGGCTCCTTGCCCTTGTTGTTGTTGTTGTTGGAGACCATGGCGCTTCTAAATCTGAAAACAATATCTGGACAGAAACAGCTCGAAACGAAACACGATGAAAAGGCGAGATACGAACCTCGGGGGTTCGGGTCAGATATATAGCAAAAAGTTTTACAACATAAGGAAGGTACAGGAGGAAACCTGATCGGAGACGAGCTCTGGGGTGCTCAAACCTCCAGGAGGCGCGGCTGGGGGGCCCACCGCGCCGACCTATGGTTTGGGCACCACGGGTGCCGTCTCCCATCCGGTTCGGTCTCTTATTTTTCCATATTTAATAAAAACGACGAAAATATCTTCTAGAAAGTTATTCGCGAAACTTTTCTTACCGAAACTGTTACCTATTCGAATCGAATTCTGCAGTCCCAGAAAAATGTTCTTCAATGAAAGTTTCCGGAGTCACCACTTTAATTGTATCAACCTCTTCATTAATAGAATCTCCAGAAATATAATGCTTAAGTCTTTGACCATTTACCACTTGTGTAGAATTATCCTTCAATGAAGCAATTTTTATTGCACCCGAACGATACACCTCCACAATAACAAATGGTCCTTCCCATTTGAGAGTAACTTTCCTGCAAAAAATCTGAGACGAGACCTATACAATAGAACTTTCTCACCAACATTAAATTCTCTTTTAAGAATTCTCCTATCATGCCATCTCTTAACTTTTTCTTTAAAGAGTCTAGGATTTTCATAAGCCTCACTTCTCCATTCATCTAAAGAACTTAAATGCAACAACCTTTTCTCACCGGCAAGTTTAAAATCTCTATTAAGTTCTCTCACTGCCCAATAAGCTTTGTGTTCTAATTCTAAAGGCAAGTGACAAGCTTTACCATAAACCATTTTATAAGGAGACATGCCCATGGGGTTCTTATAAGCAGTTCTATAAGCCCATAAAGCATCATTTAACTTACTAGCCCAATTTTTCTAGATTTATTAACAGTCTTTTGTAAGATAGATTTAATCTCCCTATTTGACAATTCTACTTGTCCACTAGTTTGAGGATGATAGGCTGAAGCAATTCTATGATTAACACCATATTTAGCAAGAGTCTTTCTAAAACCACCATGGATAAAATGAGAACCTCCATCAGTCATAAGATATCTAGGTACACCAAACCTAGGAAAAATGACATCTTGAAGCATTTTTAAAGAGGTCTCACCATCAGCACTTTTAGTAGGTATAGCTTCTACCCATTTAGTGACATAATCAACAGCAACAAGTATATGAGTATTACCTTGTGAAGAAGGAAAAGGACCCATGAAGTCGAATCCCCAACAATCAAATGGTTCAATAACAAGAGAATAACTCATAGGCATTTCATTGCGTCTAGAGATATTACCAACCCTTTGACATTCATCACAAGATAAAATAAACTTTCTTGCATCCTTAAAGAGGGTAGGCTAATAAAAACCTGATTGTAGAACTTTCTGCGCAGTTCTATCTCCAGCGTGATGCCCTCCATAAGCACTTCCATGGCATTTCCTCAGTATTTCCTGTTGTTCATATTCAGGAACACATCTTCGCATAATACCATCGACTCCTTATTTATATAAGTGTGGGTCATCCCAAAAGTAATGCCGCAAGTCATAAAAGAATTTCCTTCTTTGCTGAGCTGAAAAGGTTGGAGGCAAGTACTTGGAGACAATAAAGTTAGCATAATCAGCATACCAAGGACTATCTCGCGAACTTTGTCGTGGTGGGAATCACGCAGATGCCACGGGGTGGCTTATTCTGGGGCCGAACGAGTGCTTGTGGATTCGGGGAGGGATTGCACGGTGGAACCGCACACGAAGAACACATGAAGAACAAGAAGAACACTGCAAGAACAAGAACGAACAACCAAGAACACAAAGCACACACGATGTACCCTGCTTCGGGGCCCTCGTGAGGAGGTAAACCCCTACTGCAGCACTAGCCTACTTGGTGTATTCTCCTCTTTGTATACGGTGGGCTACAAGTGCTCCTCGAGCTGTTTGATCCAACAATGGTGGGAAGCTCTAGGAAGAAGAAGGGGCAAGGGAGAAGAAGAGCCCAGGGGGCTGTGTGTGTATGCGCCTCTCCTCCCGCTGAGCTCTCCCCTGGTGATCCTTATACAGGGGAACCCAGGGGACAAGGAGCACTGTACAAACACTGTTGATGAGTTGACTCCTTTGTCTTCTAGCACTTGTCTCCGGCATCTCCGGGAGATGCCGTCCTTGCCTTTGTCTTCAAGCTGTTGTCCTCAGAATCTCCATGTCCTCTTCTTATCCTCTCCCGAAGATATTTGTGACGATCCGGTTAAGGATGACCCGGCGTCGGTGGAGATAATCCAGTCGAGGACGAGGCGCTGGAGGTTGCCATCAGTGATTCGCTGTTTTACCCCGGCCTGGGATCATTGATCCGGTTGGAGTAGACTCGGTCGAGGTGATCCGGTCGATGGAGGAAACAAGCCGAGGTAACGATCCGGTCCTTCGTAACCCGGCAGATGCGATCCAGCCCATCCAAGCCTCGGTCGAAGCTGGAAGCGTCGGTACATCCTGCGTAGCGATCATCTCGGTCCACCCGAGATCCTCTGTCTCGATCCGTTCAGAGGAGACCACCGATGCGGCCCATCCTTGGAGGCAGGCTAAGGCCCAGCCGAGGTGAGGATTGACCTCGGTCCAGCCTAGCCGAGTCAAGGGGAAATCGGCCCAGTCCGGGTCTGCTGAGAACCTTTGCCCAGCCGGGTTAAAGAAGATTCGGCCCAGCCTGGGGAGTGATCCGGTCCAGCCTGGGAGAGGCCCGTCTCGGCTGGGAAAGCTCAGCCCATCCGAGTTAGCTGGGAACTCGGCCCAGCCGAGGTAGTGCTGGATGATTCGGCTCAGTGTCGGTCCACTGTGCTTTTTCTTCCTTTTCCTTTATTTCTTTTTACCTGTTATTTATTTCTTCACCAACTCCTCTAGTAATTCAACGAAACCATCAACTCTGGGGTACCCGGGGTCACATCCCCGACAGTAGTCCCCGAGGCTACGGGGGACTTGCAGAGTCGCGCGTAGACTTACAAAAAAGAAGAATCACATCAAACAAAACCTCCATACGCACAACCTCCTGCATGCATGGGCGCCTTTGTAATTCGGACATCTAGCCATACCTTCCAGGCCAAATGCGACATCCGGTTGACCGAGCTCACCCGAATCAACAACGAGATGACAGTTTGCACTGCAAATATGTTGCCTGAATGGTCACCCTTATATGTCGGTTCTTAGCCCTCCTGGCTTTTACCGAACTCGGATGCCGCCAGCGTCGGTTAGCCCTCCTGGCTTTTACCGAACTCGGATGCCGCCAGCGTCGGTTAGCCCTCCTGGCTTTTACCGAACTCGGATGCCGCCAGCGTCGGTTAGCCCTCCTGGCTTTTACCGAACTCGGATGCCGCCAGCGTAAGCTGGACCGACATAAACCTGCAAGTATGTATCTCATATGTCTCGGTATCTCGGCCCCTCTGGGCATATCACATATCTCGGTACCTCGGCCTCTTTGGGCATAACTCATATGTCGTTCTTAGCCACTCCGGGCGTATACCGACATAAATATCTCCAGCCACTGCTGGACTCACATAAGCATATCTCGAATGCCGGTTTTAGCCACCCCGGGCGTATACCGACATAGATGTCTCCAGCCACTGCTGGTTTGACATAACCATGTATCAAATGCCAGTTTTAGCCACTTTGGGCGTATACCGACATAGATGTCTCCAGCCGCTGCTGGTTTGACATAACCATGTCTCAAATGCCGGTTTTAGCCACTCCGGGCGTATACCGACATAGATGTCTCCAGCCACTGCCGGACTGACATACAACCTGCAAAAACATAACTCAAAGGTTGCCTCTGGCTAACAAGCATAAACAAAGATCTGGTATGCAAATGATGCCATGATACGCTGGCAAACAGAATAAACAGCGATGTGGGATATGGAATGATGTCATGATATTGTGACAAACCGAAATAGACGGCGATCCGGGATGGGGAATGATATTGTGATACTGTGGTAAACCGAAATAAAGGGCGATCTAGAGAGTACCGATAATGCTAGGGTACCTTGGATAATTTGAGATAGCCAATATAACCATGATACCTTGGATTTTAATTATGATCCGGATGACCCGGAATTCCAATATGACCCTGATTACCGATATGATCCGGATTACCAATATGACCTGGATTACAAATATGATTCGGATTTTCAATATGATTTGGATTCCCAATGTGATTCGGATTACCAATATGATCCGGATTTCCAATGTGATTCGGATTACCAATATGATCCGGATTTCCAATACGATACAGATTTCCAATGTGATTCGGATTACAATGCACCTCGGATTTCTGGAATACTTCGGATTTCCAGGATACCTCAGTAACGAACGTTCTCAACAAAACCGATGTCACCTTTCAACGTTAGTCCAACATACATATCATGGAAAATAATTGACGGAAACAACCATTATACTAACCGAGGCAAACTAGCTATAGCACTTGGCAGAAAACGAATCTAACAGCAGACACTATGCACAGAAAACTAGACTCGGTTTCAACCGAGTCCCCGAGTTACTTTTCTTATCTAGGAGAAGGTGTAAAACAGACTGGCTACCCAGTCCCCGGGTCAAGACATCTTGTCCCGGGTAGAACACTTAGACAAAAAGCGAAGGGGCAGTCCCCGAGTAACTTTTGAGACAAAACTAAACTGGACTGGCTATCCAGTCCCCGGGTCAAAACATTTTGCCCACGGGGAAAACAACTAAACAAACTATGCTGTAAATACTCACCTAAATGTCTCGGCGCAGGGTGGACGCAGTGCAGTACCTAAAAAGGATGCCGATTCGAACTCGGACAACAAGCGCGAGTGTCGGTTGGCTCCTGGGCGAATCCTGGTCGAGCAGATGTCGGTCTACCCGACACACCAAGGCCGGATCACCCAGCGTCGGGGAAACAGATCTCGCACGATGCACGGCCGCCCGGATTAACTTGAGAGGGCAGTTGACCACGCAGCAGCCGAGGTAGCTGCCGACCCGGCAGCTGGCCATGCGCGCGGATCAAGTGGCCGGGCGAGCAGCCTCGGTTACCTCGACGATGCACAGCCGAATGCCGCATGCAGCCTGCCAGCCTCGGTCATGCATGCACAAGACACGCATGAACCATCCACATGCATGCACAAGGCTCCAATTCGGATCTCTGTGCCAGGCACAATCCGGATCTCTATGTCAGGCAGCCAGCCTCGGTCATGCATGCACAAAGCATGCACGAACCACTCAACAGCCTGCTTGGGTGCTTAGCCTGCTTGCTCCAGCTGCCTGGGTGCTTGCTTAGCAAGCAGACTCGGTTAAGCAGACTTGGTCAAGCATGCACGAATCACGGCCACTAGCCACACATGCACGCTCCAACGATCCAGCTGCCTGCCTAGTTGCTTTAGCTTTTGCACATGCCGAATTACAAAGGGCGGCCACAGTAGCTTGACGAAGCAGAGGTGAAGACGACCCGCGAGAGGACGAACAGCGCGGAGGAGATGCAGGGCACGGACGCAGATGTGCGGGGAAGGCCGATCCACGGCCGGCCGGCGCAGACCTGGACAGCGGATACGCGGCCGGAACACGGCCAGAAAGCCGGCGAGGCGCGGCTCTGCCGGCGCGCTAGCGAAGCAGGAGCAGATCTGGTATCCGCTGATGACGCCGTTGACGAAGGCCGCGCCGACCTCTTCTCGCTGCTGCAAGCTAAATCGCGGAGGACCATGGCGACGTCGAGTCCCCGCGATGATGATGAAGATCCCATCCGAAATGCTCCAGCAAGCGCCGCTACAGCCCCACGGTGGGCGCCATCTGTCGTGGTGGGAATCACGCAGATGCCACGGGGTGGCTTATTCTGGGGCCGAACGAGTGCTTGTGGATTCGGGAGGGATTGCGCGGTGGAACCGCACACGAAGAACACATGAAGAACACGAAGAACACTGCAAGAACAAGAACGAACAACCAAGAACACAAAGCACACACGATGTACCCTGCTTCGGGGCCCTCGTGAGGAGGTAAACCCCTACTGCAGCACTAGCCTACTTGGTGTATTCTCCTCTTTGTATACGGTGGGCTACAAGTGCTCCTCGAGCTGTTTGATCCAACAATGGTGGGAAGCTCTAGGAAGAAGAAGGGACAAGGGAGAAGAAGAGCCCAGGGGGCTGTGTGTGTATGCGCCTCTCCTCCCGCTAAGCTCTCCCCTGGTGATCCTTATACAGGGGAACCCAGGGGACAAGGAGCACTGTACAAACACTGTTGATGAGTTGACTCCTTTGTCTTCTAGCACTTGTCTCCGGCATCTCCGGGAAATGCCGTCCTTGCCTTTGTCTTCAAGCTGTTGTCCTCAGAATCTCTACGTCCTCTTCTTATCCTCTCCCGAAGATATTTGTGACGATCCGGTTAAGGATGACCCGGCGTCGGTGGAGATAATCCAGTCGAGGACGAGGCGCTGGAGGTTGCCATCAGTGATTCGCTGTTTTACCCCGGCCTGGGATCATTGATCCGGTTGGAGTAGACTCGGTCGAGGTGATCCGGTCGATGGAGGAAACAAGCCGAGGTAACGATCCGGTCCTTCGTAACCCGGCAGATGCGATCCAGCCCATCCAAGCCTCGGTCGAAGCTGGAAGCGTCGGTACATCCTGCGTAGCGATCATCTCGGTCCACCCGAGATCCTCTGTCTCGATCCGTTCAGAGGAGAGCCACCGATGCGGCCCATCCTTGGAGGCAGGCTAAGGCCCAGCCGAGGTGAGGATTGACCTCGGTCCAGCCTAGCCGAGTCAAGGGGAAATCGGCCTAGTCTGGGTCTGCTGAGAACCTTTGCCCAGCCGGGTTAAAGAAGATTCGGCCCAGCCTGGGGAGTGATCCGGTCCAGCCTGGGAGAGGCCCGTTTCGGCTGGGAAAGCTCAGCCCGTCCGAGTTAGCTGGGAACTCGGCCCAGCCGAGGTAGTGCTGGATGATTCGGCTCAGTGTCGGTCCACTGTGCTTTTTCTTCCTTTTCCTTTATTTCTTTTTACCTGTTATTTATTTCTTCACCAACTCCTCTAGTAATTCAACGAAACCATCAACTCTGGGTACCCGGGGTCACATCCCCGACAAACTTACACTTATTGCAGCCAATTGTTCATTTGGAAAGCTATCATTAACAGGAATAGGATCATAAGGAATGCTTTCCAATCTAGACAAATTATCAGCAACAGGATTTTCAGCACCTTTTCTATCTATGATATGCAAATCAAATTCTTGCAAAAGAAGTACCCATCTAATAAGCCTTGGCTTAGCATCTTTCTTTTCCATAAGGTATCTAATTGCAGCATGATCAGTATGAATAGTGACTTTCGAATCAACTATGTAGGGTCGAAATTTGTCACAAGCAAAAACTACAGCTAGAAATTCTTTTTCAGTAGTGGCATAATTCTTTTGAGCAGAATCAAGAGTTTTACTAGCATAATGAATAACATTTAACTTTTTATCTACTCGCTGCCCAAGAACAGCGCCTACAGCATAATCACTAGCATCACACATAATTTCAAAAGGTAAATTCCAATCAGGTGGTTCAACTACAGGAGCGGTGATTAAAGCCTTTTTCAAAGTTTCAAAAGCTTCCTTACAATCATCATCAAAAACAAAGGGTACATCTTTTTGAAGAAGATTAGTAAGAGGCTTGGAAATTTTAGAGAAATCTTTAATAAACCTCCTATAAAAACCAGCATGACCAAGAATACTACGAATACCTTTAACATCTTTGGGACAAGGCATCTTTTCAATTGCCTCCACTTTAGCTCGATCAACTTCAATACCTCTTTCAGAAATTTTATGTCCAAGAACAATTCCTTCATTAACCATAAAGTGGCATTTCTCCCAATTAAGAACAAGGCTAGTTTCTTCACATCTCTGCAAAACTTTGTCAAGGTTGTGCAAACAATTATCAAAGGAAGTTCCATAGACGGAGAAATCGTCCATGAAGACTTCCACAATTTCCTCACAAAAGCCATGAAAAATAGCAGACATGCATCTTTGAAAAGTAGCAGGAGCATTACATAAACCAAAAGGCATACGTCTATAAGCATAAGTTCCATAAGGACAAGTAAAAGTAGTTTTCTCTTGATCTTGCGCTCTCACAGCAATTTGAGAAAACCCAGAATACCCATCAAGGAAACAAAAGTGAGTTTTCTTGGACAACCTCTCAAGCATTTGATCAATAAAAGGCAAAGGATAATGATCTTTCTTAGTTACTTTGTTAACCTTTCTAAAATCAATGCACATCTATAACCAACTACTACTCTTTGAGGAATTAGTTCATCATTTTCATTAGGAACAACGGTAATTCCTCCTTTCTTAGGAACACAATGCACAGGACTTACCCATCTACTATCAGCAATAGGATAAATAATACCAGCTTCAAGAAGTTTTAATACCTCATTTCTTACCACTTCTTTCATCTTGGGTATTAAACGACGCTGATGCTCAACAACAGGCTTTGCATCAGGTTCCATGTTGATGGCGTGCTGACATATAGTAGGAGAAATTCCCTTCAGGTCATCAAGAGTATATCCCATAGCTCCGCGGTGTTTCCTCAACACTCCCAATAACCTTTCCTCCTCTGTACCTGAAAGTTTAGAGCTGATAATAACAGGATATATTTTCTTATCATCAATATAAGCATATTTAAGATTATCAGGCAGAGGTTTCAAATCAAAAACAGGATCCTCCTTGGGTGGCATTGTGGTACCCAAATCTTCCACAGGTAAATTGTGTTTGAGCATAGGTTGACGAAGGAATACTTCATCAAGCTCATTCCTTTCTTCCCTGAAGTTCTCACTTTCATGATTCTCCATATGTTGCTGCAAAGCATTGTTAGGAGCAAGAACAATAGATGCAAGTTGAGCAATTTCAAAATCCTCACTAGGCAATTCAGTTTCATAAGGTGCTTTAGCAAATTTAGAGAAATTGAATTCATAAGATTCACCAGCAAATTTAGTAAAGATTTTCTCTTTCTTACAATCTATAACAGCACCACAAGTATTCAGAAAAGGTCTACCAAAAATAATAGGACAACTATCATTGGCAGCCGACCCAAGTACAAGAAAATCAGCAGGGTATTTAGTCTTACCACAAAGGACTTCGACATCTCTAATGATACCAATTGGAGAGATAGTTTCCCTATTAGCAAGCTGAATAACCACATCAATCTCTTCAAGTTTACAAGGAGCAATTTCGTGCATAATTTCCCTGTAAAGCTCATAAGGAATAGCACTAGAACTTGCACCAATATCACATAAACCATAATAGCAATGATCACCTATCCAACAGAAAGCACAGGAACACTAGACTTCCTAGAACTTTTAGGATGTGAGACAATATTAGAAGCATCCTCACAAAAGATAATGTGTCTATCTTCTAAATTTTCAGTGACAAGATCTTTAACCAATGCTACAACAGGTTCAACAGTTATTTGCTCATCAGGTTTGGTAGTTTTCTTATTACTTTTACTAACAACACCAGTTATGATAGTATGTTCCTTAATCTTATTAGGAAAAGGAACTTTTTCAATATAAGGTTCTGGAATAATGCGATCAGCAACATTAACCTCAACACCTTTAGATATATGAGAAACAGATTCATCTTTATATGGTTCATGATAATTTTTAAAACCCTCCTTCGGCAAACCGAAATAGGAAGCAAAGGCTTTATAAAAGTTTGCAACAATTTGAGAGTCAAGACCATAAGTAGTGCTAATTTTGCGATAATCATCAGTATCCATAAATTTTTTAACACACTCAAAGTCATAGTTTATACCTGACTCCCTACCTTTGTCATTCTCCCATCCTTCAGTGTTCTCCTGAATCCGATCAAGAAGGTCCCACTTAAACTCTTCTTTATTACGAGTGAACGATCCAGCACAAGTGGTATCCAATAGAGTTTTATCTTGAAAGGAGAGTCTTGCATAAAAGTTATCAATAACAATATTACCAGGAAGCTCATGAATGGGACATTTGAGCATTAATGCCTTCAATCTCCCCCACGCTTGAGCGATACTCTCTCCATCATAGGGCCAGAAGTTATATATGAGGTTCCGATCCTTATGAATCTCACTTGGAGGATAGAATTTGGAGTAAAAGAGAGGTACAATTTCCTCCCATCCAAGAGAATACCCATTCTTCAGCAGTTTATACCAATGTGCAGCTTTACCAGACAGTGATAGAGAGAATAATTTCTTCTTAACTTCTCCCATCGAGATACCTGCACACTTAAATAACTCGCACAATTCATGCAGAAATAACAAATGATCTCCAGGATGGACAGTTCCATCTCCTGCATAGCGGTTATTTGTGACACGTTCAACAATTTTCATAGGAATTTTGAACGGTATTACCTGCTCATCTGGCGCCTCCTCTACTACCTTAGCAGTGGTAGTTGTTTTCCCAAATAGGAATTCAAGAGAAGACCCCTCCATAATGAGATATAGCAGCAGGCAAAAATAAAAACAGCACGTACAATAAATGTTTCCCTTACCAATTCCACTTACCAATAGCGCTACACTCCCCGGCAACGGCGCCAGAAAATAGTCTTGATACCCACAAGTATAGGGGGTGTATCGTAGTACTTTCGATAAATAAGAGTGTCGAACCCAACGAGGAGCAGAAGGTGTTGACAAGCGGTTTTGATGAAGGATTCACTGTAAATGCTCACAGACAAGTTTTTAGGAGTTTTTGATATGACAGATAAATAAAGTACAAGTAAATAAAATGCAGTAAATAGTTGCAGCGAGTGGCCCAATCCTTTCTACAGCAAAGGACAAGCCGGTTGTTGTACTTATAATGACCAAACGTTCTTGAGGACACACGGGAATATTGTCAAGTGCTTTCGCTTCATATAGTTGATTAATCTTCATTGTTTTGATAAGTGTTGTGTGGGTGAACCTATGCTAATGCACCGCCCTTCCTAGGACTAATACATACTTGTGATTATACCCCTTGCAAGCATCCGCAAATACAAGAAAGTAATTAAGATAAACTAACCACAGCCTTAAACTTTGAGATCCTGCTATCCCTCATGCATCGATATACCAACGGGTGTTCAGGTTTCTGTCACTCCGGCAACCCCACAATTGGCAAACGAATACACAATGCATTCCCCTAGGCCCATAAAGGTGAAGTATCATGTAGTCGACGTTCACATGACACCACTAGAAGAATAACACCACAACTTAAGCATCAAACCATTAAATATTACTCAACATAGTTCACTACTAACATCAAGACTTCTCCCATGTCCTCAAGAACTAAACGAACTACTCACAAGACATCATACGGAACATGATCAGAGGTGATATGATGATGAATAACAATCTGAACATAAACCTTAGTCCAATGGTTTCACCCAATAGCATCAATAACAAGAGTAATCAACACCGGGAGAGTTTCCCCTATGAAATAGACAAGATTCAGCCCTAGATGTTACAGCGGAGACGGGGTGCAGCGGCGGTGATGATGGTGTTGGCGGTGGAGATGATGATGATGATGATCCCGATGAAGTCCAGCTCGATGACGGTGATGATGGCGACGATTTCCCCCTCCGGGAGGGAATTTCCCCCGGCAGATTTCTTCCTGCAGGGGAGCTTTTCGCTCTCTGGTGTTTTCCGCCTCGTGGAGGCGGCGGAATATTTCGATGGCCTCCCCTGTGTTAGGGTTCCGAGGGGGTCAAGTACGCGAAGGGGGAACGGCTGAGGTGGGCCAGGGCCCCCAAACCACCTGTCGGCGCGGCAGGGGGCCCCACCGCGCCAAGGGTGAGGAGGGCCCACCATGGCCCATCTCAGCTCCCCTTTTGGCCTCCTCCATCTTCTGGTAAAATAGGAACTTCCATATGTCTCCTTCGATTTATTGATCTTCAGAAATAGTGCATCTCGACGGTGCTTTTTCCAGCAGAATCCTGACTCCGGTGTCCAATTCTCCATTATTCATCAAACATGCAAAATAGGTAAAATAACATAAGTAACACTTCTAAATATGAAATATATCGATGAATAGCAGTAAATTATGATATAAAATAGTGATGCAAAATGGACGTATCACCCGCCCTCCCGCGCCGCAACACGCCTACCCACTGATGCATGCCCCGGACGATCCCGCAACACCTTCGACACCACCATCCTGGGATCACAACGCACTCTATCAGAGTGCCCCAAGCTATGGCGTCGCGTTCCCCCCCAGGGGGCGATTGGATCATGGACTCCGGCGCCACCTCTCACGTCACCGGCAACCAAGGTACATTGACCTCATCTCGTTCCCTTTTAGATGTCAATTCTCATCATATCGTCGTTGGTAATGGGTCTCGTCTTCCTGTTGTTGCTACTGGTACTGCACATCTCACATCTCGTCCTTTTCTTCTTCACGATGTTCTTGTTTCTCCATCCATTATCCAAAATCTTTGTGTCACTTGTAAATTTGTTCGTGATAACAATTGCACGGTAGAATTTGACCCGTTTGGTTTTTCCTTGAAGGATCTTTTCACCAGGAAGGTCATCATGCGCTCCAATAGTTTCGGCGACCTTTACCCCTTTTTTGGTGATCACGGGGGTGCTACCACCACAGCCTTCGCCGTCTCCAGTGATCTTTGGCATTGGCGGCTTGGCCATCCCAACTCCTCCGCGTTGTCCATCTACCGCTAGAGTTTCTTTCCACTTGTAATAAAAATAGAGGCACTCAAACTTTATGTGATGCTTGTCAGTTAGGAAAACACACCAAATTACCGTTCTCTGCTTCGCATTCTCATGCAATATCACCGGCTGATCTTATACATTGTGATTTATGGACGTCTCCTATTATTAGTTGCTCTAGATATAAATATTATCTTGTTATTTTCGATGATTTCTCTCGGTTTTCTTGGGTCTTTCCACTTCGTGCTAAATCTGAAACTTGTGACACGTTACTTCGATTCTTTACATTTGTTGGCACGCAATTTCATACCACCATCCGCTGCATCCAATGTGATAACTGTGGATAATTTCTCTCAACCACACTCCGCACTTACCTTTCCTCCCACGGTGTGTCTTTGCGCCTCTCCTGTCCTTACACCTCACCTCAGATTGGTCGGGCTGAACGCATGATCCGCACCACCAATGACGTTGTTCGCACCCTACTCTTCCAAGCCACTTTACCACCACACTTTTGGGTCGAAGCCCTCAACACCGCCAACCACCTCCTCAACATTCGACCCTCTCGTTCCATTGGAAATTTCACTCCATATTTTCTCTTATACGGTGTTCACCCACATACGATCATCTCCGCACTTTCGGTTGTCTCTGTTTCCCTAATCTCTCTCACTCCATTGATCATAAACTCTCTCCCCGCTCCACACAGTGCATTCTTCTTGGTTACCCTCGCGAACACAAAGGCTACCGGTGCTTTGATCTCACCACACGAAAAATAATCATTTCCCGACATGTCGTTTTCGATGAAAGTTCGTTTCCTTTTTCCACCGGCACATCTCCACCCACACCGAGCCCTCCCACAGTCGATCCCGCCCCACCTGCACCGATCCCACTGCCACCAAACCCCCTGCTGTCCCCGCCACTCCAACATCCGCCAGCCATTCACGCCACGCCACCTAACCCTCTACCCCTCCCATCCAACCTACCTCCCCGATAGCACCCTCCCCGACGGGTTCCCCAAGCCCACCTGGTCGCTCCCCTCCCGCTCGATCCCCCTCGACCCACGCACCCTCTCCGACCGCGCCATCCCCGACAGCACCAGGAGATTCTTCCCCAGCAATCCCACGCCTTCCACCCGGTGCTATTCCGATAGATCCACCCAACAATGCACACATGATGCGCACCCGGGCCAAAACTGGTTTTCTCAACCAAAACAACACCTTCAACTTTCTATTTCCACATCAATATCTCCCATTCCCTCCTCGTACGTACAACACTTAAGGACACTCGTTGGCACGATGCTATGCGTGATGAATTTGATGCTCTAATTCAGAATGACACTTGGTCTCTAGTTCCTTGTCCTGCAGGTGTAAACGTGGTCACCGGAAAATGGATCTTTTGCCACAAACTCAACCTGGATGGCTCCTTGGCACGTTATAAGGCTCGATGGGTTCTACGGGGTTTTACTCAGCAAGAAGGTGTGGACTATGGGGAAACTTTCAGTCCTGTGGTGAAACCAGCTACCGTGCGTGTGGTTCTCAGCATTGCTACATCTCTGTCCAGCCCCTTCATCAGCTTGATGTGAAGAATGCGTTCTTGCATGGTGAACTTTCCGAAACTGTGTACTGCACCCAGCCAGCTGGTTTTGTTGATGATGCTCGTCCCACTCATGTTTGCAAACTGAAGAAGTCCCTCTACGGTCTCAAGCAAGCCCCTCGCACATGGTTTTTGCGCTTCACCAAGTACCTACATACCTTGGTTTCATCTCCTCCAAGAGTGACTCCTCGCTATTCATTCTCCACTCCAACAATGCCACGGCCTACTTGCTCCTATATGTGGATGACATTATCCTCACCGCCAGCACTGCCACCCTTCTCCAGAGTGTCATCGCCTCTCTTCACTCCGAATTCTCCATGAGTGATTTGGGTGCTCTCCAGCACTTCCTTGGTGTCAACGTGCATCGCACGTCTCGTGGACTATTTCTCTCACAGCAGCAGTATGCACTCGACCTCTTGGAGCGAGCCAACATGTTGAATTGCAACCCTATACCCACCCCCATCGACACCAAGTGCAAACTTTCCGCCAATGCTGGCTCGCCTGTTGCTGATCCATCCCAGTATCGCAGTTTAGCGGGTGCACTACAGTACTTGACCCTCACCAGACCGGATTTGTCACATGCAGTTCAGCAGGTCTGTTTGTTCATGCATGATCCTCGTGATGCTCATCTTCAACTCATCAAACGGATTATGCGCTATGTTAAAGGGACTGCTCATCTCGGCATTCAACTACATGTGGGATCCTCCTCGGACTTGGTGGCATATTCTGACGCTGATTGGGCCGGCTGTCCTGACACTCGCAAGTCTACCTCCGGCTTTTGTGTTTTTCTCGGAACCAATCTGGTGTCATGGTCCTCGAAGCGGCAGCCGACGGTCTCTCGTTCCAGTGCCGAGGTTGAATATCGGGCCGTGGCAAACTGTGTGGCTGAATCTGTTTGGCTACGTCAACTACTTCTTGAGTTGCATCAACCCGCACGGAAAGCCACCGTTGTATACTGTGACAACATCAGCGCCACCTATCGGTCCACCAATCCTGTACAGCATCAACGGACGAAGCATGTTGAGATCGACCTTCACTTTGTCCGTGATCGAGTCGCTCTTGGGGAAGCACGCGTGCTCCATGTTCCTACAAGTTCTCAGTATGCTGGCATTTTCACCAAAGGATTACCGACAGCTGTGTTTCAAGAATTCCGCACCAGTCTCAACATTGTTTGAACTGCGGGGGGTGTTGAATATTGTATACCGGTTCGGTTAGGGTTAGGGTTTAGTCTCTCTCTCTCCCTCCTATATATGTACCTTTGGTGATTATCAATGTGTGGAATATAGATTTCTATCCAACATCTATGGAGGGCATGGGGTGAACCGGAGGTTGGAGGATAGTTTGCATGCAGTTCACAGAGCTTTTTCGGTCATGTTCCCCAAAATAACAATTTTTCCTTGCAATTAGACTTTGTTCCACCTTCTAATGAAAAATGCACCGTGCGTGTAACTTTTCTTTTCTTACATGAATGGAACTACAGATTAACACTTTGTACCGTCGCCAAAAAGAGACCTTGGACTCGTTCCCGTCCCGCTACAGTGACCCGAGGGTGTTTTCTTGGAACCTCCTAGTCAAACCACCTCGCCGGCGGCGATTCGCTGGTTCCCCTTCCCTCCGCCGGCCGCTCCGGCGGCGGGAGGGTGGGGGAACCCGGATCTCGTTGTGTAGATAGTGTAGGCTTGAGTAGGGTGCTCCCCGGCGGCGTCTTGGAGGCGGAGGCGTCGGTGGTTGGAGTTTTGGTGTCGTGTTCTTCCTCTCCGGTGTCGGCGCTCTCTGGAGCTTCGTCATCAAGCAGGCGACTTCCCCGTGCTCGCGGGCCTCTGGGCTCGCCGTGTGCGGTCCTTCCCCCTCTGGATCCGGTGGCGGCGGATCCAGTTGACGATCTTGATGCAGGTGGTGGTGATGCAAGCGTTGCGGCTGATGGAGTAGGGTGGAGGCTCTTCGGGGTTCGAGGATCGACGACTTCCCGTCCGCTTGGGGGATTCTTCCGTTCCAAGGTTGCAGGAAGGATTTGGCGGCGGCGCGTCATCGGCACGTCCTCTTCGCCGGCGGCTTCGAAGCAGAAGGACTTGTTTGTTATTTCTTTCTTTATGGAGGTCTTTTCTGCCTACTTGCTGTAATCACCAGCTGTATCCTCACAAAAAAAAAAGATTAACACTTTGTTTGTGGGAGGCAGAATAACACTTATTTAGTATTATTACTTTGTGGCTAACCGCTATCTACAAATAAACATATTTGATTGTGGCTAACTGTAATCGATTTACCCCACACAAAAAAAACTGTAATCGATTTAATTTGCAGCTCCATTTCTCAGCCGCAATCCAATATTCTACGGAATTGCAAGGTTCATCGGCTCACACGAGCATGAGAGAAGCGATGACGTGGCCTAAGAACCTTCCCCGGAGATATAGAGAGGACACGAGCGCTCGGACGCGGCCTCCTCGTTTGCCAAATCGAGGTCGTTTTCCATCTCCTTTCCCCTCTCTCCGAACCCAAATCTGCCAATCCCCACGTGCTCCGCCGTGAGGCCACGTTGTCGACGCCTCCAAAGGTCGTCACATGCTTTTCACACTACAACGCGGGGATCGAAACCAGGCCACCTGTTCGCGTATCTTGTCCGGCTCCCGCCATATATATACACGCCGAGCCGAGCTCCACTTCGTCAAATCGCAGAAACCAATCGAACTCCGAGCAACCACAACAAATTCGAAAACAAGAAATGGATACAGCGGTCAGCGGCAGGTGGACACGCGTCCGCACGCTCGGCCGCGGGGCGTCCGGCGCGGTGGTGTCCCTCGCCGCCAACGACCTCTCGGGCGCGCTCTTCGCCGTCAAGTCGGCGCGCGCGGCCGGCGCGGAGCAGCTCAGGCGCGAGGGGGACATTCTGTCCGGGCTCTGGTCGCCGCACGTCCTGCCCTGCCTCGGCTTCCGCGATGCCGCCGCGGCCGGCGAGTGCCAGCTGTTCCTCGAGTTCGCGCCGGGCGGCTCGGTCGTGGACGTCGCCGAGAGGAGCGGGGGCCGGCTCGAGGAGTGCGCGATCCGGGCGTACGCCGCGGACGTGGCCAGAGGGCTGGCCTACCTCCATGGGCGGCGTCTCGTTCACGGGGACGTCAAGGGGAGGAACATCGTGGTCGGCGCCGACGGCCGAGCCAAGATCCCCGACTTCGGGTGCGCCAGGATGGTGGGCTCCGATCGACCCATCGGGAGCACGCCGGCGTTCATGGCGCCCGAGGTGGCGCGGGGCGAGGAGCAGGGGACCGCCGCCGACGTCTGGGCGCTGGGATGCACGGTCGTCGAGATGGCCACCGGCCGCGCTCCGTGGAGCGACATGGACGAAGTCCTCGCGGCGATGCACCGGATTGGCTACACGGATGCCGTCCCGGAGGTGCCGGCGTGGCTGTCTGCAGAGGCCAAGCACTTCCTGTCCATGTGCTTCGCGAGAAACGCCCGCGACCGGTGCACGGCGGCGCAGCTGCTGGAGCACCCGTTCCTGGCATCGGCCGGCTGCGGCGAAAAGCCGGCGGAGGAGGTGGCGACCAAATGGGTGTCTCCCAAGAGCACGCTGGAGGCCGCGCTCTGGGAGTCCGACACCGAAGACGAGGAATTTTCGGACAGCCCTGCCGAGAGGATCACAGCATTGGCGTCCTCCTTCTCGTCCTTCCCGGATTGGGATTCAGACGAAGGCTGGATCGACGTGCTCAACGAGAGCTGTGAAGCTAGCGATGCCGCCGCCGACAAGGTCGGCGAGGACGACTGCATTCCGACTGAAGCCACGGAAACAGAGCCCGATTTCCCGATGCATACGTGGCGGACTCTGGTCGTGTGTCTACAGTAGGATTAACCGCTCAGTTAGTTGAGCAGCAGACAGAGTTTTGTCCGGGTTTCTTCAGTGACCCGCTTGTATTTCCCCCTGTCATTACCTTTGTTGAAAGTGAAATAGCAGAATCTTTATTGCGTCAAATTATTATCCCCACTTTTAAATTCCTTCTAATTAGTTGTGCCGAATCGGTGTGGCGTGACGACTCCACAAACGGTGCCCTAAAGATAGATATGCATGAACCATTGCCAAGCGTTAGCATAAGCATATCTTCCCATCTCATGGGGCCATGCTAAAAGGAGTTACCAGATCATGCTAGTCCCGGCCAGAGGACGCCACCTTCGAAACACTTGGATCATCTAGCCTTTCTTGCCTTGTGCAATTCTCTGTCAGTTCCGGTTAGGAGCCGATCACCAAGCTGATTGAGCTACTAAAAAGGAACTTATAAAATAAGGTGATTGCGTACAAATTCATCAGATAACCGCATTCACCTACTAGAGTAAACCAGATAAGACCAGATTTCTTCCTCTGAGTGACAAAACAGTGATCTGGTCAACGTGGGTTCTTGTGACACTGGTTAAGCGAAAACAAAAAAGGTTCAGACATCCTGCCCTGATCCCAAGTGATGTCCAAGTGGCATGCAGCGTGCTCCCAACACCCAGGTGGGTGTTCTTCTCAAACAGTGTGGAGCAAGGTGCCGTACACTTTTGCTATTTGCCACACGTGGAAGGAGCTCCATGCATGAGCTTGTTCAAATCCTCAAGGCTAGCTTACCGCGACACGCGTCCAAAACTCTCGGAAGGAAAGCTCTTCCGTGAAACCTCGGTGCAAGTTTTAGATTTTCCAGCTCTGGCAGCTTGGCTGTACAAGTGACGCGGGATTATGCATCTAGCCTTGCGTGTTTTCTTACCAGAAACTGAAAGGGTGCCTGATTTAAAATTTTGTTCCATTTTTATTATGGATACTGGAACTCGGGTTCTATTTTTAACGGGTATGCCATTGGCATACCATAGTTTTATAGAAGGGGAATCAATTTACAAGATACCGACCAAACTGCACACAATTTGGCCGGCTTACAACTCCACACCAACTCCTAAGCCTACTCTCTCGCTCCACTAACTCCTCCTCCCAGTCTAGCTAACTCCCAGGTGTTAAACTCCTCTCTGATCCGCTGGATCAGTACCACTACTCCACATTGTTCTCTCTCATTTCCAAAGACTCTGAAGTTCCTTTGTTTCCAAAGCATCCAAGCCGTCAGGGTTACAAGCGTGTCAAACTTCCTTCTATCGGGTTTCGCGACTTGCTCTCTTGCCGCCCACCACCAATTTCCGAAGTTGCTTGTGTCCTGGGGTTCGGCCAGCTGAATCCCTACCTCATGCAAGCATCCGAGCCAGACCTGCTTGGCATAGACGCACTGAACCAGAATATGGTCAGCTGTATCCTCATCCTGCAAACATGTGAAACAGGCCTCCGTGTGCTCTTGCAGACCATGCCTCATTCTCCTATCCGAAGTCGGAACTCGGGTTCTAACCTTTAGGCACACTAGCTAGTTTGCACTTTGCTGTTGGTTATCCTATTTAAACAGAGTGGGTTCTTCTTCGTGATGTAGAAGGATTTGGTCGCCAATACATCATCTGAAAAGATTGTCAACAACCTTGCTGTGAACCAACTACCTTAACATTTTTATTGCTGGTTCGATCATTTAATTTAATTTTCTGAATGCATCTTGGTGGTTCGATCTCCAGATGCAAGGCCAGCGCATCTGCGTGGCGGACTAGTTTAGCTGGCTGGCTGCCTCTAGAACCCCAAATTGGTGCATTCTTAGGGAGGCTGCAGTGCGGCACCCAACCGAACCCAACCGTGTTAGCCTGTTAGGTCGGGTGGCGTCCGAGAAGTCAACACTCCACAACGAAACGATCTTTCTGCTTAACGGTCTGGGCACCCAAGATATTAGCTGCATATCATATCAATCAAGCGGTTGAGCAGCAAGAATCCCGTGCATATGTAAGCCGTGCGCGCGGTCGCCACATCTCACTGATGACCTCACTTTCTTCAGATATCTCTCACTTTTAGGAGGTCCAGATTTCCACTTGACATTTTTGGTATGGACAGGTCGAACTGTATTTCCGTCTGGAAGAAAAGGTAGAACTTGAACGGTATTTGGTTTGGACTGTGATTTGTTCTCCCTTAAAAAAACCTGCGATTTGTTTTCATGAAACTGAGCATTGCAGTAGTAGTTGGATAGTGCTGATGTGCAGCAGTTAAACGTGGCTGCAGGACATGGTGCTGCTTGACGCACACCCGCCGGCCGCCGCCATACAAGTCTTCCTTTCGTCTCGCCTTGCTCCATTCCAGATCAGGGAGAACCTTCCTAGTTCCTACCTAGCTGGACAAACCTAAAGAGGAGATGGCATCCTGAGTAGCATACACAATTAGCGGCACAGATGCATGAACTTGAGGATAGATCTGACTAGTGGGGCCAGCGCGAGTCGGCCAGATACAAACGTCCCGGGGTTGCACGTCAGATTCACTCACTCTGCCGTGCTGAACTGCTGCTTCGGTCACTCCGCACGCTACACTGGCGTTAGTGCTTACGCCTCCTCTAGAAAAAGCAGAAAAATCCCACCAAGTAATACTACTTCCTCTGGGCATAAATATAACAAGTTTTAGCTATTCAACATGTTGTCTACATGCGCACTAATATGAGTGCACATACAAAATAAAATAATATGAGTGCACATACAAAATAAAATATGTCTACATACATCTAGATATATGTGAATGTGAATAAATGCTAAAACATCTTATAATATTAAAAAACGGAGGGAGTACTTACCAATCAGTGGAATAAAGAAAGAAAAAGAAGAAGAAACCCGTCCTGCTTCTGTGAACGGATGACCATTTCAAGTTTTGGAGTTGGATTGTTCGACGGCGGCGCCGGTAGCGCAAAAAAAAAAAAAAACCACAGTCCACAGCGAGCAGAGCAAGCGTCTGATCTAACAAACAGGATGCGCAGGAAGTTTCGTAATTTTGAGATTATGCGTTTTACAGACAGTAGACCAGGCCAGTGGTCTTGTGCTAGACTTGTTCTATGTGGTCGTTCAGTCAATCAAGGTATGAAACGCAAGCCGCCGGCCGGGGGCACGACGAGCTCAAAATAGTCTCGCTAAACTTAACCACGAGGTCGCATTTTGGACCTTTGGGTGCAGGAAACAATTAGAGATGCATGCCTTTTTATGCTGCATGATGTTCAAGTTCAACAGACGAAACATAAGCTTGAGATGAGTTTTTTTATTACTGTACGGTTGACGACCAGAGCTTATAATAGGTAGACTGAATTCTCTATTCTAGGCACGTTTTATTTGCCAAGTCAGAACACGTGACTGACTGATCTGGCCGAGCAATTTGCCCTGGAGAATGGTTCAGCGTTAATTCCCGCCTAACATGCCATAAAAATAATGTAGCCACAGGATCGGAGATCATGGAAGGGAAGGTGCAGCTGCCTATAGAGCTAGCTAGCAGAAGAGGTCTGATCGAGAACCATCTTGATCGATCGCGGCCACCTAACATGCATGTTTCCTGTTAGATCGATCGGCTGAACTGAATGAATCACGCACGCGCGGTGACAGACACCGCTCGCTCCAGTGACAGCCGCAGGTTGCTCTCATCACTCGTACAGACAGCTAGCGGCCTAACTCGCAACTGTCAAGCTGCATGCCATGTGTGACGGATGCAAATGCTTTCTGCGACGCTCACGTCTGCACATGATTAGGGATCAGCGAAGCTAATTCTACGTTTGTTATCCGTATCTGCGCCATGCCTCCATCTCTATCGCTAGGGATGAAAACGTAGCGGATACGGACGGAACTGAGTGATGTCACATTTGTTTTCATATTTTTTGACGAAAGCGGAAACAAATACAGAAACCCCGAAAACAAATACGAAAACAAATATTATCGGAAGCAGATATGTACCGAATACGGTGCGGACACGGAACATAAAGCGGATGTTTGCCGGAACCAAAAGACCCCTTAAATAATGCAGGAAAACTCAATGAAACTAACAAACTTGTCATTTTTCTAAGGTGAAATAAAATATACGAGATGTCGTGACTATATAATATAGTGTGCATGAGTTGTCAACTTTGGCAATATGAAAAAAAAAAACCTACTATCGTCCCTAATACTAGTGTAACATTGAAATGTCGAACTGGGAACTACTCCAGAGAGACATGATATGCCATTACATATGGCCTAAACAAGTTCGCTTAAGGGTATTTTTATTTTTTATTCATATCTTAGATTGTGCCTAAATGTTTCTGCTAAAATTACTGGGACTGTTGAATTTGGAAAGCACCACATAGGAAAACGGAAAGTTCCGTATTGCCAGAAATGGAATTTCCGTTTCTGTTGTCGTTCCGCCGGAATATGCTGTTCCGTTTCCGTTTCCGTTTTCGTTTTGCGAAATTGCTGTTGGAATTTACTAGTATTTACTAGCCCAAGATAAATTCAGAAATTCTCATTGGCACATTATTATATTTTTGTTAATTGGGAAAATTAATGAGTCATTGATTAATTAGTAACGGTCACGTTTGTTACGGCCGTTTCTAATTCATTAACAGACACGGTTAATACAGCCGTTTATGAGTCATTGATTAATTAGTAACGGTCACGTTTATTACGGCCGTTTCTAATTCATTAACAGACACGGTTAATACAGCCGTTTCTGATTCACAAACACGTTTATTGTGACCGTTTTTAATTCATAAACGGACGTGTTTAATACGGCAGTTTCTAAATCATAAACGGACGCGTTTATGAGGGCTGCTTTGACTCCCAACCTGCACTATATAAAACCGAACCAAGCCAATTTTGACACATATACGCAACACATGGTCTCGCACCACCGTTCCAAAACCTTGCGCCGCCGTCTGATACGTCTCAAACGTATCTATAATTTTTGATGTTCCATGCTGATATTATATCAATTGCTACATGTTTTGGTTATACTTTATATCATTTTTATGCATTTTCTGGGACTAACCTATTAACAAGATGCCACAGTGCCAGTTCCCTGTTTTCTGCTGTTTTTGGTTTCAGAAAATCTATTAAGGAAATATTCTCGGAATTGGACGAAACAAAAGACATCGTCAATAATATCACGAGGAGATCACGGAGTCCAAAGGGGAGTCGGAGCAGACCCACCAGGGGGCCATGCCACACTAGGGCGCGGCCCAGGGTGGGCCCGCGCCCCTATGGCGTGGTGGCCCCCCTCGGCCACCGACGCCGCCTCTTCGCCTATATATTCTCCGCGACGCGAAAACCCTATTACGGTCGATCATACTCCACGAAAAGTTCCGTCGCGGCCGTCATCGTCAATCTCAGATCGGAGGAGTTCTGAAGCTCTTCCCGGCACCCTGCCGGAGGGGAGATCATCACCGGAGGGCTCTACATCACCATGCCTGCCTCCGGAGTGATGTGTGAGTAGTCCACCCTGGACTACGGGTCCATAGCAGTAGCTAGATGGTTGTCTCTCTACCTTGTGCCTCTATGTTTAGATCTTGTGAGCTGCCTAACATGATCAAGATCATCTTATTGTAATGCTAGATGTTATGTTTGCTGGGATCCGATGAATATTGATACCATGTTTATTCAAGTTGTTTATCTATGTGCTCTTGATCTTGCATGCTCTCCGTTGCTAGTAGATGCTTTGGCCAAGTAGATGCTTGTGACTCCAAGAGGGGGTATTTATGCTCGATAGTGGGTTCAGTCTCTAGATATCTGGATCAGTGACAGAAAGGTCTAAGATGGTAGATGTGCTGTTGCTATTAGGGATAAAACATTGGTGCAGTGTCCAAGGGCACTTGTATTGATTACATTACACACTTTACTTCATGCAATAATCTGTTGTTAGCAACTTAATACTGAATGGGATGCGGATGCTGCCTTGAAGGTGGATTATTTAGGCATATATGCGGTTGGAATAACGGTCTATGTACTTTGTTGTAATGCCCAACTAAATTTCATAGTAGACATCTTGGCATGTATTGCAATGTTATGCCCTCTCTATTTGTCAATTGCCCAGCTGTAATTTGTTTACCCAACATGCTAGTTATCTGTTCTGAGAGAGACACCACTAGTGAACTGTGGACCCTGGTCCAATTTCCTCATACTGTTTACACAACCTGCTGCAATCATCTGTTTCCTGTTACTTGCTGTGTTTCCTGCTGTTTTCCACACCATACGTTTAACTCTTTGTTTCTGCAAGACCGGAGAGATTGACAACCTCTCTGTTTCGTGTTGGGCAAAGTTCTGGTTTGTGTCTGTGCAGATTCCACGTTGGTGCAAGCTCCCTAGCGCCAGGGGGAGTCAACATCAACAACCTTCCAATAGATCGTCAAGTCCTACTGGATTGATAACCTTGGGTAGATTTCTCAAGTGAAAACTTCTGCTGTCTACATCATAACCTTCCTCTTGGGGTTCACCAACACATAGCCATCACCGTCTTCCAAGTCTTCTCCATCCGTCTTCCGGCGTGCACCGGTTGAAGGGACAGTAGGTCTCCGGAACCCCGCCTCTTGTGATCCTGTACGGGAGAGGGGCATCAGATTTTTGGGGAGCGCACTCGCGCGACTACTGGCATCGAGTTCTTCCCCAACGATGACTTCTTCCCCGACATCGGCAGCCTCTTCATCGACGACATGGGCGACAACGGCAACGCCAACGCTTCGTCTGCCGCTGCACCGTATGATTAATTGATCTTCCTGTTTACGATACTGCTACAGTTTCAGCTTGTAGTAGTTTCTTTAGATTCGTTCTATTTATCTACTATTCAAGTAGATCGCATGATTAGTATAATTTTGGTTATTCTAGTCATAAACTATTTACTGTTTTCGCGGATTAAATCAATAGCTAAATTGCTTATATATTCAACAATCCAAAACCTGATTATAGGCAATTTGCTGCGCCTGGCTTTCTCGCGTCTATGAGGCCGTTTCCCTTCAAAGGGGTACAGTATAAACGGTGGCGCATGAGAGCAGTTTACTGGTTTCAAAACAGTAACTGCTATGCTGCCACCAAAGGCAAGACTGAGGGCGATCTCAATGCTGAACAACTGGAAGCTTTTGAGAAGCTCGATACCCTTTTCAAGGGTGCCCTTCTGAGTGTTCTTGACGACTCCATTGTGAACTCGTATATGTCGTTTGATAACGGCAAGGACATGTGGGATGCGCTCGAGGCCAAGTTTGGTGCCTCGGACGCTGGCAGCGAGCTGTACGTCATGGAGCAATTCTATGATTACAGTCACTCACTAAGAAACTTGAGCACTTTAAGTGTAATTTACCGGACAAGTTTGTTGCCGGTGGCATTATCGCCAAGCTTCCACCTTCGTGGAGCAACTTTGCTACTTCTCTGAAACACAAGAGACAAGAGTTTTCCGTTTCGGATCTCATTGGGTCGCTTGATGTTGAAGAGAAGGCGAGAGCAAAGGATACACGTGCTCGAGTTGCTGACGCTGGTTCTAGTGCCCATGTGGTACAGAAAAAGAATTACCAGCCACCCCACAAGCCCAAGTTTAACAAGAACAAATATGGGGGTAAAGGCAAGTCTGACGATAGGCACAAGCCTTCACAGTCTACCAACTTCAAGAAGAACAACAATAAGCCAAGGAAGGGAGCATGCCATGTTTGCGGTGATCCGAATCACTAGGCACCTCGCTGTCCTAACCGCCATGAGCTTCGCACATCGGAGAATAGCGGCAAGACTGCCAATGTTGTCATCGGCGACACTGAGATGAAGTAATATGGGTACGGTATATTTCCTACCATTCTTTCAGTTTGTCATTCTCCTGAATGGTTGATTGACACTGGTGCCAATGTACATGTTTGTGCTGATGCTTCCATGTTTTCTTCTTACCAGGTCACAGGGACTTCTCCCGTGCTGATGGGGAACAACTCACATGATTCTGTTCGTGGTGTTGGTACGGTCGATCTGAAGTTTACTTCGGGGAAGACCGTGCGCCTGAAGAACGTTCATCATGTGCCCTCCATCAATAAAAATCTCGTTAGTGGATCTCTTCTGTGTCGAGATGGTAATAAGTTGGTTTTCGAGTCCAATAAAGTTGTAATATCTAAGTATGGACAATTTGTTGGTAAAGGCTATGAGTGCGGAGGCTTGTTCCGCCTATCTTTGTCAGATATTTGCACCAAAGTTATTGAAACGTTTCAAACGTATCTATAATTTTTGATGTTCCATGCTTGTTTTATATCAATTGCTACATGTTTTGCATCTACTTGTCTCGAAAGTACTATTCATGAAAACGTTTAGCTTGTGTGATTCATTGTTTACTCATTATCTATTTGGTAGCAAATTATAGACCATTGACTTGGATCACTTCATTCATTTACATGTGCCTTGCAATATTATATGATCAAGATTATGATGGTAGCATGTCACCTCAAAAATTATTTTATTTTTATCGTTTACCTACTCGAGGACGAGTAGGAACTAAGCTTGGGGATGCTGATACGTCTCAAACGTATCTATAATTTTTATGTTCCATGCTTGTTTTATACCAATTGCTACATGTTTTGCATCTACTTTATATCACTTTTATACATTTTTTGGGACTAACCTATTAACAAGATGCCGAAGTGCCAGTTCCTGTTTTCTGCTGTTTTTGTATTCCAGAAAAGCTAGTCTGGAAATATTCTCGGAATTGGACGAAACTACACGGGGTCCCTATTTTACCAGAACACGCCTGACGGAGCGAAGAAGCAACAGAGGAGGGCCACCAGGGCCCCACACGCACCTAGGGCGGGGCCCCCCTCTGCCGCGCCCTAGGGTGGTGTGGGCCCCTCGGGGGTCTCCAGCCGCCGCCCTTTCGCCTACTTATTCCCCCCGACGCGAAAACCCTAAGTGCCTGAGCAAATATCCACGAAAAGTTCCAGAGACGCCGCCGCGTCAACCCTAGCTCGGGAGGGTTCAGAACCTCTTCCCGGCACCCTGCCGGAGAGGGGAATCGTCACCGGAGGCTTCTACATCGCCATGCCTGCCTCCGGAGTGATGCGTGAGTAGTTCATCCTTGGACTACGGGTCCATAGCAGTAGCTAGATGGTTGTCTCTCCACTTTGTGCCATCATGTTTAGATCTTGTGAGCTGCCCTACATGATCAAGATCATATTATTGTAATGCTACATGTTGTGTTTGCTGGGATCCGATGAATATTGAATATTATGTCAAGTTGATTATCAATCTATCTTATATGTTATTTAAGATCTTGCATGCTTTCCGTTACTCGTAGATGCTTTGGCCAAGTAGATGCTTGTAACTCCAAGAGAGAGTATTTATGCTAGATAGTGGGTTCATGCCTCCGTTTAACTGGGACAGTGACAGAAAGTTCTAAGGTTGTGGATGTGCTGTTGCCACTAGGGATAACCTAACGATGCTATGTCCACGGGCATATGTGTTTGTTTACATTACGCACTTTACTTAATGCAATTATCCGTTGCTTGCAACTTAATACCAACGGGGGACTCGGATGACAACCCGGCGGTGGATTATTAGTCATAGATGCTGTTGGATAACGGTCTATGTATTATGTCGTAATGCCCAATTAAATATCATAGTAGTCAACATGTCATGTATATGCATTGTCATGCGCTCACTATTGTCAATTGCCCAGCTGTAATTTGTTCACCCAACATGTTAGTTATCTTTTATGGAGAGACACCACTAGTGAACTGTGGACCCCGGTCCATTCTTTTACACTGATTAAACAACCACAAACTGCAAACTGTTCCTTTTTCATTCTCTGCAATTTAATACTCATTTTCCACACCATACGTTTAATCCTTTGTTTTCAGCAAGCCAGTGAGATTGACAACCTCACTGTTTCGTTGGGGCAAAGTAGTTTGATTGTGTTGTGTGCAGATTCCACGTTGGTGATCGTGTTGCGCCGTGCGAGCCACCAACAACCTTCTGAAGAGTTGCTGCTCCTACTGGTTCGATAACCTTGGTTTCTTTCTGAGGGAAAACTTGCTGCTGACTACATCATACCTTCCTCTTGGGGTCTCCCAACGAACGTGTGTTTCACGTCATCAAGCTATTTTTCTGGCGCCGTTGCCGGGGAGACAGCAGTCTTCTGCAAGGGGAGTTTCACGCTTCCAATCTCTTTACTTTGTTTTTGTCTTGCTTAGTTTATTTTATTTTATCTTGTTTGCTTTCAATTATCAAAAACACAAAAAAATTAGTTACTTGCATTTAGTTTATTTTCAGTTTTGTTTTCTGTTAGTTATCATGTCTAGCTCTGCTCCTTTTCCCGTAGTGCCACCTGTGGGAGAAATTATTACTTTTAGGCAGAAAGGTGGGGAATCCTTTAGGAATGCCTGGGCGAGAATTTTGGAATTGCACAAGAAGGTGCAACCTAAGATGGATTGAGAGTTCTTATAAAAATTTCTACCATGGTTTATTTTCTGTCTATCAACTTGCTCTAGATACCATGGTAGGGGAAACCTTTTCTGAGATTGATTCAATGAAAGCTCATAATATTTTGAGTGGTTTGGCAATTTTTCCAATGGTGGATGAAACTGGGTATTCGCTAAGCTAGATAAAATAGAAAAGTCAATTGATGATTTAACTCTGAGCCATAATTTAAAGAACAACCTTTAGTTGAGTTAAAAAATGATTGGGAACCATTCATTGAGATTAATATTGGTGATGAAAAGTTCCGTGCCTACTGTGATCTTGGTTCTACAATGTCCATCATGCCAAAAATGGTTTATGATTTATTAAAATATGATAATATGGTTAGTTACCCTGTTTTTCATTTTCATGCGGATGGAACAATCATAAAAAGTATAGGGATTATTAACGATGTTAAGGTTACTATTCAGAATAAGACTGTCCCTGTTAATTTTATGATTCTTGCAAAATCTCCTGGTAATATTGTCCTTGGAAGCCCTTTTTAAAGAACAATGGAGTTTTTATTAATGCAAAGTATGGGTTTATGAAATTCAATACTCCTATTAATCGAAGGTTCTTCTTTCCAATTAAGAAGGACGATCCCACCGAAAGGTTGGAGATTTCAATGTCTTTGGTAATACTTGATGCATGCTTTGTGCCTAGCTAAAAGGCGTTAAAGAAAAGCGCTTATGGGAGGCAACCCATTTTTTTTTTCTGCAATTTTTCTTTTATTGAGTCAAGGAGTTTGTTTACTTCTGTAGCAACTCCTTTGTATCTTTATTTTCTCGCATTGTTGTGCCAAGAGTAGCCTCTAATGTTAAGATGATGCTTAATTTTGATTGCTGCGCAGAAACAGATTTTTGCTGTTCACTGTACGAAATTCCTAAAATCACCAGATTGTTAATTAAATCTGAAATTTTTGTGCGTAATCTTTATGAATGTCTGAAACTTTCATTAGTTCAGAGTTTTCGATCTGAGCGTCGTAAGTGCCTCGAAAAAATTCGTCTTTGCGGACTGTTCTGTTTTAGACAGATTATGCCTTTTTATTTTGCATTCTCTCTTTTACTAGTGTTGAGTGAAATTCTTTTTTGGGTGGAAGAGCTTCACATAACATCAGTGGCTGTAGCTAATGTTTAAAGTAACAAATCATATTGCGTCTTTATAGAACATGTGAATTTTTGATTATGCACTAACCCTCTAATGAGATCTACTTTGAGTTTGGTGTGACGGAAGTTTTCAAGGGTCAAGAGAGAAGGATGATATAATAGGATCAAGAAGAGTGAAGAGCTTAAGCTTGGGGAGGCTCCCATGGATCTCCCCAGCATATTTCAAGAAGACTCAAGCGTCTAAGCTTGGGGATGCCCAAGGCATCCCCTTCTTCATCGTCAAAATTATCAGGTCATCTCTAGTGAAACTATATTTTAATTCTTTCACATCATATGTGCTTTTCTTGGAGCGTCTGTGTGCTTTTATTTTCAGTATTGCACTTTTATTTTCAATAAAGCTTGACTGGACCCTAGCATTCTTGATTGGGAGAGAGACACGCTCCGCTTTTTCATGAGAATACTCCTATTCTTCACTTATATTTGTTGAGTATTCATATCTAGCGCTGTTCAGCTTTTAGCTCTTGTTTTCATGTATCTCTTGTCAGAGCTATTAGCTTTCTTTTGTAGAAAGTACTCTCTTGCTTCACTTATATTTGTTTGGAGAGTTGATGAAATAAATTGATTGGTGTTTGGTTGGTTCAGAAAATGTTGCATGTGGTAATTGGTATAAGGAAAAACTTGCTTAATCTTGTAGATCACTAAAATGGATAACTTGATGCTTGTCAATTGTTTTGAGTTAACAAGTAGATCATGATTAAATTGTGCATCACATGAGTTAAGCCTATTAGTGAAGAACTACCGTAAAGCTTGTTGAAAATTTGGTTTGCATCGGTGGTATCTCTAAGGTCTAGATATTTTCTAATAACAGGGTTTGGTTAACAAGGAAGACGGTATGAAGTCTTATAACGTTTGCAATATGTTTGTCATATAAAACTTGGTGTACGGGTTGATATTCTTGTTTGCTTACATAACCTTGCTAGCCTAAACTCTGTACTGAGAGGGAATGCTTCTCGTGCATCCAAATCCTTGAGCCAAAATCCATGCCATTTGTGTCCACCATAACTACCTATATGTGGTATTTCCTTGCCACTCCAAGTAAATTTTTCATGTGCTACCTTTAAATTATTCAAAATGTTATTATTCCCTTTTTGTGTCAATGTTTACTAGCTCATGAGGAATTAGTGTGGTTATTCTTTATTCTATTTGTGATGGACTTTTACACCTGGACTAGTGGCATATACATCCGCTTATCCAATAACTTGCAAAAAGAGCTGGCAACGGGGTGCCCAGTCCCAATTAATTACAACTTTAACCAATTAATTCTCTTCACACTTTTGCCCTGATTCATCAGTAAGCAATGACAAACAGTGAAATACCTGAATGTGTGTAAACCAAAGAGAAAGAGGGATGATCTGCCTTGCTGGTAGAAATAACGTCCTTCATGGGAGCCGCTCTTAAAAGTCCGTTGACAGGTAGAATACTGTTCTCACCCGCTACCATTCGTTGACAATTAACAAACACCTCTCAAAAATAGATACTCCTCCATGGTATGTGATTGATGGAAGGCACCCGAGGATTCGGTTAGCCATGGCTTGTGTTAGCAAGGTTGGGAGGAGTATCAAATATTTTATGCAATCTCTATATGCTTTCAAAAACCTAAAAGCTCTAGCACATGATTTAATCCCTGCTTCCCTCTGCGAAGGGCCTTTCTTTTACTTTTATGTTGAGTCAGTTTTCCTATTCTTTCTGTCTTCCACAAGCAAACACTAGTGTCAACTTTGTTACAACATGCGTTATATGCAATGTATTGGACTTGTTATACTACTTTGTGTTGACAATATCCATGAGATAAATATGTTGAAAGTTGAAGCAAATGCTGAAACTAAATTCTTCCTTTGTGTTGATTAAATACCTTTTATTAGAAACTATTGCTTTATGAGTTAACACTTATGCAAAACTGTTTGATGCTTGTCTCGAAAGTACTATTCATGAAAACGTTTAGCTTGTGTGATTCATTGTTTACTCATTATCTATTTGGTAGCAAATTATAGACCATTGACTTGGATCACTTCATTCATTTACATGTGCCTTGCAATATTATATGATCAAGATTATGATAGTAGCATGTCACCTCAAAAATTATTTTTTTTTATCGTTTACCTACTCGAGGACGAGTAGGAACTAAGCTTGGGGATGCTGATACGTCTCAAACGTATCTATAATTTTTGATGTTCCATGCTTGTTTTATACCAATTGCTACATGTTTTGCATCTACTTTATATCACTTTTATACATTTTTTGGGACTAACCTATTAACAAGATGCCGAAGTGCCAGTTCCTGTTTTCTGCTGTTTTTGTATTCCAGAAAAGCTAGTCTGGAAATATTCTCGGAATTGGACGAAACTACACGGGGTCCCTATTTTTCCAGAACACCCTGACGGAGCGAAGGAGCACAGAGGAGGGCCACCAGGGCCCCACACGCACCTAGGGCGGGCCCCCCTCTGCCGCGCCCTAGGGTGGTGTGGGCCCCTCGGGGGTCCCAGCCGCCGCCCTTTCGCCTACTTATTCCCCCCGACGCGAAAACCCTAAGTACCTGAGCAAATATCCACGAAAAGTTCCAGAGACGCCGCCGCCGTCAACCCTAGCTCGGGAGGGTTCAGAACCTCTTCCCGGCACCCTGCCGGAGAGGGGAATCGTCACCGGAGGCTTCTACATCGCCATGCCTGCCTCCGGAGTGATGCGTGAGTAGTTCATCCTTGGACTACGGGTCCATAGCAGTAGCTAGATGGTTGTCTCTCCACTTTGTGCCATCATGTTTAGATCTTGTGAGCTGCCCTACATGATCAAGATCATATTATTGTAATGCTACATGTTGTGTTTGCTGGGATCCGATGAATATTGAATATTATGTCAAGTTGATTATCAATCTATCTTATATGTTATTTAAGATCTTGCATGCTTTCCGTTACTCGTAGATGCTTTGGCCAAGTAGATGCTTGTAACTCCAAGAGAGAGTATTTATGCTAGATAGTGGGTTCATGTCTCCGTTTAACCTGGGACAGTGACAGAAAGTTCTAAGGTTGTGGATGTGCTGTTGCCACTAGGGATAACCTAACGATGCTATGTCCACGGGCATATGTGTTTGTTTACATTACGCACTTTACTTAATGCAATTATCCGTTGCTTGCAACTTAATACCAACGGGGGACTCGGATGACAACCCGGCGGTGGATTATTAGTCATAGATGCTGTTGGATAACGGTCTATGTATTATGTCGTAATGCCCAATTAAATATCATAGTAGTCAACATGTCATGTATATGCATTGTCATGCGCTCACTATTCGTCAATTGCCCAGCTGTAATTTGTTCACCCAACATGTTAGTTATCTTTTATGGAGAGACACCACTAGTGAACTGTGGACCCCGGTCCATTCTTTTACACTGATTAAACAACCACAAACTGCAAACTGTTCCTTTTTCATTCTCTGCAATTTAATACTCATTTTCCACACCATACGTTTAATCCTTTGTTTTCAGCAAGCCAGTGAGATTGACAACCTCACTGTTTCGTTGGGGCAAAGTAGTTTGATTGTGTTGTGTGCAGATTCCACGTTGGTGATTTTTGCGCCGTGCGAGCCACCAACAACCTTCTGAAGAGTTGCTGCTCCTACTGGTTCGATAACCTTGGTTTCTTTCTGAGGGAAAACTTGCTGCTGAACTGCATCATACCTTCCTCTTGGGGTCTCCCAACGAGCGTGTGATTCACGCCATCAGTTATTAATCATATTTTTCACGAATTTGAATATAATGTTTGGCATTCACGACTTTGTCATATTAACTTTGGTTGCATGACGCGGCTAGCTAATTTGGATTTAATTCCGAAATTCACTACTGTCAAAGGTTCCAAGTGTCAAGTGTGTGTGCAAGCTAAGCAACCTCGCAAGTCTCATACGGCTGCGGAGGCAAGAGACTTGGCGCCACTGGAACTTATACATTCAGATCTTTGTGAGATGAATGGCGTGTTGACAAAAGACGGAAATAAATATTTCATGACGCTTATTGATGACTCCACTAGATATTGTTATGTGTATTTTCTGAAAACAAAAGATGAGGCTTTAAACTACTTCAAAAACTATAAAGCTGAAGCAGAGAACCAACTTGATCGAATGATTAAAAGGCTAAGGTCTGATCGTGGTGGAGAATATTTTTCCAATGAATTTGATTCGTTTTGTGCAGAACATGGTATAATACATGAGAGGACGCCTCCTACTCGCCTCAGTCAAATGGAGTGGCTGAAAGAAAGAACCGAACTCCAACTGATTTGGTTAACGCCATGTTAGACACTTCGGGACTGTCTCAGGCATGGTGGGGGAGGCTCTATTGACAGCTTGTCATGTCCTAAACCGAGTTCCCATAAAAGATAAAACTGTTTCTCCATTTGAGGAATGGGAAAGGAAAAAGTTGAAACTCTTTACTTACGTACTTGGGGCTGTTTGGCGAATGTCAATATTCCAATTCCCAAGAAGCGCAAGCTTGGACCAAAAATCGTGGATTGTGTTCTTCTGGGCTACGCTTTTCATAGCGTTGGCTATAGATTTTTGGTAGTCAAATCTGAGGTATCCGACGTTCATGTTGGTACGATTATGGAGTCGAAGGATGCGACTTTCTTTGAGGATATCTTTCCCATGAAGGGTATGCCTAGCTCATCAAATCAGGAGATACCTAGCACATCTAGTCAGGAATTAGCTGTTATTCCTGAACCTACCATTTCGATAGAACACACTGATAACCCTGTGGAGGATGACAATGAAGCTCCTGTTAGGAGCAAGAGACAGAGGACTGCAAAGTCCTTTGGTGATGATTTCATTGTGTACCTTGTTGATGACACCCCTAGTACCATTTCAGAAGCCTATGCATCTATTGATGCTGACTACTGGAAGGAACCTGTTCGTAGTGAGATGGATTCCATCTTGGCTAACGGAACCTGGGAAGTCACTGATCGTCCTTATGGGTGTAAACCTGTAGGATGTAAGTGGGTTTTCAAGAAAAAGCTTAGGCCTGATGGTACTATTGAGAAGTACAAGGCGCGGCTTGTGGCCAAGGGTTATACCCAGAAAGAAGGTGAAGACTTCTTTGATATTTACTCACCTGTGGCTAAGGCCGGCAATCGGGTCGGGTTTGGTCGGGTCGACCTCTTCCAGACCCATGCCCGTTTAACAAATGGGCAAGCTTCTCTACCCGCGACCCTGCCCATGGGTCAGATTCATGCCCATGCCCATGCTCGTCGGGTCACCCGACCCGTCGGGTCGCCCGTCGGTCTGCATACAATAGCTCCTCATGTCAATTCTGGGCTTCTGGCACTCCAAAATGGCATATTTTATGTGTCAAACTGCATCAGTACATCAATAAAATCATAATAAGTGTTGAAATGCATCACAACATCGGTACATCAATATCATCAAACTTGGTGTCGAGAATTACATCAAATATTCAAGTCATCAAGCGGCAGGCAAAGCAGCCACACAATAAGCCACACAACTGTGTGTCCACATGTCAGCTAATCGGGTAGGGGAGAGCACCGTGAGGGCATGAGCACTGAGCAGAGAGAGAGTAGGGGAGAGGATTGCGGCGGGGACGGGGAGAGACTGGGGAGGGACACGGTCACACCTAGGGTTAGTGGCTTAGTGCGGTGCGTTATGGATTTGGACTGTTGTGCTGGGCTGGAAATTACATGGGCTCTGCTCATGTCTTACTATGAGACCCCACATGTCAGCTAATCGGGTTACCCATCGGTCGCCCATGGGTACACATGTCTGCCCATACCCTACCCATGACTAATCGGGTCGCCCACGGGCGAGACCCATGGGCGAACATAGCGACCCATACCCTGCCCATTAGGGTTGGGTGCCCGTGGGCGGACGTGCCCATGGGCGGAATTGCCGGCTTGACCTGTGGCTAGACTGACCACGATTCGAGTGCTACTTTCATTGGCTGCCTCACATGGGCTTCTCGTTCATCAAATGGACGTGAAGACAGCTTTCCTAAATGGAGAGTTAGACGAGGAAATTTACATGGATCAACCCGATGGTTTTGTAGTGCCTGGTCAGGAAGCAAAGGTGTGCAAGTTGTTGAAGTCCTTATATGGCCTTAAGCAAGCTCCTAAGCAATGGCACGAAAAGTTTGAAAGAACTTTAACTGCTGCAGGTTTCATTATAAACGAATCTGACAAATGTGTGTACTATCTCTATGGTGGAGGCGAGGGAGTTATTCTCTGTCTGTATGTCGATGACATACTGATCTTTGGAACCAACCTTGATCTAATCAAGGAGGTTAAGGATTTCTTATCTCGTTGCTTTGAGATGAAGGATCTAGGAGTAGCCGATGTTATCTTGAACATCAAGCTGCTGAAAGATGGTGATGGTGGGATTACACTGCTTCAGTCTCACTATGTGGAAAAGGTCTTGAGTCGATTCGGGTATGACGACTGTAAGCCTTCTCTGACACCATATGATCCTAGTGTGTTGCTTCGAAAGAATCAACAGACTGCTAGAGATCAACTGAGATATTCTCAGATTATTGGCTCGCTTATGTATTTAACTTGTGCCACGAGGCCTGACATCTCTTTTGCTGTGAGCAAGTTGAGCCGGTTTGTTTCTAATCCGGGAGATGATCATTGGCATGCGCTCGAGACAGTTATGCGTTATTTAAAAGGCACTGCGAGCTATGGAATTCACTACTCTGGATACCCGAGGGTACTGGAGGGTTATAGTGATTCAAATTGGATATCTGATGCTGATGAGATTAAGGCCACGAGTGGTTATGTGTTTACACTCGGTGGTGGAGCTGTTTCCTGGAAGTCTTGCAAGCAGACCATCTTAACGAGGTCAACTATGGAAGCAGAACTCACAGCGTTGGACACAGCCACTGTTGAAGCAGAGTGGCTTCGAGAGCTTTTGATGGACTTACCTGTGGTTGAAAAACCAATACCCGCTATCCTTATGAACTGTGATAATCAAACTGTGATACACAAGATTAAAAGTTCTAAGGATAATATGAAGTCATCAAGGCATGTGAAGAGGAGATTGAAATCTGTCCGAAAATTAAAGAACTCCGGAGTCATTGCGTTGGATTATATCCAAACGTCTAAGAATTTGGCAGATCCCTTCACAAAGGGTTTATCACGTAATGTGATAGATAGTGCATCGAGAGAGATGGGTTTGACCCACGGTATGAGTTGTCCACAGTGGTAACCTACTCTATGTGATCGGAGATCCCGTGAATTAGAAGTGGGAGACAAGCTGTTGGGCAGCTGAAAGGAGAGTATCCTTATATTATATTTCCCACTCCATGAAGATGCAATACTCTTCTATTCTGTATGGCAGGTTGATATTTATCTTAATGTATTCCAAGTGGCTTACTTTTATAAGCGGAGGTGTTGTCCTGCAGAGCATCTCTTGAGGAATACACCTATATGAGTCTGACTGTTAAACGTCGCAGTCCGTGAGAGTTGGGTGCTCTTTAATAAACTCATGAAAGGTCTTGGAGTATGACACATAAGCTCCACCTGCGGGGAAGCCTTGCGGCAGCTCAGTATTGGTCAAGGGCTTGTGTGAAACTAAGTCGCAGCAAACTTGTAGTTCAAGGCATAGTCCACTATCCAAGTTGTGATCTAGTGTAGCATAAGTTTCTAAGTGGAAGTTCAACTTAACAGTCTCCACTGAGTACCGGTATATAAAACAATGTTTTGGAACTGAATGATGAGATATGAGCCAATGAGACTTTGTGGGGGATTGTTGGAATTTACTAGTATTTACTAGCCCAAGATAAATTCAGAAATTCTCATTGGCACATTATTATATTTTGTTAATTGGGAAAATTAATGAGTAATTGATTAATTAGTAACGGTCACGTTTATTACGGCCGTTTCTAATTCATTAACAGACACGGTTAATACAGCCGTTTCTGAGTCATTGATTAATTAGTAACGGTCACGTTTATTACGGCCGTTTCTAATTCATTAACAGACACAGTTAATACAGCCGTTTCTGATTCACAAACACGTTTATTGTGACCGTTTTTAATTCATAAACAGACGTGTTTAATACGGCAGTATCTAAATCATAAACGGACGCGTTTATGAGGGCTGCTTTGACTCCCAACCTGCACTATATAAAACCGAACCAAGCCAATTTTGGCACATATACGCAACACATGGTCTCGCACCACCGTTCCAAAACCTTGCGCCGCCGTCTTCCAAGTCTTCTCCATCCCGTCTTCCGGCGTGCACCGGTTGAAGGGACAGTAGGCCTCCGGAACCCTGCCTCTTGTGATCCTGTACGGGAGAGGGGCGATCAGGTTTTTGAGCGCACTCGCGCGACTACTGGCATCGAGTTCTTCCCCAACGACGACTTCTTCCCCGACATCGGCAGCCTCTTCATCGACGACATGGGCGACAACAGCAACGCCAACGCTTCGGCTGCCGCTGCACCGTATGATTACTTGATCTTCCTGTTTACGATACTGCTACAGTTTCTGCTTGTAGTAGTTGCTTTAGATTCGTTCTATTTATCTACTATTCAAGTAGATCGCATGATTAGTATAATTCTGGTTATTCTAGTCATAAACTATTTACTGTTTTCGCGGATTAAATCAATAGCTAAATTGCTTATATATTCAACAATTCCGTTTCCGTTTTTGTATTTTCATTCCGTTTCCGTTTTTCCGCGGAAAAGTCGGAAAGATTCCGCTCCGTTTTCACCCCTATCTATCGCTGCACATTGCTCTTCTACTGCCCACAGGAAGCTAGCGATATTTCAATCAATTAATGATTGAGTTATTTTCCTTTTATTCGTTTGTGACATTTATCACCCCATTTAGTAAGAAATACGTCATGTTTGAAATTTTAAAAACGATTTTACACCATTTGTACTTTCTGCTTGTTTTGTTAGACTAGACAGACATGTTAGATCTACCTGGAGTGAAAAAAAATATCGGAGAGCGACGATCATGTTGACCCTTCACTTCACCATATGTTCAATTTCTTCTTATTGTCATGATATTTTTGAGTCAGAATCATCATCTCACACCTTTCCCAATGGATTTGCATCAGAAAAAGTGTCTCCAAAGTTTCTAAAATGGTAACCCATACGATACTTCAACAAATGTATGACTAGAGGGTAAAAAAATACAATTCAACAAATTATATGGCAGTGGTGAGAGTAACAAGTATGATATCATATCAAAAAATAAATGTCAGGATTCTTCAGCAGCCACGTCCATCCGTCCAAAGTAGCACACCATCGATGATCGACCCAAAAGAGTTGACATCACGCTCATCATTGATAAAAGTCCACTCAAATATGCAAAGTAGCTGTATAGTGCTACTAATTAAATCGCCTCAGCTATCCGCCTCTGGCCCATAAAGTCCTTTTCTTTTTTGCGAAACTCTGGCCCATAAAGTCAAATACGCCCAATTGCATCATATCGCCTTCGAAATGACGCCACGCTGATGCACTCATCCACCGTTTTTTATTTCGCTTAAAAAAAAACTACTTAATGGAAAGAGGCAACTCTTTTGCTTCATTTTAAAAAATTACTATTGTTAATGTGCGAACACAGCAGAAAAGTCACAATGTTGTAATAATTTGTTGAAAAGAAAAAAAAGACGCCAAGACCATGCTGAAGGTCAACCGACCTGGCGAGCCCAAAGTCAATACGCGAGCAGTGCCTCGTCAATCATCTACTAGTATTAGTATTCCAATTAATGTCGGCTACCTTATTGTTTACCAGTATACTTTTTAAGCAAAACTCGGTGTTTTATCCTAGTCCAACAGTATCATACCACTTTGTTTGTGGGGTGTACTGTAAATTTTGAGGCAAACACAAATATAACGCCGTCCACTGCGACGCAAGCAACAAGACGTGTCGCGCTCCGCCACCAAGAACAAAACGCCAGTACTTCTCCGGTTTCCCCACGCGAAAAAAAATACTCCATCAAGAGCAGAAAACGTTGTGCTCTTGACACTTGTCGATGAGACAACTGTGACAGGTAATTGGGGATTCGGGGTGGAGCACCTACCAACAATGCCAACTCAGTATCACAATTTGTTATGCAGCAGGTGAGAGCTCATACTTGTATCTCGAAAATGAGTATGGAACTGTCTGCTATCTGTCGTGAACTAATGAGCTGTGCTACGAATAATTAGTAGATTGTTGCCAGGGGGGTCGTCACTTCGCTGGCATAGGCTAGGGGAGATGTCATGTTTATCACCAGGACATGATTACAGTCGCACGCCTCTATTCCAAGTCCCTTCACGGGTGTTTCAGATCGGCCAAAACGCCTCTATTCCAAGTCCCTTTACTGCAGTTAGAATTCTTGGGTGGGAGGGCATGCCGTTATTTGATCGTTTGTAGAAATAACAAGATTTTTAACGGTAAAAATTCTTCTACTATGTAGGTCATCTACCTTGTACAAGTTTGATCTGTTCATGGTCATCTCCATAACGTGTGGAGAATCGATACCAATTTATGGAGGTGTCTAAGCGGTTGAAAAATTCGTCAAGAGATTTTTATCCTACATGGATGGCCGCGATATGTAGGGATTGGGCCTCCATCACCATGGAGAAGGTGGTCCAACCCTTATTTTTTTTTGTCTTAAACTGAAATAGGAGAAAATAAAATGAAATAGTATGATATTGATATAACTTGGTTTTGATTTTTTTTCCAAATAGAGCATAATGCACAAATGACTTTTTTTTGTCAACAATACACAATTTTAACTATATTTTTCATAGGAAAAAATGCAACGATGCCATATATACATCTCAATACATACACTTCGGAAGTATTTACATGTTTAATTCCGTGCAACATTTTTATTTCATAAACTAGCTTAGAACTTCTATACACCAAATGATAACAAGCACATTGGATAAGAGCACATCAAATAATAAATTTACATATGCAAACATAATAGAATCCAAACCATTTTATATTCATTTGTGATTACTCGATCTAAACAATATTGTTTGAAACATCAATAATCGAGCATGCACACTTTGTTAGATTTTGAGTCGGCAGATAATTTACCACGAGAAAAGAATTAAAAAATAATTTCTTTGGTTCAGTTTATACTCTAAAAGTTTCTATAAATATGTTTAATTAATCATGCACTAGAAACCACTATTGAGATATTTGTTAGATCATATTCTTTACAGATCTTTACCATTAATAAACATAAATATGTTTAAATTATATAGATTATAAACTGTAGAAACAATTGTTCTATGGAGGTGGTGTTTTGCCTCATAGGAGTAGATACTCTTTATGGAAAAATATTTTTTTAATGTAAAAAAATTCCAAAAAAAATATTCGGGTGGACATATGAACATTTTATGTTGATGCACCAAGTTTCTCGAAAAATACATTTTGTGTAGCTTGTGTAAAAAAAGAAAAATTGGGATGCTAAAAACGACATTTTGTGAGATATTGTTTTTTTGTCTTTCTAACACAAACCACGAAAAATGTTTTTTTCACGAAATTTTGTGTGTGGACGTAAAATGTCGAGATGTAGACCAGGAATTTGTTTCGTTTTTTTGACATTTTGAAATACATTTTTGAACAATGGGAGCATATGCTCCTATGACGTGAAAGGGATTTCCCTAGTTCTAAAACCTATTTTGTTATAAGATACAGTTTACTATCTTTCATTGATATTCGGTACAATAACAATACATGAACTAATATTTAGTAAAATGGCAAGTTACGTGGTTAAATTATGCCAAAAATACAAAATCATATTTGTAATAGTGTAACATGCTTAAAATAAATCTAGATAAGTATAAAAGTTTAGTAAAAAATTATATTTATTTGTATTCACCCTGGGCCCAAAGTTCCATGGGACCCGTCATGGCAGAAGTAGGGTATTACGCGTGACAAGTGTGCCCAAAATTGGGTAAATTGTGTTTTGTCATCCTGGTGACTTAGCGTATCTCAGACAAAACACGCAACAACATCGTAGGCTTTATGAGATAGCTATATAATTATCTCGAACCATATCAAATTCGAAACTTTTGTCCATTTTTATGCTATACTGGGTTTAAAATTTAGTTGTCTAATAGGATGAAATCTGTATGGTTTCATTTTTATGAAATGGGACCAGGGAGTTATCCTTGTTACTAGAAATAAATATGCTCATGGCATTACACATTTAGTGGAAATTTGTAGCAACAGTACAGAGTCATACATTTTGTTGCAATCAATTATATACTTTACTTGAAAATATTTTTATAAACATTGACTCATATTCAACAATCCCATTCGGTAACAGTGAGAACCCAACCTCGCGTATCCAGATCCTACACGCAAAAAATTAGAAAACACGAAACCGGAGTTCTTATGACCAAGGGGTGACCACAGAACCGTGTTTGGTCCCTTTGGTTTGAGACCTAGAAATGACTCTACACATATACTCACTGGATAGTTCCATCCACGTGCAGGGCTTGGTGGATATTGACTTCAACATGCACCATCACCGGAACACAGTCTTTCCTATCAGTGGGTTAGTCGTGTTAGACGAGCTTGGCTACAACTGAAGGCAACCGAATGAGTCGAAGTGGGAAGGAGCACAATATAAGATTTTTGAGTGAGTTAAGACTAACCTAAAGAGTCGGCTCATCTCACAACTTGATGATTTCAATCACCAAGTAGCAATAGTGTGTTTTTGTTTTGTGAAGTACTAGTTCACAGAGTTTTTTCAGTCTTGTTCCCCTACAATAACAAATTTATCTTGGAATTACACTTTGTTCCACCTTCTAATGAAAATTCGTGTAACTTCTTTATGAAAAAATGAATGAAACTACAGATAACACTTTTTTGTGAAGCCATATTAATACTTATTTAGTCTTACTTCGTGGCTAACCGATATCTAGTACTCCGATCGGAGTCGTATTTGATTGTCACAGGTTTAGGGAACGTGTAGGCAAAACGTTGTGAAGCCCCGAGACAACTAAATCTCACTCATAAATTTCAAAAAAAAAAAAACTAAATCGGATCGGAGGTAGTCTCTACAAATGAACATATTTGGTATTTATCGATTTAATTTGTAGATCCATTTCTTTTTTAGAAGGAAGTTCGTGTACAAGGAGGAGATCAAGATCAACAAGATCAAGATCAACCAGAAAACGAAAGAACACACACGAACAGAGGGAAAAACACCCCACACACGGCGAGCACGGATCCACCAAGCAGAGCACCTCCTTCGAGCACCAGCGGCACGCCGCCGGGAAGGAAGAAGACGAGCTCACCTCACGCCGCAGCAGCCGCCTCGAGCAACCATGTTGAAAAGCCGCAAAGGCCATCTGACGCAAGCACCAGAATCTGAGCTTTGGAGGAGTATCGGCCTCGAGGCACCGCCGGAACCACCCTTCTTCCACAACGCCGTCCACGACCACCGACGATGGAGAGCTTCCCACCTGCAAACTTCCACAGATTTTAAGCAAAAGCGAGGCCAAGCACCGAGGTGAAGGCCACCGGCCCCCGCGGACAAGAGCTGGCGCCGCCATCACGACCACCAGCTCGGGGGAAGGCACGCCGCAGCTCCGGGGAGCAGCGAGCGCGCCCACGACGGCAGATCTGAGCCAGGCCTCCACCGGAGCACCAAGGTCAGAGGAGAGGAGCGCCGCCGCCAAAAGCCTCTCCGACCGCGCCGCCACCTCCTCAGCGCCGCCGGCAGGCAACCTACACCAACCTAGATATGTACACGCACGGGATCCGTCGATTCCTCGACCTCCCGCCGCCGGAGCGGCCGCGGAGGCGAGAAATCGACCGGATCGCCGGCGGCGATCTGGTTCGCACGGGAGTCGCCCAAAAATCTCCTCCTTAGCACTGTAGATGGGGATAAGGAGAGGGGTCGGGTGCGTTTGCTTTGTGGTTTTAATTTGTAGATCCATTTCTCAGCCGCAGTCCAATATATTCTCAATTTCTCTTGGAGTCTGGAATTACAAGGTTCATCGGCTCACACGAGCATGAGAGAAGCGATGACGTGGCCTAAGAACCTTCCCCGGAGATATAGAGAGGACACGAGCGCTCGGACGCGGCCTCTTTTGCCAATTCGAGGTCGTTTTCCATCTCCTTTCCCCTCTCTCCGAACCCAAATCTGCCAATCCCCACGTGCTCCGCCATGAGGCCACGTTGTCGACGCCTCCGAAGCGCGGGGCCCACATGCCAGTGTCCCGTCAACGCGGAGCCTCCCGCTTCCTCGCGCGGCTCCGTCGTCACATGTTTTTCACACCACACCGCCGGGGATCGAAACCAGGCCACCTGTTCGCATATCTTGTCCGGCTCCCGCCATATATATACACGCCGAGCCGAGCTCCACTTCGTCAAATCGCAGAAACCAATCGAACTCCGAGCAACCACAACAAATTCGAAAACAAGACATGGATACAGCGGTCAGCGGCAGGTGGACACGCGTCCGCACGCTCGGCCGCGGGGCATCCGGCGCGGTGGTGTCCCTCGCCGCCGACGACCTCTCCGGGGAGCTCTTCGCCGTCAAGTCGGCGCGCGCGGCCGGCGCGGAGCAGCTCCGGCGCGAGGGGGAAATTCTGTCCGGGCTCTGCTCGCCGCACGTCCTGCCGTGCCTCGGCTTCCGCGATGCCGCCGCGGCCGGCGAGTGCCAGCTGTTCCTCGAGTTCGCGCCGGGCGGCTCGGTCGTGGACGTCGCCGAGAGGAGCGGGGGCCGGCTCGAGGAGTGCGCGATCCGGGCGTACGCCGCGGACGTGGCCAGAGGGCTGGCCTACCTCCATGGGCGGCGTCTCGTTCACGGGGACGTCAAGGGGAGGAACATCGTGGTCGGCGCCGACGGCCGAGCCAAGATCGCCGACTTCGGGTGCGCTAGGATGGTGGGCTCCGATCGGCCCATCGGGGGCACGCCGGCGTTCATGGCGCCCGAGGTGGCGCGGGGGAGGAACAGGGGCCCGCCGCAGACATCTGGGCGCTGGGATGCACGGTCATCGAGATGGCTACCGGCCGCGCCCCGTGGAGCGACATGGACGACGTCCTCGCGGCGATGCACCGGATTGGCTACACGGACGCCGTCCCGGAGATTCCCGCGTGGCTGTCTGCGGAGGCGAAGCACTTCCTGTCCATGTGCTTCGCGAGAAACGCCCGCGACCGGTGCACGGCGGCGCAGCTGCTGGAGCACCCGTTCCTGGCATCGGCCGGCTGCGGCGTAAAGCCGGCGGAGGAGGTGGCGACCAAATGGGTGTCTCCGAAGAGCACGCTGGAGGCCGCACTCTGTTGGGAGTCCGACACCGAAGACGAGGAAATTTCAGAGAGCCCTGCCGAGAGGATCACAGCATTGGCGTCCTCCTTCTCGTCCTTGCCGGATTGGGATTCAGACGCAGGCTGGATCGACGTGCTCAACGAGAGCTGTGAAGCTAGCGATGCCGCCACGGACAAGGTCGGCGAGGACGACTGCATTCCGACTGAAGCCATGGAAACAGAGCCTGATTTCTCTGATGCATACGTGGCGGACTCTGGTCGTGTGTCTACAGTAGGATCAACCGCTCTGTTCGTTGAGCAGCAGACAGAGTTTTGTTCGGGTTTCTTCAGTAACCCACTTGTATTTCCTCCCCCTGTCATTACCTTTGTTAAAGTGAAATAACAGAGTCTTTATTGCGTCAAATTATTATCCCCACTTTTAAATTCCTTCTAATTAGTTGTGCCGAATCGGTGTGGCGTGACGACTCCACAAACGGTGCCCTAGAGATAGATATGCATGAACCATTGCCAAGCGTTAGCATAAGCATATCTTCCCCTCTCATGGGGCCATGCTAAAAGGAGTTACCAGATCATGCTAGTCCCGGCCAGAGGACGCCACCTCCGAAACACTTGGATCATCTAGCCTTTCTTGCCTTGTGCAGTTCTCTCTCAGTTTCCGGTTAGGAATGCTGATCACCAAGCTGATTGCTCAACAAAAAAGGAACTTATAAAATAAGGAGATTGCGTACAAATTCATCAGATAACCGCATTCACCTACTAGAGTAAACCAGATAAGACCAAAGTGACTCTTAGTGACAAAACAGTGATCTGGTCAATGGGGGTTCTTGTGACACTGGCTAGCTAAGCGAAAACAAAAAAGGTTCAGACATCCTGCCCTGCGGCCTGATCCCCAAGTGATGTCCTAGTGGCATGCAGCGTGCTCCCAACACCCAGGTGTTCTTCTCAAACAGTGTGGAGCAAGCTGCCGTACACGTTTGCTATTTGCCACACGTGGAAGGAGCTCCATGCATGAGCTTGTTCAAATCCTCAAGGCTAGCTTACCGCGACACGCGTCCAAAACTCTCGGAAGGAAAGCTCTTCCGTGAAACTTCAGTGCATGTTTCTAGATTTTCCAGCTCTGGCAGCTTGGCTGTACAAGTGGCGCATGATTATGCATCTAGCCTAGTACTCTGGTTCATCGCTTGCGTGTTTTCTTACCAGAAAGAGTGCCTGATTTAAGATTTTGTTCCATTTTTATTATGAATACTGGAACTCGGGTTCTAACCTTTAGGCACACTAGCTAGTTTGCACTTTGCTGTTGGTTATCCTATTTAAACAGCCAATACATCATCTGAAAAGATTGTCAACAACCTTGCTGTGAGCCAACTACCTTACCATTTGTTTACGCATGCAACTTTATTGTGGGTTCTTCATTTCATTTTCTTTTCTGAATGCGTTTTGGTGGTTCGATCTCCAGGCGCAAGCACAGCGCATCTGCGTGGCGGACTACTGGACTAGTTTAGCTGCCTCTAGAACCCTAAATTGGTGTATTCTTAGGGAGGCTGCAGTGCGGCACCCAACCGTGTTAGCCTGTTAGGTTAGGTGGCGTCGGAAGTCAATATTCCTGCAACGAAACGATCTTTCTGCTTAACGGTCTGGGCACCCAAGATATTAGCTGCATATCATATCGAGCGGTTGAGCAGCAAGAATCTCGTGCGTATGTCGGCCGTGCGCGCGGTCGCCACATCTCACTGATGACCTCACTTTCTTCAGATATCTCAATTTTAGGAGACTTTTCAAAAAATCTCACTTTTGGGAGTCCGCATCTCCACCTGACATTTTTGGTATGGACATTTCCGTCTGGAAGAAAAGGTAGAACGGTATTTGGTTTGAACCTGCGATTTGTTTTCATGAAACCGAGCTTAATTAAACTCTTTGGCTTACTGCAGTTTTTTTTGCGAGTGGAAAATTAGTGCGGCTTCGGTGCTGCAGTAATCGCGTTCTCGTCAGTAGTTGGATAGTGCTGATGTGCAGCAGTTAAACGTGGCTGTAGGACATGGTGCTGCTTGACGCCCGCTGTGACGCACACCCGCCGGCCGCCGTCATACAAGAAGTCTTTCATTTCGCCTCGCCTTGATCCGTTCCAGATCAGGGAGAACCTTCCTTCCTACCAACCTGGACACTCTCTGAAGAGGAGATGCGCATCCGAGCAGCATACACCATTAGCAGCACGGATGCACTGCACTTAGGATAAACCTGACTAGTGGGGCCAGCGCGAGTAAGCAAAAAATCTCGGCCAGATACAAACGTCCCGGGGTTGCACGTCAGATTCACTCGCTCTGCCGTGCTGAACTGCTCGTTGCTTCGGTCACTCCGCACGCTACACTGGCGTTAGTGCTTACGCCGCCTCTAGAAAAAAAAAACCCACCAAGTAATACTACTTCGTACAGTACTTACCAAGCAGTGGAAGAAAGAAAGAAAAAGTAGAAGAAATCCGTCCTGCTTCTGTGAACGGATGACCATTTCAAGTTTTAGGAGTTGGATTGTTCGACGGCGGCGCCGGTAGCGCAAAAAAAAAAAACCACAGTCCACTGCGAGCAAGCGTCTGATCTAACAAACAGGATGCGCAGGAAGTTTCGTAATTGAGCTCATGCGTTTTACAGACAGTAGACCAGGCCAGTGGTCTTGTGCTAGACTTCTTCTATGTGGTCGTTCAGTTAATCAAGGTATGAAACGCAAGCCGCCGGCCGGGGGTACGCCGACGACGAGCTCAGAATAGTCTCGCTAAACTTAACCACGAGGTCGCATTTTGGACCTTTGGGTGCAGGAAACAATTAAGATATGCATGCTCTGTTCAAGTTCAACAGACGAAACATAAGCTTGAGATGAGTTTTTTTATTACTGTACGGTTGACGACCAGAGCTTATAATAGGTAGACTGAATTCAGAGCATGCTCTGCTCTATTCTACATGGTCGCCGATCGACGGCACGTTTTATTTCTCAAGTCAGAACACGTGACTGACTGATCTGGCCGAGCAATTTGCCCTGCAGAATGGTTCAGCGTTAGTTCCCGCCTAACATGCCATAAAAATAGGCTGTGCGGCGGATCGGATCAGCAAAATAATGTAGCCACAGGATCGGAGGAGATCATGGAAGGGAACGTGCAGCTGCCTATAGAGCTAGCAGAAGAGGTCTGATCGATCGAGTGACAGGCAGAGAACCATCTTGATCGATCGCGGCGACCTAACATGCATGTTTCCTGTTAGATCGATCGGCTGAACTGAATGAATCCAGTGACAGCCGCAGGTTGCTCTCATGACTCGTACAGACAGCTAGCGGCCTAACTCGCAACTGTCAAGCGGCATGCCATGTGTGACGGATGCAAATGCTTTCTGCGACGCTCACATCACGTCTGCACATGATTAGGGATCAGCCAAGCTAATTCCACGTTTGTTATCCGTATCTGCGGTGCGCCATGCCTCCATCTCTATCGCTGCACATTGCTCTTCTACTGCCCACAAGAAGCTAGCCAGTTCGGCGATATTTCGACCAATGATTGAGTTTTTTTTCAAGGATACACCACGGAAAGGTGCATCGTTTTCATTTCATATAAGAAGTGGCAAAGATGGCAGATTACAACTGCACGCGGCTAGCGCAAACGCTAAGCTCGCACCCACCGGTGTCCTAGCGGATCACTCGCGACATCTCCACATATTCACTAGAGCTAGTCTACATTTGAAAAGGCCTGCTATACACCAACGGTCCGCTTCACTAAGTATTCGCGTGATCACAATTGAGTTGATATTGTGATAAAAAAGAGTGAATTCCAGTTTTTTTTTTCCCATAGTTGTACATTCTGTGACATTTATTACCCCATTTAGTGAAACTAAATCAGGAATACGTCATATATAAAAATTTAAACATGATTTTACACCACATTTAAAATTTGCATTTTTCATTAGATTAGACACGCATGTTAGATTTACGTGGAGTTAAAAGTTATGTAATATTGGAGGGCGTCATAGACCATCATGTCGAGCCTTCACTTCACCATATGTTCGATTTCTCGTTATACGGTCACACATTTTCCAATGGATATGCTTCAGAAAAAAGTCTCCAAAGTTTCTAAAATGGTAACGTGTTCATTATTTCACGAGATGAGATAATTAGCGACACAAATGTATTACTAGAGGGTAAAAAAATGCAATTCAACAGATTATATGGCAGTGGTGAGACTTGAGAGTAACAAGTATGATCGCTCAAAAAAACAAATTTCAGGATTTTTCAACAGCCACGTCCACCCGTCCAAAGTAGCACACCATCGATGATCGATCCTAAAAGGCAAAGGCAAAAGCCTTGTGTTGACATCTCGGCTGATCATTGATAAAAGTCCACTCAAATATGCAAAGGGAGTACTAATTAAGTCGCATTTTGGACCTTTGGGTGCAGGAAACAATTAAGATATGCATGCCTTTTTCACTGCATGCATGGTGTTCAACAAACGAAAACATATGCTTGAGATGAGTTTTTTATCTGTACGATTGACGAGCAATGTCACCAGAGCTTATAATAGGTAGACTGAATTCAGAGCATGCTCTGCTCTGTTCTAGGCTTAGCGCTGGCGCCACATGGTCGCCGGCCGACGGCACGTTTTATTAGCCAAGTCAGAACACGTGAAGGACTCATCAACCCAAGCAGCTCGATCTGCAGAATGGTTCAGCGCTCCCGCCTAACATGCCATAAAAATAAGCTATGCGGCGGATCTGCGATATAATGTGGCCACACAGAAGCAGATGGATCAAAGGTCGAATCGAGTGACATACAACCATCTTGATCGCGGCGACCTAACAGCCAGTTTCATGTTAGATCGATCGGCTGAATGAATCACGCACGCTCGCTCCAGTGACAGCCGCAGGTTGCTCTCTGTTAGTCATATACATGTTCGGTTAGGACTCTAGAATCCTAAACCTAGTAGGTTATCTTGTCGGTTGGCTTGTACTATATATATACGCTGTAATCTCCCAAAGCAATCAATAAGATCAATAGTTTTATTCAATCTTCATGGTATCAGACGCCTAGGTTTTCCGCACCTAGATGGCGACTCCTCCGCCGCCGCCAACACCTCCCCCGCCGCCGCCGCAAAAGCTCTTCTCCCTTGCAGAGTTCCGCGCCGCCGGCAATCCACCTCTTCTTCCTCCAAATACTACCCCTCTTCAATACACCATGCAACCAGCGGCGACTTCCCTTGCCGACTCCATCGCCGACGTCTCTCCGTTCATCCCCGTCGTGCTTGATCTCGCCTCGCACAATTATTATCATTGGAGGCATCTCTTCTGCATTCATCTCGGTCTTTCCGATGATCACAAAGGCTATCGTTGTTTTGATCCAATCTCCGGTCGAGTTCTTCTCTCTCGTCACGTCACCTTTGATGAAACCACCTTTCCCTTCGCTCAGTCTACCTCTTCCTCGTCGATCCCCATACCTCCTAAACCACCAACTAAACCCTTTCTTCCAAACTCTAACACACCACCTACCTCTCCCTCTCCCGAACCTTCTGCATCCGCGCCTCCCTCCCCTCCTCGTACACACACCCAACCCCTCCTAGCCCGCGCACACCATCTCCTGCCACGGCAGATTTTTCGGGCGAATTCTCTGCCACGGCAGCTTCCTCTCCCACGGTAAACTCAAGTGCACATTCTTCTGCCACCGAATCATCTAATTCACCACCTCTCTCTGCATTAGCCCTCCACCTCACGCTGTTTCTGTGCCCATTCCAGCCAATGATCATGTCATGACAACTCGTGCCAAACGTGGTTTTGGACTTCCTGTGCGCAAACTAAATCTCAACGCTACACCCATCCTTTCTCCAATCCCCACCTCCTATAAACGTGCTCTCCTCGATCCACTATGGCATGCTGCTATGCGTGAAGAATTCGATGCTCTAACTCAAAATAACACATGGACCCTCGTTCCCAAGCCTCCTTCTGCCAATGTTGTCTCCGGTAAATGGGTTTTTCGCCACAAATTTAATTCCGACGGTAGTCTCGCTAGATATATAGCTCGTTGGGTCTGTCGCGGTTTTTCGCAGCAGCATGGGATTGACTACGATGAAACCTTCTCTCCTGTTGTCAAACCGAGCACTATTCGTGTCGTTCTCTCTTCTTCCTGGCCAATCCATCAACTTGACGTTAAAAATGCTTTCCTCCATGGCACTCTAAATGAAACTGTCTATTGTCAACAACCTCCTGGCTTCGAGAGTCCCTCCTCTCCCAATCTTGTGTGTCTTCTTCATAAGTCCTTGTATGGCCTCAAACAAGCACCCAGGGCCTGGTTCCATCGATTTGCTACTTTCATTCAATCCATTGGTTTTCAACCCTCAAAATCTGATTCTTCTCTCTTCATCTTTAGATCCAATGAGCACACTGCCTATCTTCTCTTATACGTTGATGATATTGTTCTCACCGCTTCCACTGACTCATTCCTTCGCCACATCATCTCCTTACTAAACAACGAGTTCTCCATGACCGATCTTGGCTCTCTTCATCATTTCCTCGGCATTGCTGTTTCTCGTTCTTCTGATAGTTTATTTCTCTCTCAGCGCCAGTATATTCTAGACCTGTTAGCTCGCGCTGGTATGACCGATTGTCAACCCGCGCGCACACCTGCTGATGTCGGCACCAAACTCTCCGCCGACGGTGATCCTGTCCCCGATCCTAGTTATTATCGCAGTCTCACTGGTGCTCTCCAATACGCCACTCTAACACGTCCCGATATTTCTTATTCTGTTCAACAAGCCTGTCTCTATATGCATGATCCTCGTCAATCACACTTAAACCATGTAAAACGCATTCTAAGGTATCTCAAAGGCACACTTGATCATGGTCTCCACATTAACTCTTCTTCTCCAACAAGTTTGACAGCTTATTCTGATGCGGACTGGGCAGGTTGTCCCGATACTCGACGATCTACATCCGGCTATTGTGTTTATTTGGGTGATAATCTTGTTTCTTGGTCATCGAAAAGGCAGGTTACTGTTTCCAGGTCGTCAGCTGAAGCGGAGTACAGATCGGTTGCTCATGCCGTGGCTGAGTCTATATGGCTGCGTCAGCTACTTGCAGAGCTCCATCGTCCCCTCGAGCGTGCCACCATTGTCTATTGTGACAACGTCTCCGCAATCTATATGGCCTCCAATCCTGTTCATCATCGGCGCACAAAGCACATAGAGATCGACATTCACTTTGTCCGGGAGAAGGTTGCCCTAGGAGAAGTTCGAGTTCTTCATGTTCCAACCAGTGCTCAGTTTGCTGATATCTTCACTAAAGGACTTGCTACAGCTCCGTTTACCGACATACGATCCAGTCTCAACATCGTTACACCCGACGTTGTGCCTGCAGGGGGATGTTAGTCATATACATGTTCGGTTAGGACTCTAGAATCCTAAACCTAGTAGGTTATCTTGTCGGTTGGCTTGTACTATATATACGCTGTAATCTCCCAAAGCAATCAATAAGATCAATAGTTTTATTCAATCTTCACTCTCGTACAGGTAGCTCAGCAGCCTAACTCTCAACTGTCAAGCTGCATGCCATGTGTGATGGATGCAAATGCTTCCCTGCCTGTCTACTCCACGTTTGTTATCCGTTTCTGCGCCATGCCTTCGATCTCTATCGCCGCACATTGCTCTTCTGCTGCCCACGAGTAGACAGTTCGGCGATAGTTCAACCAATGATTGGGTTTTTTCTTCTTCTATTCGCTTGATCTGGTCGGTGTGATAAAAAAAAAAGAGTGGATGTCACTTTTGACCCCCATATATAGTTGTACATTTGTGAGACTAAATAAGAAATATGTCATAGATGAAAATTTAAACATGGTTTTACCTTTACACCATTTTTATATTCTGCATGTTTTGTTAAACTAGACAGACATGCTAATTAGATCTACGTGGAGTGACATTTTTTGTATATCAGAGGGCGTCATGGACGATCTTGTCGAGCCTTCACTTCACCATATGCTTAATTTCTCGTTGTTGTTTTGACATCTTTTAGTCCCAATCATCACCTCACAGCTGTGGATATGCATCGGCAAAAGAGTCTCCAAAGCTTCTAAAATGGTAAGCTATACGATGTTTCATTAGATGAGATAATTAGTGTCACGAATGTATTACTAGAGGGTAAAAGTTGCAACTCAACAAATTATATGGCAGTGGTGAGAGTAACAAGTATGATTTCATCTCCTTCGGTATATTCTATATATATAAACAAATTTCAGGATTCTTCAACAGCCACGTCCAAAGTAGCACACCATCGATGATCGATCCAAAAGGCCTTGAGTTGACATCACGCTCATCATTGATAAAAGTCCACTCAAATATGCAAAGTAGCTGTATAGTGCTACTAATTCAATCGCATCAGCTATCCGCCTCTCACCCATAAAGTCAGATAAACCCGATTGCATCAGATCGGCTTCGAAATGACGCCACGCTGATGCAGTCATCCACCGTATAACCAAACTATATAATAATGGAGAAAATTATGACACGTGGGAATGTGATTAGGAGGTACAGTACATAGATTTGTAAAGGAATAGCCCACGCACGCCAAGGATCAGCCGATTGGTAGCAGACATGCGAGGTTTGAGCAAAAAATAATTTCATTACTCTGTATCTGTATCTGTTACATTCACGATCAAATGACACTGTTTTATCCCCGTCAGAATCAAACGGGCGCGGAAACTGATTTCTACAACTGCCTAGATGCACAGGAGACAAGTAACCGTGCAGCCAAATGTCGGCGCCGTCGATTACAGCCTCTGCATCGCGCGGGATGCCGTCGCTGCCATCCGCAGCAACAGCGATCGGCTCACACTCTGCGTCTGATGCTTCTTCGGTCCAGACGAAGTTGCCCGCATCGGCCGGCGGCGAGTCGGGGACGCTGGAGACCTCGCCGTGCACGTGGATCCAGGAGCGTTCGTCTGAGTCCCAGTCCGGCACGGACGAGGCGGCGCACGCCAATGCCCCGATCCTGTCGGCCGGCGTCGTCGTTGACATCTCGTCGTCGGTGTCCGAGTCCCAGAATGCGTCGTGCAGTGTGCTCTTGGGGGACGTCGTCCATTCTTGTTTCACCGGCTCCGCATCAATGTAGACGTTCTGGCCGGCGGTGGCGGAAGCAACGAACGGGTGAACCAAGAGCTGCGCCGCCGTGGACCGGTCGCCGGGCAGTCTCCTGAAGCACCGGTCCAAGAAGTCCTTGGCCTCCGCCGAGAGCCACGCCGGCACCTCCGGCACGGCGGCCGTGAACCCGATCCGGTGGACCGCGGCGAGCAGACCGTGGTCGTCCATGTCGCTCCACGGAGCGCGGCCGGTGGCCATCTCGACGACGGTGCAGCCGAGCGCCCACACGTCGGCCGCCGGGCCCTGCTCCTCGGCGCGCGCGACCTCGGGCGCCATGAACGCCGGCGTGCCGCCCATCGGGAGCGGGGAGCCCACGGCCCGCGCGCAGCCGAAGTCGGTGAGCCGGGCGCGGCCGTCGGCGCCGATCACCACGTTCCTGGACTTGACGTCGCCGTGCACCAGGGAGTGGCCGTGGAGGTACGCCAGCCCCCTCGCGATGTCTCCGGCGTAGGACCGGATGGCGGGCTCCGGGAGGCGGCCGCCGCTCCCGCTCCTGGCGGCCTCGTCGGCCAGCGAGCCACCCGGTGCGAACTCGAGGAGGAGCTGGTACTCGCCGCGCGAACAGCGGGAGCCGAGGCAGGGGATGATGTGCGGCGAGCGAAGGCCGCTCAGCATGGTACCCTCGCGCTCCAGCTGCGCGGCGCCGCTCGCGGTTGAGGATTTGACGGCCAGGAGCTTGCCGGAGGCGGCGTCGGACGCGAGCCACACGACGGCGCCCGACGCGCCGCGGCCGAGCGTGCGGATCCGCCTGAGCTGCTTCGCCACGGAGACGGAGACGTCCATTGTCGGTCGGTCTTTGGTTGGAGTCTGAGCTGAGACGGATGTGGGGATGGATGAACGGATGGCGCGCGAGGTCCACGCTTTATATGGGTGGGTGGAGCGAGCGGCGTGCGACAAGGAAGGAAGAGACCTTGTTGGGTGCGCGGAACACGTGCGGAAACCCAGCGTGCAGCGAGTCGAATGAAGTGGGCGTCTTTTCTGTGCGTCGTGCGACCATCTCCTCTGCTTTGGCCCCTGGCTGGCTGCGAAGGAAGGTGTGACGATTCTGGTCTTCCTTTCTTTCGTTTGACGGATCGGGCCTTCATGGGTAGAGAGGCTGAACTGTGGACGTCATGCCATACAGCATGCTCTTCTTGTTTGGCGCATACGATGATCATCATGCCACTACCGTTTACCGTGCTTCTCCGATGTGCTCTGCTTCGGTAAATATCCGAGTGACCAGCAATTGTAGGCTTGTAGCTTCTGAACTATGCATTTTCCTCTCTGTGTTTCAGGGTAACGTCCCAGTCTTGTCTTGGACATTTCTCACATTAAGCTTCGGAAGAGGATCTGCCGTGAGGGCAAATACATGTCCAACCATCCTCACCCGTCGCCGTTTCCGAGAGGCACGTTTCGTTCGGCGGCTGCCACAGCCGCCCCACAGTGTACATGTGCACCTCGGCAGAATATTCGGCCATTTAAGCCCGACTGATCTTTCGACATCCATGTGACTGAGTTTGGCTGAAGCTGATAGCAGAGGATTAGTTCCTTATCTAGTCTGTGAAGCGTACTTCACCAATTCCTCATCTGTTTGACCTTGGATTAGTTTCTACGGGATTTAAGCACGACTGATCTTTCGACATCCATGTGACTGAGTTTGGCTGAAGCTGATACAGGTTTACTTCCTTATCTAGTCGGTGAAGCCTACTTGACCGATTCCTGATCTGTTTGAGGTCGGATCGTTCCCACGATTTCGGATTAATGGTGTGTCTGTCATGGCCATGTTACAGGGATCGGGGTGATCAAAGCATGTCATTTTCTTCACGCATATTTGTTGATTACCATTTTTTAATAAATTATAGTTTTTGCTCATGCTTGGCGCCCGACCGTAGACTTGTCCAAACAAGTCTCTGTTCCTCTCCTCATTCATTTCCTTGTGTTTATGGCACATCATCGGTCACAATTTCTTACATGATAACGGACATATAGTTACAGTATCTTACTAGACTTGTTGGATCTATCCCCCGCGTCGCCCAACCCTAGGCGACACGGGGGGCGCCGCCGCCGGCTCTAGAGGCCGCTCCTCCCAATCCCTTCTCTCCCGCCGCCATTGGAGGACCTGCTGGGCGAGGCCTTGGCGGCGACAACGGCGGCGGGGATCTCTTCCTCGTGCGGCGGCGGTGTTCCTTGGTTGGCGGCGGCACGTGGTGTGGTGACGGCTCGGCGGCGAGGTGTCGTGGAGTCCCGGCGCGAGCGTGGATCGGCGACGGTGGAGCGACACAGTCTCCCACGGCGGAGGAGCACCTGCTACCGCGGCCACGTCTCCAAGCCCACTCGGGGCCCATCTGGGTCCCTGCGGGCACAAGGCGGTGGCTGTGGCGACAGGCGGCGCCGGGATGCCTGGTGTCGCCGGTTGCTTGGCACCATGGCGGTGTCGGCGGCCGGTCAGGCGCCGGCGGGCTGGTTCCACACCAGCCAGTCTCGTCGGCTCGGATTGAATAAAGGTGGTAGTCCTGGATCTTTCTAACACCAAGACGAAGATTTACTTGATGCATCTCTTCATTGATATGGCCGGATTGTCGAGTTCCAGAAGGCTCCGCCGGCAAACTCCATTGGGCAAATCAAGCCTGGAGATTGACTGATCGGGTGGGATTCGGTCGCGCGCATCCATGTTTTTTCTGGCCGTTTGGTTTCAGAGGTAGCGTTGCGAAGCTCTGCAGTCTGTTGCCATCATGGATTTGTCTTTTGTTCCATGATGAAGTCAGAGTGCGGAGAATGGTATGGAAGCCGAGATTTGAGGACTTGCAATGGTGGTTCCAATCCTGGTGTGATAAGGGATTGGCTAGGTGATTCGTAACTTGGAACAGCAGCAACGGCAAGAGGGGGCGACAGCACAGGAGAAGTTCAGAGTCTAAACTTTCAGGGTGAAAACCCAAGGTCTGACCTTAATTGGTTGTGCCTGGCAATTGTCTTGGTGAAGTCATTGTTTTTGCGAGTGTGGACTTTCTTCGGGGTGAAAACCTATGATCTATGATCAGGGCGTCGACGGCGCTTGAGCACTGTTCCCTTCTTGGAGGCGTCGCTTTTGGAGAAGTTGGACTTCTGGTACTGTTTTGGTGGGGTTAGATCTGCTGTAACAAGGAATGGATCACTGTAGCGGGATTTTTTTTTGTAATTCTTCTTTTTATTCTGGGTTGTGTGCATCCGTGGGGCCGCTAGGGCACGCGTTGTTGCAGAGGCTGGATATAATTGGTATCATTGCGATATTAATATATGCTCTTTATCTAAAAAAATATAGTTACAGTAACAAGAAAAAACAGTGGGTAAATGTGGACAAATATTAACTATAGGTTTGATGATAATACAGTTTATAGAACAAGTCATTACACATACACTTGCCGTCGACAATCATTGCAACCACTTCCGGACACGGACACAAAACTGCCCCCTGTCCCCCATAGTCGGCCCATATGTCTGTGTTGTCTGGCAAATCTCAAACCTATCCCATATGTGGGGAGAATTTGAGACCGCCCGGACGCTTCCGGAACTTCACACTGACAAGATGGTCCCACGCGGAAGGCTTAGTAGTGGCAGTACTCCCTAAGTTTTGGTGCAGAGGCCTTTTACCATCGGAGCGCCAATGAGGCTCAACTCCCAGAACAAAAGAAGGTTATCAACCCTAAAACAACCATCGAGGTTTGTGGATTTGTCAAGGATCTCAATTGCTCAAGACGCGACGTTGATGATGGGGAAGTGATGGGGATCTAGGAAACGACGGTGACGTTGATGACCAAAGGAGGTATTGCTCAATCGATCCCGGATGGACATGGGTAGACCCAAGCCATTTGGTTAAAAATCCAGATGTGGACACTTCAAATGGCGCAAAGTACCCTTCACGCGGTGAAGGACGAGTTAAAGTTCCGAGCATGGCAAACCATAGACCACAAGCCGAGGATGTTGGAGTTAACATTCAATGCTCTCCGACGATGGCAAAGATGGTCCAAGCTGGAGCGCAGTGGTGGTGCCCGCCCAGCTGCTATGGCTTGGTCTAGAAGACTACAACTTAGTGTAGGTTGAAACTCTGGAAAAATAAATCAAGCTTCCATACAATTGTTCAAATAATTGCATGCTTCTCGCGTAGTGATTTTGGCAGCTTGTGATTTTTTTATTCCCTCTTGTGCTTAATATTTTTTTTTTGGCAGCTTAATATTAATGGTTTAAACACATATCCTGGGCCATAACACAACGTTTCTCTTATCGATTTTCAACTACAGATTTGGGGTAAAAAGTTAATTTGCTGAGAAGACCCCGCAGATGCATGCTTTAAGCGGGTCACACAAGTGTAAAGACATGTGAACAGAGTTTTCTGGAAGGAGGTCCCCGTGTGGCGTCTGGCGTCTTGCCGTCTCTCTCCTCTTGATTCTTCCCAATCCCTTTGATTTCTTGCTTCGATCTTCCTTTCCTAATTGAATCCCCCTTTTTCCTCTCGGATCTGTGTTGTGTTTCATCTCCCAATCCAGTTTTCGATCCCTCCGTTCTGCTCAGCTTTCCCCCCCTCGCCGCCCTACACCAACAACTCGATTCACCTCACTGATTCAGGCCACCACCTTCCGTTTTTCCCTGATCTCTCCTCTGATCTTCCGATTCGCCATCTGAGCAGGTTTCTCCTGAGCCTTGCTTGTCACGCTCACTGCTTTAGGAGTTAGGAGGTGCTCGTGCTTCTCCAAACCAGATACAGAGGAACACTTCTAACAAGACTGGAAAAGCACATCCAGCCTCCAAGGCGCCATGAAGCTGATCAGTTGGAATTGCCAAGGGCCGGGCAGAAATCTTGATAGATCCACCAAAATATCCTACCTTGCCAATTTGATGTCCTCCACCAAGGCGCAGGTAACCTTTGTATCTGAGATTAGAACTTCTAAATACAAGTCTGGGCAGCTGAATAACCGCTTTAATCTAGCCGATAGCTTTGTTGTTCCTTCGGTTGGTCTCTCTGGGGGCCTCTGGCTTTTATGGAACGACGAGGTACAAGTAAATGTTAAGTTTTCTAGTTTTCATCTAATCCTGGCTTCGGTTCTTCATTTTGCTACTGGTCTAGATTTTGTGCTAGTCTGTGTTTATGGCGATCCTCACCATCGCCAAACTTGGATGATCTGGGATCAGATTTCTACTTTTGTACATGCTAATCTTGGCAAACCAGTAGTTTGTTTAGGAGATCTCAATAATATTATGTGTGACATAGACACGTCTTCCACTAATATAAATAAAAAACGTATGCGTGATTTCAATTCGTATGTTAAACAGTGTGGTCTGTTTGATCTAGGCTTTAGCGGTCCAGCTTATACTTGGACGAACAAGCGTTTTTCCTCGACGCCCCTGTTTGAGAGGCTCGATCGTTGTCTTGCTAATGCTGAGTGGTGCACTCTTTTTCCAAATACTAATGTTTTTAACCTACCGATCATGCTTAGTGACCATGCACCCATTCTTGTCTCAACAGAGTCTCAATTTCGAAAGCCAAAGCTCAGTTTCAGATTTGAAAATTGGTGGACTTATGAAAATGATTTTCAGGATGTTGCTAAATGTGCTTGGACTGCTTCCATTAATAGACCATTCCATGCTAGAACAACTAACCTTGCAGGTACTTTGAAAAGATGGTGCAAGAAGAAGAAACCTATCCAACAAGAGCTTGATCATATACAAGAGCAGATTAATGAAATTCAAATGCAGCCCGTTCAGCTTCAGGATCACAATCTTGAGGTCAATTTGATTGCCCAATACGAGCAAAACATGACTAAGCTCACTGAATATTATCGTCAGCGAGCAAAAAAACATTGGGCTACTCAAGGTGATAGAAATACTGCCTTCTTTCATAATGCTGTCCAGAAGAGAAGGCGTAGAAATCGCATTGTTTCCATTCAGAATGCGCAAGGGTGTGAACTGTTTGATCCTGAAGACATTGCAGCTGAATTTGTGCATTATTTCAAATCCATTTTCTGTTCTACTTCTACTAATAATGTCAGGTCCATCTTAAATGCAACACTGCCGCAAGATCCAGAGGACTATACCAACTCGGTGCCTGACAAACAAGAGATTTGGGCAATACTCAAGGAAATGAGGAAAAATGCTTCGCCGGGACCTGATGGTTTCAATGTGGCATTCTATATTTCAGCTTGGGCTTGGATAGGAGATGACGTCACTCATGTGGTAAGGAATTTCTACATTACAGGTGTTCTCCCACCTCACATCAATGACACTCATATTGCACTTATCCCAAAGAAGCTTGTCTGCCATCTACCTTCTGATTTTAGACCCATAAGCTTGTGTAATGTAGTTTATAAAATAATTGCAAAATCTTTAGCAAATAGGTTGAAACAACATCTTCCGGACTACATTCATCCTTCACAACAAGCTTTCATCAAAGGTAGAGGCATAAGCAATAATATTATTGTTGCTCAAGAAATTGCCCATTCGTTTTCTCTCACTTCTTGGAAAAGCCTTGATTTCATGCTAAAAATTGATCTTGCTAAAGCTTTCGATAGAATTGAATGGAATTTTATTGTCTCGGCTCTTGCTCGCAAAGGTCTTCATGGTCATTTCATTAGTCTTGTGCATGCTTGCATCTCTTCACCGACGTTTTCGGTTATCATTAATGGCCAATCTTCGGCGAAGTTTCATAGTTCAAGAGGTATCAGACAGGGGTGCCCTTTGTCGCCTTATCTTTTTGTGTTTGCTGTTAATGAACTAGCTTTGACACTTCAGGACGCCCTACATTCCAATCAGCTGGTTGGCATCTCTCTTGGTCCAAATTGCCCCTCTATTCACTCTCTTATATTTGCAGATGACCTTATTGTATGTGGCAAGGCTAATGTGCAGGAAGCCCAAAGTATCTCTCAAATTATTGATCATTTTTGTTATAACTCAGGCCAGACTCCGAACTGGAGCAAATCGGGAATACTGTTCAGCAAAAATGTCACTACACAGGTTAAAGAAGATATTCGGGCAATCTTTCCTGTTCCTGATATAGGCAATTCCTTCGTCCACCTTGGTCACCCTCTTATTTTGCCCTCCAAGGACAGATCTGCAGCTTATGCCTTCATCTATGACAAATTCAGATCCAAGCTCTCCACTTATAAAGCTAACCGACTCTCACATGCGGCCAGATTAACACTCATAAAATGTGTTCTCTTCCATTCCTGTCTACTACATGTCCAATATTCTGTTTTCTAAAAAGTTTCTTGCAAAACTCACAGCTATTATTAGGAACTTCTGGTGGACAGGCGTTCAAGAAGATAAAAAAACTAAGAGCCTTTGCCGCCGGGCTTGGGCAGATATCTGTACTCACAAAAATATTGGTGGTCTTGGCATTAGAAATTTGCAGGCAATCAATCAAGGTCTCATCCTTTCAACTGCATGGAGGTTGGTCAAGGAACCAGATAGCCAGATAGCTCAAATACTAAAGGCTAAATATCATCACGAAACTTCCTTTTGGAGAGCTACAACAAACAAACCTAAATCAGCCTTCTGGTCTGCAATACTTAAGGTAAAACCTCTTCTTCTTTCAGCCACTCTTTGTCAGATTGTTGATGGAACTAGTTCTATTTGGAGCTCTCCTTGGTTTACTGGCTGGGAAACAATCCATAATAATTTGATTGTACAACAACAACCTTTTACTTACCCTGCTCAAGTTAAGGATCTTTGGATTCCTGGACAAAAGATTTGGAACTCTGACTTAATAAACTTGTTATTCAGCCCCACAACTGCAAATGAAATCTTAGAAACACCTATTATAAATGCAAATGAACAAGATACTTTGATTTGGAAACTAACCCCTGCAGGGCAATTCTCACCCAAGAGTGCTTACAAGCACTGTTTTCACAATCTTCAACTGCCCCCAAGACAAAGACCCAAGATTGTTCCTCTGCAGGTTATTTCTTTACTTAAGCAGGTGTGGAGTGACAAGCAGATGGCACCAAGAGTTCAAACTTTTGCATGGAGGTTACTTCGCAAAGCGCTACCAACGGGCAAGAGGGCAAGTAAGTACTCTAAGCACATTAAGGAGAATTGCTCTAGGTGTGGCAATCTTGAAGATGAAATGCATATGTTGTTTTTGTGCCCGTTCTCCAAAGCGGCTTGGTTTAGCTATCCTTGGTTTATCAAAATTGAGTTCATTGCAGAGCATCATGGTTCTATTCCAGATTTGATACAAGCTTTTCTCAACTCACAACATCCACAAATTACCTCAACCACCCTCTACACGTTCCTGTGGTGTCTTTGGAAAGCTCGAAACGACACCTTGTTTTGTAGGAAAGTATGCAAGCCTTCCCAGGTGTTTGCGGCGACAAATGCAATTATTGCAGGCACCATGATGGAGTCTAAAGAAATCACCAGGAGACACGGGGATGAACCAACACAAGACCAGCGGCAACAGCTACAATCTTCTTCACAACTGCAGGAGGCTAACATATTTGCTGCGAATGCAATTTTCTGTGATGCAGCATGGGAGAAAACAACAGGAACGGGGATTAGTCAAGCTGGATTGGGCATCGTCATCATCATGCAAGGCCACCAGCACCTCAAGCAACTTCATGTTTCTGCGCTTTCGCCTCCAGCTTCCTCGCCTCTTCAAGCTGAAGTATATGGACTTCTACTTGCTACAAATCTGGCACAATTTTTTCAGGTTCAAGACCCCCACTTCTACACGGACTGCTTGCAGTTGGCTTCGGCGGCAAGGGAGCAGCCAGTCTTTGCAGCGTCAGGACGTTGGGAAAACAGGCATTTACTTGCAGCAGTACACGCCTCTCCTTCCTTCCATACAAGCAGGATAACTCACATTAAGAGATGTCATAATGTTAAAGCTGATCACCTAGCACGTTTAGCTCTCAAAGTTAAAAACAGATCTTTATTGGTCCGTTGTTTAGGTGAAGCAAGCCCATGTCCAGTCAGAGACATGCTTTCTGCTATCAGCGTGATGCCCTTCACGCTGTTGTCTGTAAAATGTGCTTGAATTGAATAAAATCAGTGATGTTCAAAAAAAAAACAAGTGTAAAGACCTGTTGCTCGTCATTTTTGGCCGACTGCCTACCAAGTGTGAGTTTACAACTGTTGCGATCCATTCTGATGGACGCGTCCAGAAAGCATTGGGAGGAGGATCACTCGCGCGACATGAAGAGCACTCGAAAATTTCGTGCTTTTCGCCTGAAAATTACTTCCTCCGTTCCAAATTAGATGACTTCCATTTGTCAAAAAGTGGATGTGTCTAGACATGTTAAAAGTTTAGATACATTCACTTTTGTAAAAAAGAAAGTCATCTAATTTGGAATGGAGGGAGTACGAGCGTAAAGTTTTTGGGAGCCGAGGATTTTGTTCGTGGTTTTGCTGGATTTTTGCTTAATCCATGTTGTCCTTGACATTAATAGTTTAAAATGAATCGAGTGCCCCAAAAATGGTTACTCTCATTCAGATATATCATATCTGAGAAAAAATGTCATTTCCTGATAGAAACACTCCATCTAGGAAAGGCAAGGTGGGCCGGCCCACAGGCCGGGGCGACCGCCCTGGGCCTCAGGAAGCTAGGGGCCCCGACCCATGTAGTAGTTCTGTATATGCACTATGTGTTCAATCTGGAAAAAAAATTAAGACCAATCTAGTCAGCCTGAATCGATCCAGCCTGGGGCCTCCACCCGCACCGCACGCCTCCAGTCTCGTCTCCTCGCCTCCGCCTCCTCGCCGCCCAAATTCTCCAATCCACATACAGCGCCGTCGCTGCCACTGCACTTCCAAATCCGAGGCGACGAGGCCGCCGCTCCCGTGCAGAGATTAATGGAGACCAACGGTGCTATTTTATTCCCCAATCATCTCTCTCTCTCTCCATCCTCAACGTCTCCCCCCCTTCCCTAATCTCCCTTTATTTGCTGTTAAATAGCCCAGCCCTCGATTCTGACTGCTCGATCTCTAGGCCCTGTCGATCTCACATCTCGAATTCTTCTTTTATTCTTCTGCTGTAGGCCTCTTCTTGTTCAAAGACTCGTTTGATCTGAGAGAGTGCAGGGAGAACGGGGAAGATTCAAGAGCTGAGAATGGGGAACGGAGTGTGAGTGTTGCGGCCTTGCAGATCTGCGAAGCTACATCGACAATACGACATCGAGTCGCCCCTGCTGCCCATATCCAGGTGCTTTTGTTCCGTGACCGTGCCCACTGTTTTTCTGCAAATTGTTTGGTGGCATGTCTTCTAGATTTTTTTATCTAGTAGTGAGAAAAGGAAGAGGAAAAAACAGAGAGATGAACTGCGAGAATCCCAGAAAGGTTCAATTGACAATTTTTTAGAACCGGTAGTTCTTCTAGGAACTCCTTGCAACTGGCCATAGTACTTGTTGAAGAGCAACAAACTAAGAATTTAGATGAAGATTATGTTACCAATGAGGATGATAATAATCTTAATCAGCCTGAAAATCCAGTAGATTCGACAAATTCAGAAATTCCAAGTGTTGACGAACAAGAACAACAACCTTTTACTGTCGATATCCTAGATCCACGAAACTGGGATAATTTAGATGAAATAAATGTTGACGTGATTATTGATGACTTTGCTTCCAGAAGTGTTAGAAGGAACAACAAGATCATGGAGTGAAGACATGGAGTGAACAACATGGAGAGAAGACCTGGAGTGAAGATCAACAAGATCTGATCATTTAGTTCGCTGGATCATTACAAATAAATAATTTGTGTCGCATATTTTGCCCTTATACAAAGACTATTGATCTATTCTATGTACTGATTGCCAATAAAATTTAATACAATCTAATTTTTTTTTGCCTACAAGGGCCCCATTTTGTCGTCTCGCCCCGGGGCCTCGGAAATGTATGGACCGGCCCTGGCAAGGTTGGTTTCCAAAGAGCAGGGGAAAAGTAACGTTGGCGAAACGCTATGGGAAAACCTGAGTAGTACTAAGGAACAAATGGCGCCAAAATAAAACTCTCTTTTTATTTGCATTTGCATGTAGAAATGCATCAATGTTTTGGAAAATTTTGGAGCGGCCATCTGTCACAATCTAGCTTGCTCGATCATGTAAATATCATTAATAAGAGATTATCTCTCTTCGATGTTATGATCATACTCTCCTATAGTACTGGATATATTGGCATTGTCCTTTTTGGTATGGATCATATATGGTGATGGTAGGACTTGCTGGAGAAAAATTACAAGTTTCTTTATCGTGCATGTACATGTGCTACGTGTAATGCTAGAAGATATGAATCAGGATTGTCCGACATTGTGTCGCTCACGAGAGAAGATTGACTCGACATCCTTGTTGCGGCTAGGCATGCAAGTTATTGTTTCTTCATAGTTGAGGTAGAACATTTCTTCTTCTCGCATTCCTTAGCGGTATAAATGTGACGTTGCTTAGTACGAACACTAAGCTACGTATTCTATATGAGGAATCCAAGTATCGTACTCTAGTTACAATACTGATGCCTAGAACAAGCCCATCACCGTAAAGCTTCGCCAATGGCCGATCCAACTAAATTGTTTTAATCGGCGAAGAGTTAAATCAAATATATTTATACTAAACTTGCACACTTATTTATAATTTTTTAATTATACTTTGGTATTATAAAATATATATTCGGTATTACTTGGTTATCATTATTAATCACAAATGTGGCTAAACAATAATTTTTGTGTTCTTCGTTATAAAGTTGTGATGTATATCGTTGATGATAGAGCCGAGATATGCTAAATTTAATATGTAATTTGTAAGATCTACATTACACTTTGTTTCCTTTCTAAGCATTCCCCCTAAACAATATAGTGGCATATCTTAAAGGTGAAAAAAATAACAGAAATGCACACCTCTTTGAATTCTTATTTTACGGTTAATAAATTATAGTGTACATGTATATTATTATTTAAGTGGTCTTGTCTATTTAAATAATGTTAAATATAATGTAGAGGTTTCCAAGCATGGGGGCAATCAAATATTTTAATATAGGTATATAGTTTATGAGTAGGTAAGTAAATTTATAGACTTCTGGATTGTAAATTTAACTGTTATGGTGATTATTTATTTGGTTTATAGTTTGCACTTTGTTCAGTAATAAGATAAAACATATTAAAATCTACTACTTGTTACTGAAATAACATCACTTATAGTACATCGCGGCTACCACCGTGGGATGCAACATGCAAGGGCATCTGGCTCTAGGGAATGCTCGGGGATTAGAGATTTAGAGTTGTGGCGGCAGAGCCGGAGAAGAAGAGGGTACGAGGGAGTTAGAAGGATGGTCAGGGGGGGTCGTTTTCCTTGTCAGAAACTGGTCGAGTGCTGGCGTGATCTAAAATAGCATCCCCCTCTTGAATCCTATTTAAGCAACAAGAAATGAGCTAAACTAGCCAAAATTTTCTAGCTAACCCAGCTTCTCCAGTGGAAGATGAAATGTAAGCAACGTGCAAAAGGAAGACCAGTAAAGAACAAATTTTGCGCAAAAACAGATTTTATAATTTTTTCTCCGTCACAATGACAGAATAATTTTACAATTTTGCATCGTTTCGAGCAATGGGGCAGAATGGTTTAGCACTAACCATGTTGACACTCAAACATGTCTCGTGCCCAGCGAAATAATGTGCTCCTTCTACATTTCGCACAAGATAGCTGCCGCCATCCACATCACTGAAGTGGACATCCACCTCGGCTTCCAGTGCTTCACTCCAAGGACCAAATTCTGCGCCGGCAATCACCATGGCCGTAGTTGTTTCTGACGCTTCAGAGTGTTCGCTGCGCACGTCGATCCAGCCATCGCCGGAATCCCAATCTGGCAACGCCAAGGAAGGGCTCGCCAATGAGCCGATCCTCTCGGTCGCGCTTTTGAGCGTATCCTCTGTTTCATCTTCTTCCTCTGAATCCCAGAACCCCGCGTTGAGCGTACTCTTGGGGGACATCCAATCCTGTTTCGCCATCTCTGCTTCCTCGACGTCGCGGGAGGCGGCGGACACGAGAAACGGGTGCTCCAGGAGCTGCGCGGCGGTGGACCGGTGGTGGGGGTTTCGTCAAGCACTTGCGCAGGAAGTCACTGGCCTCCGGTGACAGCCACCCGGGAAGCTCCGGCACGGCGTCCGTGTACCCGATCCGATGGACGGCCGCGAAGACGTCGCCGTCGTCCATGTCGCTCCAAGGACGCGGCCGATGGCCATCTCGATGACGGTGCAGCCGAGCGCCCACACGTCGGCCGCCGGACCCTGCTCCTCCCCGCGCGCCACCTCCGGCGCCATGAAGGCCGGCGTGCCGCCGAGCGGCCGCTCGCAGTCCGCCGACGTCCTCGCGCACCCGAAGTCCGCGAGCTTGGCGCGACCGTCGGCGCCGATCATGACGTTCCTGGCCTTGACGTCCCCGTGCACCAGCGCGTTGCCGTGGAGGTAGGCCAGCCCGCTCGCGATGTCACACGCGTAGCCCCGGATGGCGTGCTCGGATAGGCAACCTCCGTCGCTCCTCGCGGCCTCGTCGGCGAGTGAGCCGCGCGGCGCGAACTCGAGGAAGAGCTGGTACTCGCCGCCAGCCGCGGCGCGGGAGCCGAGGCACGGGACAATGTGCGGGGAGCAGAGCCCGGCCAGGACGCGCCCCTCGCGCCGCAGCGTGTCTGCTGCGCCGGCGCCGGCCGACTTGACCGCCAGGAGCTGGCCTGAGGCGTCGTCGGATGCGAGCCAGACGACGGCGCCGGACGCGCCTCGCCCTAGCGTGCGGAGCCGCCTGAGCTGTTTCGCCATGGTGGCATCCATCCGGTTTCCGATCGAGTGCTGCGTGTAGATGGATGTGTGATCGATGAAGGGAGCGAAGAGCTGTAGCGGAGTATTTGTATGGCCATTGGCGATGCATGGGAAACGTGCGGGAGAGAGATGGAGTCGCGGGGGGCGTGCGCAGTCCCGTCAACGCCAAGGGGGCGGCGTAACGAGCTTGTATTCTGCTGGCCATGGTCAAATTTTAGTGCCCGGCGTGCGGTGGATGGGATTTCGCCCTTTCTGGGGGGCGTTCAATGATCCTGCATGACGATCAGGGATTGGTGCTTGGCAACCGCCAGCCGGCTAGCAAGGTCAGGTGCATCTGCATCTGGCTCACTGGGCACTGTCTGGCTGCGCAGCTCTACTTGATGCGCGCGTGTTTTTTGCATGGTTTAATCGGATCACTCCGAAATCTAGCGCTATCAAATCAACGGCGGGCACTGCACTGTGGGCTGTGGCGTCGTCGACATGACCGTCCACGGTGGTGCTTGGGCTCCGTCTTCTTTCTACCGAGTATTCGTTCGAGTCTTTAACTGTTTTTCTGTCAGAGAAGAGAGGATTTCGTTCGGTGGAGTGAATAAAAAGGAGGACCATGTTGTAAGAGAAGATGGTGCTGCATAGGAATTCAACGATCAATTAACCAAAAAAAGAAATGCAACGATCAAAGGTGATCAGATGAACGTGCTAGTACGAGTACAAATTTCGGAGGGAGTGACATAAGCCTCATGCTGCGACCTGCGAGTCGCGGAAAGAAGCTCAGGAATCAGCGAGGTTGTTTCGCCCCATGCAAGCGCCAAGCAGCCGGGATTGAGACTGGGATCACCTACTTGCAGGCAGCGGCCTTGTGCCGTCGACTCGGCCCACCGGTCTCACTCGGCTGTTGGAATTCTCAGTGGCCTGGTCCTCCTCTCAAGTCAACCAGTACAGACATTTCTCTACGCGAAAACTCGCCTTCGATTTCGTCTTCACTGACAGAAGAACGAAGGAAAGTTCGACTTCGAAATATACATGTTTATTTTGACAGAGAGCATTTCGCACTTGCAAACAATTGATGTTGACGTTCCAGCGCGTGCAGCATTAGAATATCTTGACGGGTCTATTATTATTTAATAACTGACCATGTTGCACACTTGTACTCAAGGTTCGGGGATCACATACATTGTATACGTTAATTACAGAGTACTCCCTTCGTTTTTTTAGTATAAGATGTTTTAGTTTTTGTCCACATGCACATGTACACAAATGCATGTAGACACATTTTTTATGTGCATGTTCACTCAATTTAGTGTGCATATGGACAATATGTGTACCACCTAAAACATCTTATATTAAAAAACAGAGAGAGTAGTATATATTGTGGATTGGCCACATTTCTTGATTATAGCATGCGCCGCACCATCGGTATAAAAACACTTGTCAGCAGAGCCAATGTTTATAAAAAAATTACCTGCATGCATGGACGCCTAAACAGAGGCATTTTGCTGTAGACTACTCCCTCCGTTCCAAATTAATTGACTTCCATGTGTGGACAAATGGAAGTCAATTAATTTGGAACGGAGGGAGTAATTTGGACAAGATCCGTGTGATTATTCGCGGTGGTTGTACACTTGGACTTGTACTACTAGCCAAAGCAAAAGGACGTATTTAGAGCTGTCTGATTCTAACATGCCTTGTCCGGTGATAACATACTTGCCACTTTTTTTTCTGCGGGCATAAAATACTTACCACGTTGTGAAATACTAGTTCCCTATCCATGATGAAGTTTCCAAACACAAATCTTAAACACGTCCTATCCTTCTAGCTTTTTGTTTGCATCTCACTTCTGATGAATTTCCATCCTTGTTGCGTGAGCCTCAAAACAAGTTCTTTGGTAGTTTCTTTGGCCTGATTTAGATACTTCTGGTAAGTTATTTTTCGAATGTCGATTCTTCCCTAAAGGGCTAAAATCTAGCATCACACTGATCTTCTGAAATTTTGCAAGGAAAGAAACGCAAGGGTTTTTAATAACATGTCTTCAATGCCTTCGGTCCTCATGCATAAAATCAAAGATGAGAGCAGAAATTGGATCCTCGCAGGTGCCAAGCATTTTAGCTGAATTTGTGAGCTAGTGAATTTTTGACCTAGGCCTCCCGCATGTTTTCTCCTTTTCTATATCAATATAAAAGGCAAAAATTTTGCCCCTTTACAAAAACAATATGGACATTTGGCAGGAGAAGTATAGGAGAGTGTGAGGGAAGTGAAAATGATGAAATAACGCATGCGCCACGTGTCATTCCGTGGCCGAAAAAAGTGGCAGCAAAATGAGGGGCAACCGCATACTTATCTCCATACCCGGGGCTGCCACTCCTCCACTCCTTCCTCCCTTGCTTTCTCTCCTATCTCGGATCTTTCTCAGACATGGGGCTCAAACCACCACGCCGGCGACGTCCCACGTGACGCCAGGCCGTCCCACCCACATGTCGTCGTCGTTCCTCTATCGCCCAATGCCGCCTCCCAATGCTCCTCGTTTCTCCTGATTTCACATCTCCTCGCGCCCGAGCAATTGTCGTGTGAGAGCTCGACTAGCTAGTCGACGAACCGCCGTCAAAACACGATAGAGCACCGCATCCACGAGAATGTTGGGCGGCTAGGACGTTTGTGCTTTGAGCGGTGGTTGCCCGCGCTTCAAGGAGCACACGACGCTGGTGCCTGAGGCGGACGATGGTGCTGCAGGTCAGGATGGCGGTGCTGCAAGGGTAGTTGTCCGCGTTGCAGGGAGCACGCCGCGCTGCTGTGAACAGCAATGCTACGAAAGAAGGTAATTTCTGCTGCCAACGGTGGAAGGCGGTGCTGCCAGACAATGTTGGGGATGCTACAAGAGGTGGTCGAGGATGCTGCCAGCCCGTGGGAAGTGGCGCTGCCACCGGAATCGAGATGGGTGATGCCGGCAGTGCAACTAGTCGGCGATGATGTAATCGCCGAACCTTTGAGCGACTAGGCGGTGGCGTGGTGTGCAGGATCTACCGGCGAGCAGATGCGGTGGGACAAGGAACCGCGGCCAAGGAGGAAGCTGCGACCGGCGACCACGCTTCTGCAAACGAGGGGTATTGCTGCTATCAGGAGCGGCGCCGATGACCCGAGCTTCTCTCTACGTGGAGGGTAAGCGAGTAGCGGAGAGGAGGCGTGCCGGGAGACGTGGGAAATTATTCCTCTCTCTATGACGAGGCGGTGAGGATGGGTACATGGGCAAGTTGGACGGACCAATCAACAACCGATTTTAGACATACACTCGACTACATCAGACTGTCTAGGAGGCGGAGGATCCCAGTGATTTATCCCCGGAGGAGGCTCGGCACGACCCAACATGAAAGTTCTTATAAGAATCAAATAGCTTTTCTGTCTAAGGAGCTCAAAATTGATAGAGATAATGAGTTATTTGGTCTATCTGCTCAGAATTACATGATTATGAGATAAAAATGGGCACTGATTTGTTGAATATTAGAAGAGAGGAGGAAATCTACTTTTCAAATGTCAAAGGAGAAAGAGTTTTTGCTGGGAGAGCACAAGCTCGGTGGCCTCGCGTTTCCATGCGATTTTGTTTGGGAGTTTATACGCCGTCCCCGGGTTGTTTTGCTGCCTGTCGATGAATCCCCACTGCCGTTTGGGCGCGGCATACCCTGTCCATGGCATATTCTCTTGGTTCAAAAGATCAAATCTCAAGGGCCCAAAGGGGCGTTAGAGTTTGATTTTTAATTTCCGATTCAGAAGATCACTGAGACCTAGTCTACTGTTTGACGAACCAAACCGTTCACAAATTTTGCTTTCTCGATGGATTCTACATTGCAGTCATGTAAGTATAATCAAATTTGATTAAATGGTTTCTATTGTGAAACTCCATTGCGTGTATATCAAAGTTGATTGAATGTTTTCAAGTTATTGAGACATTACGTGACCATTGTAGAACATAAAGCGTAGGAAAAGCCTCTTGCGGTACAATACTGTCGAGGGATGAGCACAAATAATTTTACTGTATTCAAAATCGTCCAAACTACATTACCGTGTATCAAAACCATGCAGTGCATAGAATAGAACTTATCTAATGGTCCACTTAGTCATGCCCTAGAAGATGATCACAAAGTTGACACACGGAGATGATTCCCGTAGTTCCTTCCCAATAGAAGTACGTCTACGTTGGAGGAGTGTGGAGCCACCAAGGCACTCCAATAGCATAGATGTGCTCACTCTATTCTCATTGAGTTTCACCCACGAGGGATGGCTCACCCACTATGAGGTCGTCTTGAAGGCGTTGAACAAACATTTACACCAAGGTCGGAGCTCTCCGCAATGAGTTGGAGACTCCCAACAATGTCCCGGAGCAACCGGAACTCACAAAGCCTCCTAGGGTTACAAGCAAACCAAGGAGGAACAAGAACCACAAAGAGTAATGGGCGGATTTGAAATTCCTTTGGTGGAGTCGTAGATCTAGACCTCCTCCTTCACTCCTCAGAGAATTATGGCGTTTGGATGGTTAGAGTGGGAGATCTAGGAAGATGGAGCTCAGCAGTAATGGAAGAGAGAGAGAGAGAGAGAGAGAGAGAGAGAGAAAGTGGAATCCACAGCCTCTTCTCGGGGAAGAAGGGGTCTTTCAATAGGGGCCCCGAAATTGAACCGTTATGTTCAGAAAATCGGCACAGTTGTACTACTGTTGCGGTCAGCGGTACTACCGCTGCTGCCAGGGAGCCGCTACTGACCGTTACTACTGCTGGATCTCTTCGAATTAAATCAAAGAATTCCAGCAGTATTACGTGGTAGCTACCGCCGAGGTACCGACGGGGATACCCGAAGCTCCAGCGGTAGTACCGCTGGCTGGAAGCAGAGGTACTACCCTAGGTACTACCGCCCTTGGCCAGGTACCTATGTGCTGCAACAGTGCCGCTCCAGGATGGAGCGGTACTACCGCTGCACACGGAAGTACTATAACCAGGCAGGATTTTTGCCTGGTTCAAATTCAGGACACCCTCTCTCTCCACCACCGAACCACGTGTTGTCTTCAAATTATCTATCCCAACTTAGAAACACGATTAATCCGGTAAGTGTGTTGTCATTAACTCCAAAACGGATTAAGTGCTAACCTGCTCTTTGATGACGTGGGACACACGTTCGTTGGGAGACCCCAAGAGGAAGGTATGAAGCAGTGCAGCAGCAAGTTTCTCTCAGTAAGATACCAAGGTTATCAGATCCAGTAGGAGCAAGAAGCACTTCTGAAGGTTGTCAACGGTGCCAGAAAAGTACTTGCGTGTGGAAGGGAGTTCGGCTGTTGACGTGGAACCTGCACACAACACAATCAAACTACTTTGCCCCAACGAAACAGGAGGGTGTCAATCTTCCGGCTTGCTGAAAACAAAGGATTAAACGTATGGTGTGGAAAATAGTGTTTAATTGCAGAGAATGAAAAGGAACAATGATTGCAGTTGGTTGTATTATCAGTGTAAAAGAATGGACCGGGGTCCACAGTTCACTAGTGGTGTCTCTCCATAAAAGATAACTAACATGCTGGGTGAACAAATTACAGCTGGGCAATTGACAAAATATTGAGCGCATGACAATGCATATATATGACATGATGATTACTATGATATTCATGTGGGCATTACGACAAAATACATAGACCGTTATCCAACAGCGTCTATGACTAATAATCCACCTCCAGGTTGTCATACCGAGTTCCCCGTTGGTATTAAGTTGCAAGCAACGGATAATCGCATTAAGTAATGTGCGTAATGTAAACAAATGCATTAGACCTAACGGCGCACCCTTAAGCTAAGCATCGGTTATTTTATCCCTAGTGGCAACAGCACATCCACAATCTTAGAAGTTGTTGTCACTCTCCCAGATTACCGGAGGCATGAACCCACTATCTAGCATAAATACTAACTCTTGGAGTTACAAGCATCTACTTGGCCAAAGCATCTACTAGTAACGGAAAGCATGCAAGATCATAAATAACATATAAGATAGATTGATAATCAACTTGACATAGTATTCAATATTCATCGGATCCCAGCAAACACAACATGTAGCATTACAATAAGATGATCTTGATCATGATAGGCAGCTCACAAGATCTAAACATGATAGCATAAAGTGGAGAGACAACCATCTAGCTACTGCTATGGACCCGTAGTCCAAGGATGAACTACTCACGCATCACTCCGGAGGCAGGCATGGTGATGTAGAGCCCTCCGGTGATGATTCCCCTCTCCGGCAGGGTGCCGGGAAGAGCTTCTGAACCCTCCCGAGCTAGGGTTGACGACGGCGGCGTCTCTGGAACTTTTCGTGGATAATGGCTCGGGTGTCTAGGGTTTTCCCGTGAAGATGAATAAATAGGCGAAAGGGCGGCGGCTGGAGCGACCGGGGGCCCACACCCCACCACGGCGGGGGGGGGCCGCGCCGCCCTGGTGTGGCGCCCTCCTCGGTCCCTCCGTCTCTCCTTGGACTCCGTGTACGTGTTGGAAAAATAGGAGGTCTGTCCAAGTTTCGTCCAATTCCGAGAATATTTCCAGACTAGCTTTTCTGAATACAAAAACAGCAGAAAACAGGAACTGGCACTGTGGCATCTTGTTAATAGGTTAGTCCCAGAAAATGCATAAAAATGCTATGAAGTGTATATAAAACATGTAACAATTGGTATAATATCAACATGGAACATCAGAAATTATAGATACGTTTGAGACGTATCAAGCATCCCCAAGCTTAGTTCTACTCGTCCTCGAGTAGGTAAAACGATAAAAACAAAATAATTTCTGAGGTGACATGCTACAATCATAATCTTGATCAAATAGTATTGTAAAGCACATGTTATGAATGAAGTGATCCAGGTCAATGGTCTATAGTTTGCTAGCAAGTAGATAATGAGCAAACAACTGAATCATATAAGCAAAAACTTTTCATGAATAGTACTTTCGAGACAAGCATCAAAGAGTTTTGCATAAGAGTTAACTCATAAAGCAATAGATTCTAAGTAAAAGGTATTTAACCAACACAAAGGAAGATTTAAGTTCAGCAATTGCTTTCAACTTTCAACATATATATCTCATGGATATTTGTCAACACAAAGCAATATAATAAGTGCAATATACAAGCATATAAAAATTGTTGCACCAAAGTTGACACTAGTGTTTGCTTCTGAGATAGAAAGAAGTAGGAAAACTGACTCAACATAAAAGTAAAAGAAAGGCCCTTCGCAGAGGGAAGCAGGGATTAAATCATGTGCTAGAGCTTTTTAAGTTTTTGAAATCATAAGAGAGTAAAAATAAGTTTTGGAGGTGTTTGTTAATTGTCAACGAATCAGAAAATGGAAAGTACAATATGACCCCTGCCAACCAGACTTTTAAGAGCGGCTCCCATGAAGGACGTTATTTCTACCAGCAAGGCAGATCATCCCTCTTCTCTTTTGTTTACACATGCAGATATTTCACTGTTTGTCATTGCTTGACTGATAAATCAGGGCAAAAATGTGAAGAGAATTAAGCGGTTAAAGTTGTAATTAATTGGGACTGGGCACCCCATTTGCCAGCTCTTTTTGCAAAATTAATGGATAAGCGGATGTATATGCCGCTAGTCCGGTGGTAAAGTCTGTTTGACAGTTGACATAAAGACATCCACCCCGTCCTCATGAGCTTGGTAAACATTGACACAAAATAGGAGTAATAATTTTTGAATAGTTTAAAGGTAGCACATGAAAAATTTACTTGGAATGGCAAGGAAATACCACATATAGGTAGTTATGGTGGACACAGATGGCATGGATTTTGGCTCAAGGTTTTGGATGCACGAGAAGCATTCCCTCTCAGTACAGAGTTTAGGCTAGCAAGGTTATTTGAAGCAAACACAGGATATCAACCGACACAGCAAGACTTATATGAAAACATATTGCAAGCATTATAAGACTCTACACTGTCTTCCTTGTTAACCAAACCCTTTTACTAGAAAATATCTAGACCTTAGAGATACCAATCATGCAAACCAAATTTCAACGAGCTTTACGGTAGTTCTTCATTAATAGGTTTTAACTACATGATACAAAAGCTTAAACATGAACTACTTGATAACTCAAAACAATTGACAAGTATCAAATTATCCAATACAGTGATCTACAAGAATATGTAAGCTTTTTCCATTATACCATCTACCACATGCAACATTTTCTGTTCCAACCAAACACCAATCAATTTATTTCAACATAAACTCTCCAAACAATTATAAGTGAAGCAAGAGAGTACTTTCTTTAAAAGAACTAACAGCTCTGAATAAGAGATGCATGCAAAACAGGAGCTAAAAGCATAGCAATAGCTAGATAAGAATACTCAACAAGTATAAGTGAAGAATAGGAGTATTCATATGAAAAAGCGGAGCGTGTCTCTCTCCCAATCAAGAATGCTAGGGTCCAATCAAGTTGACCATAAGAAAAATAAAATACTGAAAATAAAAGCACACAGACGCTCCAAGTAAAGCACATATGATGTGAAAGAATTAAAATATAGTTTCACTAGAGATGACCTGATAAGTTGCTGATGAAGAAGGGGATGCCTTGGGCATCCCCAAGCTTAGACGCTTGAGTCTTCTTGAAATATGCTGGGGTGATCCATGGGAGCATCCCCAAGCTTAAGCTCTTCACTCTTCTTGATCACATTATATCATCCTTCTCTCTTGACCCTTGAAAACTTCCGCCACACCAAACTCAGAGTAATTCTCATTAGAGGGTTAGTGCACAATCAAAAACTCACATGTTCTATAAGGACACAAACATGACCGTTACTTTTAACATTAACTACTGCCACTGATGTTATGTGAAGCTCTTCACCCTAAAAAAGAATTCCACTCAACACTAGTAAAAGAGAGAATGCGAAAAATAAAAGACAGAATCTGTCTAAACAGAACAGTCTGTAAAGACGAATTTTTTCGAGGCACTTACGTTGCTCAGATCGAAAAACTAAACTAACGAAAGATGCGTACATATCTGAGGATCACGCACAAAAATTTGCAGATTTAAATAATTTTTCTGTGATTTTACAGAAGTAAAACGGTGAACAGCAGAAATCTGTTCCTGCGCAGAAATCCAAATCTAGCATCATCTTCCTATTAGAGGCTACTTGGCACAACAATGCGATAAAATAAAGATACAAAGGAATTGTTACAGAAGTAAACAACTCCTTGACTCAAAAAGAAAAGAAAAATTGCAGAAATAAAATAATGGGTTGTCTCCCATAAGCGCTTTTCTTTAACGCCTTTCAGCTAGGCGCAGAAAGTAAGAATCAAGTGTTTCCAAGTGATGAAGCATCAACAGAATAATTTGCTCTAACAATAGAATCAAAAGGTAACTTCATCTTCTTTCTAGGGAAGTGTTCCATACCTTTCTTGAGTGGGAATTGATATTTAATATTCCCCTCTCTCATATCAATAATAGCACCAACAGTTCTAAGAAAAGGTCTTCCCAAAACAATAGGACAAGAAGCATTGCATTCAATATCCAAAACAACAAAATCAACGGGGACAAGGTTATTGTTAACCATTATAAAAACATCATCAACTCTCCCCAAAGGTTTCTTTATAGTATTATCAGCAAGGTGAACATCCAAATAACAGTGTTCCAAAGGTGCTAAATCAAGCATATCATAAAGTTTCTTAGGCATAACAGAAATACTAGCACCAAGATCACATAAAGCATTGCAATCAAAATCATTCACCTTCATTTTAATGATGGGCTCCCAACCATCTTCTAACTTCCTAGGGATAGAAGCTTCATGTTTTAATTTCTCTTCCCTAACTTGCATGAGAGCATTAGTAATGTGTTTAGTAAAAGCCATGTTTATAGCACTAGCATTAGGACTTCTAGCTAGCTTTTGCAAGAACTTAATTACTTCAGAAATATTGCAACCATCAAAATCAAAATCATTATTATCAAAGGTAATGGGACCATTGTCTCCCATGTTTTGAAAAATTTCAGTACTTTTATCAGAACAGTTTCAGTGTTTTCAGGCAATTTTAAACGTTTTGCAACAGAAGTAGAGACATTGCCAACACCAATTACTTTACCATTGAGAGTAGGAGGTTTGTTAACATTTGACTTCAGCATTGCAGTGTGTAATAGTGTAAACTCTAGCAATATTATTCTTTTTAGCAATTTCATCCTCTCTTCCCACCTAGCATGCAACTCAGCTAACATCCTACATTATTGTCAATTTTAACTTGAATGCATTGAGAGTTTTGCTCTCTTTAACATCATGAGGCATATTTTAATTTTTAACAAATCAACATCAAGAGCAAGACTATCAACTTTAGAGGCAAGAACATCAATTTTCCCAAATTTTCCTCAACAGATTTATTGAAAGCAGTTTGTGTACTAATAAAATCCTTAAGCATGACTTCAAGATCAGAGGGTACACTCTTATTGTTGTTGTAGGAATTACCATAAGAATTAACATAACCATTGCCACTATTAAAGGATAGGGCTTATAATTGTTATTACCAAAATTATTCCTATAAGCATTGTTGTTGAAGTTATTTTTTTAATGAAGTTCACATCAACATGCTCTTCTTGAGCAACCAAAGAAGCTAAAGGAACATTATTTGGATCAACATGCATTTTTCCATTTGTAAGCATAGACATAATAGTATCAATCTTATCACTCAAGGAAGAGGTTTCTTCAACAGAATTTACCTTCTTACCTTGTGGAGCTCTTTCGGTGTGCCATTCAGAATAATTTATCATCATATCATCAAGAAGCTTTGTTGCAGCACCCAAAGTGATGGACATAAAGGTACCTCCAGAGGCCGAATCCAATAGGTTTCTTGAAGAAAAATTTATCCTGCATAAAAGGTTTGGATGATCATCCAAGCAGTCAGTCCATGGGTGGGACAATTCTTTACCAATGATTTCATTCTCTCCCAAGCTTGAGCAACATGCTCATTATCAAATTGTTTGAAATTCATAATGCTACTTCTCAAAGATATGATCTTAGCAGGAGGATAATATTTTCCTATGAAAGCATCTTTGCATTTAGTCCATGAATCAATACTATTTCTAGTCAAAGATAGCAACCATTCTTTAGCACGTCCTCTCAAAGAGAAAGGAAAAAGTTTCAGTTTAATAATATCACCATCTACTTCCTTATACTTTTGCATCTCACAAAGTTCAACAAAATTATTAAGGTGAGCAGCAGCATCATCAGTACTAACACCAGAGAATTGCTCTTTCATAACAAGATTTAAAAGTGCAGGTTTAATTTCATAGAATTCTGCTTTAGAAGCAGGTGGAGCAATAGGTGTACTAATGAAATCATTGTTGTTCGTGCTAGTGAAATCACACAACTTAGTGTTCTCAGGGGTACTCATTTTAGCAAAATTAAAACAAAACAGAAAAATAACAATTCGAATTAAGCAACTAATTTTTTTGTGTTTTTGATAAATAAAGCAAACAAGACAAGATAAAAATAAACTAAGCAAGACAATAACAAAGTAAAGAGATTGGAAGCGTGAAACTCCCCTTGCAGAAATCCTCTTGCTCCCCGGCAACGGCGCCAGAAAAATGCTTGATGACGTGGACACACGTTCGTTGGGAGACCCCAAGAGGAAGGTATGAAGCAGTGCAGCAGCAGTTTCCCTCAGTAAGATACCAAGGTTATCGATCCAGTAGGAGCAAGAAGCACTTCTGAAGGTTGTCAACGGTGCGAAAAGTACTTGCGTGTGGAAGGGAGTTCGGCTGTTGACGTGGAACCTGCACACAACACAATCAAACTACTTTGCCCCAACGAAACAGTGAGGTTGTCAATCTCACCGGCTTGCTGAAAACAAAGGATTAAACGTATGGTGTGGAAAATAGTGTAATTGCAGAGAATGAAAAGGAACAATGATTGCAGTTGGTTGTATTATCAGTGTAAAAGAATGGACCGGGGTCCACAGTTCACTAGTGGTGTCTCTCCATAAAAGATAACTAACATGCTGGGTGAACAAATTACAGCTGGGCAATTGACAAAATATTGAGCGCATGACAATGCATATATATGACATGATGATTACTATGATATTCATGTGGGCATTACGACAAAATACATAGACCGTTATCCAACAGCGTCTATGACTAATAATCCACCTCCAGGTTGTCATACCGAGTTCCCCGTTGGTATTAAGTTGCAAGCAACGGATAATCGCATTAAGTAATGTGCGTAATGTAAACAAATGCATTAGACCTAACGGCGCACCCTTAAGCTAAGCATCGGTTATTTTATCCCTAGTGGCAACAGCACATCCACAATCTTAGAAGTTGTCACTCTCCCAGATTACCGGAGGCATGAACCCACTATCTAGCATAAATACTAACTCTTGGAGTTACAAGCATCTACTTGGCCAAAGCATCTACTAGTAACGGAAAGCATGCAAGATCATAAATAACATATAAGATAGATTGATAATCAACTTGACATAGTATTCAATATTCATCGGATCCCAGCAAACACAACATGTAGCATTACAATAAGATGATCTTGATCATGATAGGCAGCTCACAAGATCTAAACATGATAGCATAAAGTGGAGAGACAACCATCTAGCTACTGCTATGGACCCGTAGTCCAAAGATGAACTACTCACGCATCACTCCGGAGGCAGGCATGGTGATGTAGAGCCCTCCGGTGATGATTCCCCTCTCCGGCAGGGTGCCGGGAAGAGCTTCAGAACCCTCCCGAGCTAGGGTTGACGACGGCGGCGGCTACGGAACTTTTCGTGGATGGAGGCTCGGGTGTCTAGGGTTTTCCCGTGAAGATGAATAAATAGGCGAAAGGGCGGCGGCTGGAGCGACCCGGGGGCCCACACCCCACCACGGCGCGGTTGGAGGGGGGCCGCGCCGCCCTAGGGTGTGGCGCCCTCCTCGGTCGCCTCCGTCTCTCCTTCGGACTTCGTGTACGTGTTGGAAAAATAGGAGGTCCTGTCCAGGTTTCGTCCAATTCCGAGAATATTTCCAGAACAGTTTTCTGAAATACAAAAACAGCAGAAAACAGGAACTGGCACTGTGGCATCTTGTTAATAGGTTAGTCCCAGAAAATACATAAAAATGCTATGAAGTGTATATAAAACATGTAACAATTGGTATAATATCAACATGGAACATCAGAAATTATAGATACGTTTGAGCACTGCAAGAGTAGTGCGACTGGTTATAAAACATGTAACAATTGGTATAATATCAACATGGAACATCAATTGCAGTTTTGACTCTACTCGTAATCATGTTGCAAGGCAAGAGTAGTGCGACTGGTAGGACGAGCACTGCTCGATGGAGCACAAAAGTGAAGAACGGACAACAGTTGAGAAGCGTAGGTCTAGGCTTTCAGAGGCGAAAGGCCATGGGGAGAGAGAGCGTCTGTGATCCATGGAAACTGAAGCGGAAATACAATTCTCGGGTGAGGGAAGGGAAGGTCGAAAAAGATTCTAAAGAGGATTTGAAGTCCTCTGCTCTACCAGCCAGAACCTAGAAGGACAGCCTATAGGCTTTCTAGTTTTTCGGATTTCTTCTTTGGCCGAATGTGAAAGATTACCCAGAGGGGGAATTAGTTGCAGGTTATCAAACCGAATATTCCGGTATCAAATATGGTTTGTTTATACTAAACTTTCATACTTATTTATATTTTTTAATTATACTTTGGTATAATAAAATATATATTTAGTATTACTTATTTATCATTATTAACCACAATATGTGGCTAAACAATAATTTTTGTGTTCTTCGTTATAAAGTTGTGATGTATACCGTTGATGATGTAGCTGAGTTGTGCTAAATTTAATACGTAATTTGTAAGATCTACATTACACTTTGTTTCCTTTCTAAGCATCCCCTAAACAATATAGCGACATATGTTAAAGGTGAAAACAAAAGGAACAAAAATGCACACATCTTTGAATTCTTATTTTTACAGCTAATAAATTATATTGTACATGTATGTTTTTTAAAGTGGTCTTGGCTATTTAAATACTGTTAAATATAATGGTAGAGATTTCTAAGCATGCGGCCAATCAAACATTTTAATATAGGTATATAGTTTATGAGTAGGTAAGTAATATTTATAGAAACTTCTGGAGTATATATTTAACAGTTGTTGTGATAATTTATGTGGTTTGTTCAGTGATAAAATAGAAAATATTAATATGTACTTGTTACTAGAAGAGTAAAACCAGTAAATCCCAGGTTTAGTATACCAACTTGCTGTGAATGTGCGATTTCGTCAGCAAGTTGCAAAACCCGAAAAGCGGATCACCAAGTTGCCATGTGCAAGCGTTTTGGTCACCCCGTGACGGCGGCACATACATGGCAAACTGTTTTTTTTACAAAACCCTCCTAAAGTTTTGTTATTTTTTTTGACAAATACACCCCTCAAAAGGGAAAGAAAAATCAGTTAAAACTTAAAAAGGACCTAGCAATTGGAATAAATTAAATTTTAAGGGGCAATTTGCAAAAACAAAAAACAGTCCACGTATACAAATTCACCGCCGCCGTCACGAAGTGACAAAAATGCTCGCGCGTGGCAACTTGGTGACCCGCTTTTCGCGTTTCGTAATTGGTGACCAAAGCGCACATTCGCGACAAGTTAGTGTACTAAACCTGCGTTTTCCTAAATAGCATCACTTATAGTACATTGCGGCTACCAGCGTGGGATGCAACATGCAAAGGCATCTGACTCTAGCGAATGCTCGGCGATTTGCTCGGGGATTAGAGCTGTGGTGGCGGAGCTAGAGAAGAAGAGGTGCGGGGAGTTAGAAGGATGGTTGGGGGCGGGGGCGGTTGCCGCGGGCGATGGTGGCAGGCGACTAGGCCGGCGATGGCTGCGGGGGCCTTCCTCTCTCGTTTTTTCGTTTTCCTTTCGTAAAACCTGTTGAACAGTCGTAATAGAAAATAGCATCCCCCTCTTTGAATCCTATTTAAGCAATAATAAAGGAGCTAAAGTAGCCAAAAAATTCTGCTTTAGCCACCTTCTCCAATGGGAGATGAAATGTAAGCAGCGTGCGAAAGGAAGGCTAGTAAAGAACAAATTTTGTGCAAATTTAAATTTTACTATAATTCTTTCTCCGTTACAATGACAAACGAATTTTACAATTTTGCATCGTGGCGAGCAATGGGGAAGAATGGTTTATCACTAGCCACATTGACGCTCAAACATCTCTCGTGCCCAGCGAAATAATGTTCTCCTTCTACATTTCGCACAAGGTAACAACCGTCATCATCAACCTCGGCTTCCAGCGCTTCACTCCAAGTACTAAAGTCTGCATCGGCAATCACCATGGCCGTCGTTGTTTCAGACGTTTCAGAGTGTTCGATGTGCACGTCGATCCAACCATCGTCTGAATCCCAATCTGGCAACGCCAAGGAAGGGCTCGCAAGTGAGCCGATCCTTTCGGTCACGCTTCTCAGCATATCCTCTGTTTCATCTTCTTCGTCCGACTCCCAGAATCCCGCGTCGAGCGTACTCTTGGGGGACATCCAATCCTGCTTCGCCGTCGCTGCCGCCTCGACGTCGCGGGAGGCGGCGACGAGAAACGGGTGCTCCAGTAGCTGCGCGGCGGTGGACCGGTGGCGGGCGTTTCTTGTCAAGCACTTGTGCAGGAAGTCATTTGCCTCCGGTGAAAGCCACCCGGGCAGCTCCGGCACGGCGTCAGTGTACCCGATCCGATGGACGGCCGCGAAGACGTCGCCGTCCACCACGTCGCTCCAAGGGACGCGGCCGGTGGCCATCTCGATGACGGTGCAGCCGAGCGCCCACACGTCGGCCGCCGGACCCTGCTTCTCCCCGCGCGCCACCTCCGGCGCCATGAAGGCCGGCGTGCCGCCGAGCGGCCGCTCGCAGTCCGCCGACGTCCTCGCGCACCCGAAGTCCGCGAGCTTGGCGCGACCGTCGGCGCCGACCATGACGTTCCTGGCCTTGACGTCCCCGTGCACCAGCGCGTTGCCGTGGAGGTAGGCCAGCCCGCTCGCGATGTCACACGCGTAGCCCCGGATGGCGCGCTCGGATAGGCAGCCTCCGTCGCTCCTCGCGGCCTCGTCGGCGAGCGAGCCGCGCGGCGCGAACTCGAGGAAGAGCTGGTACTCGCCGCCGGCCGCAGCGCGGGAGCCGAGGCACGGGACGATGTGCGGGGAGCAGAGCTTCGCCAGGAGGTGGCCCTCGCGCCGCAGCGTATCGGCTGCGCCGGCGCCGGCCGACTTGACTGCTAAGAGCTGGCCTGAGGCGTCGTCGGAGGCGAGCCAGACGACGGCGCCCGACGCGCCGCGGCCGAGCGTGCGGAGCCGTCTGAGCTGTTTCGCCATGGTGGCATCCATTCGAGAAATTTTTGATCGAGTGTTGGGACTTGGGAAAGGAGGATTCGTGGAGTTGGATGTGTGATCGATGACGATGAGCCTGTGAAGGAGCGGGAGGCGCGTATTTGTATGGGGACGCGATGCATTCGTGGGAAACGTGCGGGAGAAAGAGAGAGGGAGTCGCGGGGGCGTGTGCTTGCCCCCCGTCAACGCCGAGGGGACGGCGTAACGAGCTTTGTAGCTTCTGCCCATGGTCAAATTCTAGTGCCGGCGTGCGGTAGATGGGATTTCGCCCTTTTTGGGAGCTTGTAGCATGACGGATCGGGGATTGGTGCGTGCTGAGAGTGACCTGACCGGCTGCGCATCTCGACTTGATTATATGAGTTGATGCGCACATATTCTTTGCATGGTTTAACTGGATCGCTCCGAAATCTAATACAGTGTCATCTTCCTTGCGCTATCAAATTAACTCCGCGCACTATGCGTTGTGGATAAGGCCACTGTGATCTCCACGGGCTCATTCTTCTTTCTGCCGAATACCCGTTTGATTGTTCAACGAGAGACGGATGGTTTCTTCCGGTGCGAATGCAACTCGAGGTGATCAGCATTCAGATGAACGTGCACAGCCGCCGGTCAATGCTAGTAGTTCAGGCAGGCTGCTGCGAGTCGCGAAAAGGAGCTCAGGAAGCAGCCGGGAGCTGAGACCGCCTACTTGCAGGTTGCAGCGGCCTTCTGCCGTCGACTCGGCCCACCGGTCTCACTTGGCTGTTGGGATTTCCGGCGGCCTGGTCCTCCCCACAAGTCAACCACATTTCTCTACGCGAAAACTCGCCTTCGATTTCGTCTTCGCCGACAGAAGAACGAAGGAAAGTTCGACTTAGAAATATACATGTTTATTTGACAGAGAGCATTTCGCACTTGCAAACAATTGATGTTGACGTTCCAGTGCGTGCAGCATTAGAATACTTAGCGAGCTGACAAACAGAAATATCTCGACGGGTCTATTGTTACTTAATTATTGCTGACCATGTTGCACACTTGTACTCAAGGTTAGCGGAGTGATCGCATACATTGTATACGTTAATTAGTAATTACAGAGTAGTATAGAAGATTAGTCGCATTTCTTGATTATAGCATGCGCCGCAAGAACCACATTGCACTTCTTCCATCGGTATAAAAACAATTGTCTGCTGCTTGATGGCAGAGCCAATGTTTATAAAAAAATATACCACGTTTTTAACATGCCTTGTCCAGTGATAACATGCTTACCACGTTTTTTTTCTTTGCGGCATACTTACCACGTTGTGAAGTACCTACTAGTTGCCGATCCTTGATGAAGTGTCAAAACAAGGGTCAGGGGCTCACATATTTTAAACACGTCCTATCCTTCTATCTTCCTATGTGGATCTCACTTCTGATGAATCTTCATCCTTGTTGCCTGGCCCTCAAAACAAGTTCTTTGGTGGTTTCTTCAGCCTGATTTAGACACTCCTGGTAAGTTTTTTTTTTTTTTGCTTAAGCGAATATATTAATAGCGCGAAAATACCAAATACACCCAGCCTCTGCACCAACAAGATGTCGAAGACGTCTCGGATGCACACAGCCAAGAAAAAAATAAACAAGAGAGAACAAGAAAACAAAGACCCGTCGTGGTGATGAACCACAGAGACTCCTGGTAAGTTGTCTTTAGAATGTCGATTCCCCAAAAGGGTCTGGTGTGCCACAGCCTCTTGGCTCTCTTGCCCCTCGCTCATGCAATACCTAGAATAGTAGGACCGGGGCGCCCGGTGGTCATTCAGTATCGGAATTCCATCTCGAAGACTTCGACGGCCTCCACTAAAGGGCTCAAATCTACCATCACACTCTGAGAAATTTGGAAGGAAACAAACGTAAGGGTTTTCAATAACATTTTTTCAATGTTTTTAATGCCTTCGGTCCCTAAGCATAAAATCAAAGATGAGCGTAAAAATTGGATCCTCGCAGGTGCGAAGCATTTAGCTTAATTTGTGAGCTAATGCATTTTATCTTTTCACCTAGGCCACCCGCATGTTTGAAAAAATGTTTTTAATGCCTTCGGTCCCCAAGCATAAAATCAAAGATGAGCGTAAAAATTGGATCCTCGCAGGTGTGAAGCATTTAGCTTAATTTGTGAGCTAATGCATTTTATCTTTTCACCTAGGCCACCCGCATGTTTACTCCTTTTCTATAACAATATGAGGTAAAACTTTTGCTTATTAAAAAAACAATATGGGCATTTGGAAGAATAGGGCTAGGAGAGTGTGAGGAGGAAGTTAAAATGATGAAATTTTAATGGAAAAGCCTTAAATTTCATCGGGGATCTCACGTCCGCATCCTCCATCTTACGTATGCGCCACACGTCCTTCCGTGGCCGGAAAAAGAGGCAGCAAAACGAGGGGCCAACCGCATACCCTATCTCCATACCCCGGGCTGCACCTCCTCCAATCCTTCCTCCCCTTGCTTTCTCTCCTCTCTCAAATCTTTCTCAAACATGGGGCTCAAACCACCACGCCGGCGACGTCCCACATGCCGTCGGTCCGTCCCACCCACACGTCTTCGTATTTCCTCTATCGCCCAATGTTGCCTCCCGCTGCTCCTCGTTTCTCATGTTCTCACATCTCCCCACACCCGAGCAAACCCCGTGTGAGAGCTCGACCAACTAGTCAACGAACCGCTATCAACCCATGACAGAACACCGCATCCACGACAGTGTTGCGCGGCTAGGATGTTGGTACTATGAGCGGTGGTTGTCGGCTCTGCAAGGAGCACACGACGCTGGTTCCAACAGCGGACGATGGTGCTGCTAGGCCAGGATGGCGGTGCTGCGAGCGGTGGTTGTCGACGTTGCAGGGAGCACGCCACGCTGTTCTGAGCAGCAGTGCAACGAAATCAGGTCAGTGCTGCTACCAACGGCGGAAGGCGATGGTGCCAGACAGAGTTGAGGTTGCTACAAGCCGTGGGCGGTGGTGCTGCCACCGGAATCGAGATGGGTGCTGCCGGCTGTGCAATGAGTCGGCGACGAAGTAAGTCGCCGGAGCTTTGAGTGACGGTGCGGTGGCGTGGTGTGCGGTACATGTACCAACGATTAGGCGTGGTGGGCCAACGGAACCGCGACCAAGGAGGAAGCTGCGACCAGAGACGATGTTTTTCTGAATGAGGGGTGGTGCTGCTATCAAGAGCGACGCCGGCGATCCGAGCTTCTCTGCATGGAGGGGAAGCGAGTAGTGGAGAGGAGGCGTGCCGGGAGACGTAGGAATTATTCCTCCCTCTATGACGAGGCGGTGCGGATGGATACATGGGCAAATTGAACGACCCAATCTACAACCGATTTTAGACATACAGTCAACTACATCAGACGATCCAGGATTGATCCCAGGAGGAGGCTTGGCACGGCCCAATATGAAAGTTCTTATTAGAATCAAATAGCTTTTTTGTCTTAAAGAGATTAGAATTGATAGAGATAACGAGTTGTTTGGTCTAGCTGCTCAGAGTTACATGATTAGGAAAAAATGGACACCGATTTGCTGAATATTAGAAAAGAGGAGGAAATATCAAAGGAGAAAGAGCAGGAGTGCACAAACTCATTGGCCTCGTGTTTCTTTGTTTTCACATATAAGTGGACATACTCACCCTTATGAACACACACGCACACCCTACCCCTATGAGCATCTCCGATTGACTGAGCTGCCATGTGGGCGCGCCATACACTGCCCATGGCATATTTTCTTGGTTCAAAAGATCACATCTCAAGGGCCCTGAGTTTGGTTTTAATTTCTGATTCATAAGATCAGAGTATTGTTTGACTTACCGAACCGTTCAAAAATTCTTCGTCAATGGATACTACATTGCAGTCATGTAGGAAATCATGTTCTCATCAATCCAGTGCGTGTATAATCAAATTTGATTAAACGGTTTCTATTGTTAAAACTGCAGTGAATGTATAATCAAACTACGTTACCGTGTAAAAAAAATACAGTGCATACAATAAAACTTTTATAAATGGTCCAGTTGTCTCGCCCTACAAGTTATCGTGGAAGTCATCCACATAGTAGAAGCAAACCATGTAAACGAACTAATGCCTAAGGAAGGGCCACGGAACATCAGATTTACAGTACAGCAGGCTGAGATTAAAACAAGTCATTATGCAGAATGAAAGTGGATTCAAGCTACAAAACTTCACTTAGCCAAAAGTCGACCCTCGAATACCATAACACTGGAGTTTGGATACATGACAAGGTATGTTTTAATTCAACTCCTACCATCGAAATCTTAAGACACGCCACCACGGCAAAATAGGTGAAAGCAATTTAGAAGAGAGATGTTCCCTTGCCCTTCTTGTCTCCACCGATCTCAAAATGCTTGCACCTCTGCAGAGGAACAAGAAAGACTGAGCAAGCACAACAGAAAACAAAGAAATGTCAAGTTTCAAGAGAAAAGGACAAACCTTGATGGCGCGCTGGGAGTAGTGCTTGCAGCTCTGGCACTGCAGCTTCAGCACAATCTTCTTCGTAGTTTTCGCCTGAAGAAAATCACAGAATAAGCATCACATATGATGTTTACATTAAACAGAACAAACCATAAGTAGATGGCACCCATACATGCAAATCATACAAAATTTAAACTATATTAATAGTTGGCAACTGACTACAGAATAACAAGAACGAAGTTGCAGTACCTTCTTGTGGAAAACTGGCTTGGTCTGGCCTCCATATCCAGACTGCTTCCTGTCATAGCGACGCTTTCCCTGTGCAGAAAGGCTATCTTTACCCTTCTTGTACTGAGTGACCTTGTGAAGAGTGTGCTTCTTGCACTCCTTGTTCTTGCAGTAGGTCTTCCTGGTCTTCGGAACGTTCACCTAAATGGGATTTGACAATTAGACTAATGCAAAAATATGGATTGCAGGAAATTGGGTACATGGTTCAAATGACACTTCAGTACTAACAAAAACAATAAAAACATTCAGCAAATGTTACAAAATAAAGAGACAAAAAATGGTGCACTGAGTCCTCAGAAATATGCTTATAGTTGGCATCATAAGGATGATCAGGTCTCAAAGATTACATGCCATCATAGGACCCAATAATTCAAATCTCAAATATCAAGCAATAGGAATAGACATTGCAACATAAGTTACATAATAGTGATAAAACTCAAAAATACAAAGAATCATGTTACATCATCCATTGGAAAGGTGGAAAATTATAATAGAAACAAGAACGGTTAGATACTCAATAACAGACCAGTAAGAATAAGATAATAGTTCACTACACAGTTCTAGATAACTGACTATAGCTAGGTTAACCAGCAAGTTCGCATGGCAAATGCACCAAACTAAATAACTGAATACTCCACAACATAGCAGCCTAGACTTATCAGGTCTGGCACTTTCTAATCTCTTAAACAATGGTTAAAGACATCTGAATTAGACAAATAAAATTACTCAATGGCAGTAGTAAGAAGCGCCAAGCAATTATCATACTTTAGATGGTGAGATCAAAGTTTGTGCAAATCAATAGTGCCAGTACTAGGACATGTGAGAGCTTTTTTCATCCCTATCAAATTCTTAGATTAGAACTGAGGCAATTGACCAAATTAAGATATGCAGAGCATAATACCAACCAAACAAATAAAACATTATATCATTACAACAGTTTATGCATTACTCCACCGAGAATGCATCGACACAACAATATCCTACGGTACACCCAAGAACAGTTCTTCAGAATATCCAAGCACAGCCCCACAACCAATGGGCGTGAGCTCATGGGTGGTAGCTAACTAGCATCGATAAGAGCACAGGCTAGCTTTTCCAAGTGATTTTACATTGCTTAGCGACCTAATCAGGCGACACACTCTAATAGACCTAATGGTTCTAAAGGAATTGAAGAACACATGGATAGGCCGAAGGAACCTCGACTCAGATCTACCACAAATGATAAAAAGGGGGATCGAGGGAGCGCATCGCGTCATTACGTACAAACTAGTTGAGGCAAACTCCCAGGATTTAGCACAGAGAATCACTACGATCTCCCAGGATATATACCGCATCGAATACTGAAACGATTTCCAACGGCGCAGATCGACGAAATGCAAGAAGAGATGGACCAGACGAGAGGAACGTACCATCTTCGCGTCTGCTAGCAGGAGGCGTCTGCTGCGGCGAGGACGGGGAGGTGGCGGCGCGCGTGCTAGGGCTCGGGGAGAGAAGGTAGAGGCACTTTATATAGCGGAGGCTAGGGTTTCGGTGAAATAAGGCTCGGACTGTTGGGCTGTGGCATATGAGCTGGATCATGTGCCTCCGCGTACCCCTAGGAACCACACGGGCCTGGCCCATTCTTTCGGAATGCGTTCTGGGTGGTTTTTTCTATGTTTTTTTTTGTTGCATAGGTTTTCTCCTGTTTTCTGTCTTGTTTTTCTTCTTTCTATTTTTATCTTCTTTTTATTTTTCTGTTTACACTTTTTTCAAACACATTCATGTTGTGAAAAAATTGTTCATGGTCCAAAATAATATTCACGATGTTCGGGATAAATTGTTAGGGTTCAAAGAAAATGTTCATGAGATTCAAAAAAATGTTCATGTGGTTCAGAAAAATACATTTCATGGATTCAAAAGAAGGTCCACTGGTTTCGAAAAATGTTCACGGGAATCAAAAAAATGTCCGTGTGTTTTGAAAAAAATGTGTTCCTAGCTTCAAAAAATGTTGGCAGGGTTTATAAAATTGTGAATGGGTCCCAAAAAAAGTCACGATTTCGAAAAAAAATATGTTCACATGTTCGACATGCGTGAGATGTTTTCGATTTTGCAACACAAGAAAAATACACTATTAAATTGCCTTATTGAATATTCATGTTTTATTTAAAAAGGTACAAACAACAAACAATGAGATAAACATAATCCATATTTTTGTTTGTTGTTCGAAACAACAAAACATTTCAGAGACGAAAAAGCATTTATGTCCAATGTTTACATGTTACAATGGTTCATGTTCGCAAAATTAAAGACAACTATGGTTAATTTTTATTTTAAATTTCCAAATTCTGTATTTCTACTAAATTAAACATTCCAAATATATCAACCCCATAAAAAAGGCAAACAATCGAACTGAACCAGTCCACATTAACGAACCATACGAACCTAAACAACAAATGTATCCACAATCACCAGTAGGGTACACGGACATAAGCTTTTCTACCGCTAAACGCGACAAATAGGAACGCCCCCTTTTTTTTAGGGAAAGCCCATGCATCATGCTTTATTGATTAGAAATAATAGTTACACCATTTGCAATTACAACTATTATAAAAATTGGAGCATCACCATGCCACACACGGCACAGCCATGTTATACCTCGTAAAATTTAGCTAATTCATGAGTTGCTACACTGGCTTCCCTAGGGCAATGCGAGAAAGTAACCCGAGTGAAAGGATCGAGTAGGTTGACTAGAGGGGGGTGAATAGGCAACTACAAATTTTCTTTTTCTTTTAATACAAATTAGGGAATTGCTCAAATATAAGTTCTCTAGATATGCAACTAGGTGAACAATCCTATATGATGAGCAATAAACAAACTAGCAAGATATTCTACACAAGATAAGCTAGCAATACAAGTAAAGGAAGGTTAAGAGATAACCACACAGTGACGCGGAGATGTTATACCGAAGTTCACTTCCCAATGGAAGCTACGTCTCCGTTGGAGCGGTGCGGAGTCACAAAGTGAACTCCGAATAGCCTTGATATGGCACACCGTATCTCCCTCGTGTTTATCCTCCGATGAGGAGTTCCATGAGCCACTATATGATGCCCTCGAGGTCGGCAACAAACCTTTACAAGGATGAGGCACACTCCACAACCGAATTGGAGGCTCTCACCAAATTCCCGCGGCTCCCAAAGCCACAAGAATCACAAGGCCGGGGCACGACTCCACAACTTAATTGGAGGCTCCCGGCTAGTCCCCGCGGCTCCCAAAGCCACAAGAACGACCAACGACAATCCAATGTATCAACGAACTTACAAGCTTCAAGCCCTCTCAAGAACGGAGGGGAAAATCAAATCGCTTGGGTGGAAGTGTAGATCTAGGCCATCTCTCCCAAGTCCTAGAAGGACAAGGTGTTTGAGTGGGTAGGGAGAGAGATCTAGGGAGTTGAACTTTCAACAATGGTGGGGGATTCAGTTCTGGTCGTGGTACCCTCTCCAAGGTAGGAGAAGGCCTTTATATACTGCTCCCAGAATCTAGCCGTTGCAGACAGGTAAATCAGATAATCCGATCCAAGTCAACATCGGATTATCCGATGGAATCGGATTATCCGAGCAGACCACAATCGGATAATCCGGAGAACCTCAGTGTGCGGTTGCTTGTAGTCCTTACCATATTTCGAGCAAAACCTGACAATCGGATAATCCGATTCTTCCCAAATCGGATAATCCGGATAACTTCAGTGTGAGGTTGCTTCTAGTCCTTAGCAGAATTTCAGCAAGTCCTGATCATCGGATAATCCGATTCATCCCAAATCGGATAATCCGGATAACTTCAGTGTGAGGTTGCTTCTAGTCCTTAGCAGAATTCCAGCAGACTTTGCAAATCGGATAATCCGAATCTTCCAACATCGGATAATCCGATTCTCTTCAGCAACAATACAGGCTCTTTTCAACTCCCTTTTTGGATTTGATGCAAATATGTTTTAATCACTTAAAACCTGCATCACTTGATTCACATGTTAAATCATCACTAGTGTTGTTGCCTAACACACAAAACACAAGGGATTAAGAAATGTCCTTTCAATCTCCCCCTTTTTGGTGTTAGATGACAACACTAGGATTTTGCAAGGAAAGCATAATTATATATTATCTATATTCCCGAGCTTAAGACATGAGAAGCTCCCCCTGAATGTGTGCATATAATTAAATTGCATTGGAATGCAAATGCAACACATATAGGAAGAGGGCACCTCCAAATAGTAAGGAAACTAGATAGGAAATTTCATGAGAGACATATCAAAAATAGGTTGAGCTTTGAGAGAGTACTATACCTTGTGCACGATAGAGTAGAGATAAATCATAGCACAAGAATACAACTCATAACCATATTAGAAATCCATATGTCTCATAACTTAAGCACAAAGGTTCACACACATAAGTTCCACATGAAAACACAACACGAATAAGTTCGACATAAATGGACACAAGCGCAACAAGAATGGTAAAAGCATATGCTTGTGCCCGAAACCCATGCAAATCCCATACGGAGACCTAATAGAACTACTTCTCCCCCTTTGGCATCGAAACGCCAAAAAGGGAAAAGAGCGATGCTACGGCCCAAGTAGATCACTCCGACTCAGAGGCATCATCATCATCATTGTCATCACCAACACCGTCACCGCCATCAGCATCATCATCATCATTTTCCTCAGACTCGGCATCATCCTCTTCTGAAGACTCATAAGTACGGGCACGAGTGTAGGATGGCCGGGAAGGGCCAGCATAAGCTGTCTCTAGAAGATGAGACTCAAGCTGAGTCCATGGAAACTGAGAGCCCTCGTTCCACTGATCATAAGAGAGAGGAGCAGACACTGGGGGGTCATCTGCGAGGTGAGGAAGGCGCTTGAGAATGTTCTCCTGCCTAAGATAAGTGTCATATTGTCCCCTCCGGATGTCCGCATTCATGCACAGGATGTTCCGCTGGAACCAGTTCAGATTCTTGGGCGGAGCAAAAGAAGGAACCGGAGACTGACGGGTGGCGCCACGACGAGCATCACCCATGAAGGAACCTCGGGCAGGAGCTGCAGCAGAAGAAGATGGAATGACCTCTTTCCTCTTCTGATAAACCCTCTTGTACGAATGGGGCTCCATATCATACCGACTGAAGTTGTGGTTCTTCAATGTGTCCTTGATGAGCATCATGATGTAAGGAGCATAAGGAATAGTGAGCCCAGTGACCATAGAGTCAAACAACTCACGAAAGATGAAATGCATCACATCCACTTTAAAATCAGCTTCAGGGTCTTCATTATCAACAATGTTTTTAGCAAGGCAAAGCAGATTGGCAAGAGGAGCGACTATATTGTCATTGTTACCTCCACTGGGAGCAATAGTTGAGCGGAAGATGATCACAAGCTGGTCATAGAGGGGCAGGAGGCCCTGTTTTTGGCCAATAATTCCACCAGCCCCATACATGTCCTTCATTATGTTTTTATTTGGCTTCTCAACAGTGTGCATACGATAACCACTAGGAGGAAGGTTGCTGCGGTAGGATGAATAGCCAAGAAGAAAAGCCAACCGAGCAAAGGAGGATGTACACTGAGTGCGACCCGTCATCCATTTCATGGTCTTTTGATGGTCAGTCTCGATCACCAAGGTGGAGAAAAACTGCAGAATCAGTGGCACATTGTAGGGACATTGCTTTTCAATGAGAGAAACCATATCCATCTGTTCAATCACATCTGCAGCTTGAGCATAACTAGCCTTGGCCTTGATATCTCGCATTCTGTAGGGCTGCATCGGGCGAATAGGGTGGAGATAATGCTTATAGATGTCCTTGTATATATAGATCTTCTCCATGCACCAGAAGTTGGGATCTTCAATATTTTCATCTCTGGGCACATTCCTATACCAGTTGGACTGACGGACTCGGGCATAGTCAACGGGTGGCATGGTCAAGTAGTTGGGGCGAGTTTCCTTGCCCTTCTTCGAAGGTTTAGTGGCAACTTGCTTCTTCTTGGCTGGCAGTTTTTCTTTTCTAGCATGCTTCTTCGGAGGACTACCCGAACCACCTGTGAGATAGAGCAATAGATGGATAGCATAGATGAGTACACACAAGTCACAGAGCAAGGAATGGTACAATGTACACTAGGAGAGCATCCCTAAGTTGAGTCTACTTAGTCCTGGACAAATCAAAATGTGGCTGAAAAATACCAACTGTGCAATTTCGGAATATCCGAGTAAGTATGAATCGGATAATCCGACTTGTCGGAATATCCGGTTCATACTAAATCGGAATATCCGATCTGAATCTGGCAGCAACAAATTGATTCACGTCCTAGGTCTAGGAGTAGATCAACAATAAGGGGGGCTAGCATAGTGTTCTAAGTACAAATGGGAACCACTACCACCAGCCAAAACAACTTCTTACAAAGATCTAGGTGAGGAACACCTAGGAGATGAGAGAGAAGAAGTTACCCTCGTCCATTGAGGAAAAAGCTTGGGTGAATGGGTTCCCGGGGAGGAAGAGCACCAGATTCGGCCAAATACCAGAGTTGGGGACGGCCGGAGATGCCGGGGAAGCGCGGGGAGAGCAGGCGGCGGCGCTGGAGGAGAGAGAAGGTCGGGGGTGGAAGAAACGCTCGACTGAGCCCTTCACCCCGACCCCTGCTCTATTAGGCGACGAACCGCCAAATCGGATAATCCGATCTTGACTTGGATCGGATAATCCGATAGTCGGATAATCCGAGCAAGTCTTGATCGGATAATCCGATTGTCAGGATTTCGTTAGAAATTCTGGCCTGCTAAACCCTTTCTCCTCAGTTTCAAAATAAGACTTGTGTGCATAAGATGGAGTGTTTTTAGGAAAGATAGGCTTGGGATAAGATTGCCAAACTGACATTGGTACTACACACTCAAACTTGCAAGAATCGAACAAGGAAATGCCAAGATGAGTGGGTTTTCCATAAAAACCAACAATAGGACCAAAATTCCAAATGATTTTCAATTAAAACCGAAAAAGAACAAACTCTTCATAAAGAAGAGGGCGGTGGCCTAGGCCACCATGTATGAGTTTGTGGTGTGACACTGCGAAGATGTATCTTGGGTTCACGGCCACTACTCGTCATTTAAGCTCACAATTCATGAAATGAAAATATAGAGACAAAATGAGTTCTTACTATTACTACACACTCAAACTTGCAATATCACCCTTCTCAACATGATCTCGAATAAAATGATACCGGATCTCAATATGCTTGGTCTTCCCATGAAGAACCGGATTGTGAGCAATTTTGATGGCACTTTCATTATCACATAAAAGAGGCACTTTGTCACAAATGACACCATAATCCTTTAAAGTTTGCCTCATCCATAATAGTTGTGCACAACAACTTCCGGCGGCAATGTATTCGGCTTCGGTGGAGGACGAGGCCACACAATTTTGCTTCTTAGAAGACCAACTCACAAGGGACCTACCAAGGAATTGGCAAGTACCCGAAGTTGATTTTCTATCCATTTTGCAACCCGCCCAATCCGCATCCGAATAACCTACAAGATCAAAGCTTGTGCCATGGGGATACCAAAGACCAAAGTTAGGAGTATCCATCAAGTATCTTAGAATCCTTTTAACCGCGGTTTCATGACTTTCCCTAGGACTTGATTGGAATCTTGCACACATACCCACACTAAACATAATATCCGGTCTAGATGCACAAAGGTAAAGCAAAGATCCAATCATAGAACGATAAAGCTTTTGATCAACTTCCTTACCATCCGGATCTAAGTGAAGATCCGCCTTGGAGTCCATGGGAAACTTATATGGCTTGGCATTGTTCATGTCAAATTTCTTGAGCATGTCCTTAATATACTTGGCTTGACATAAGAATGTTCCTTCTCGAAATTGGTGGATTTCAAAGCCAAGAAAATAATTCAACTTTCCCATCATGGACATCTCAAATTCCTTGGTCATTAGCTTGCCAAATTGATCACTAAATTCACGGTTAGTGGAACCAAAGATAATATCATCAACATATATTTGGCATACGAAAAAATCTCCATTTACCCTTTTTGTAAAAAGAGTGGGATCTATTACCCCAATTTCAAAGCCACGGTCTACTAAGAACTCCTTGAGATGATCATACCAAGCACGTGGAGCTTGCTTGAGCCCATAAAGAGCCTTATGTAGTAAGTAGACGTGGTTAGGAAATTTAGGGTCTTCGAAACCCGGAGGTTGTTTAACATACACCAACTCATTTAGTGGACCATTTAAGAAAGCACTTTTAACATCCATTTGATATAAGACAATATTATGAGTAGATGCATAAGCAATTAGTAAGCGAATGGATTCAAGTCTAGCAACGGGGGCATAGGTTTCACCGTAGTCGACTCCTTCGATTTGGGTGTAGCCTTGTGCAACCAATCTTGCTTTGTTGCGGATGACTTGACCATGTGAGTCTTGCTTGTTCTTAAATATCCACTTGGTTCCAATGACATTATGGCATGTGTCTTTGGGTTTTTCAACTAATGACCATACTTTGTTGCGCTCGAAGTTGTTCAACTCTTCATGCATAGCCGCAACCCAATCCATATCTTCAAGAGCATCATATACCTTGAGAGGTTCTAAGCTAGACAAACAAGAGACATGACCACAAAAGTTAGATAATTGTTTGCGTGTGGACACACCCCTACGAATACTCCCAAGGATATTTTCTTTGAAGTGGGAAAGATGATCCAATTTTGATGCACGCCGGATGACCCGGCGTTCCATGGCTTGACCAATTGTTTCACCAACACAAATATCTTCATCATTGCCTTCATCTTGCTCATGGTCAACCCTAAGTGGAGTTCTTGGAGTTGTGGGTTCATTATGTTCTCGTTCACCACTAGAGTTGGGTGGGTCTTGACCATCTTCTTGATCATGTGAATGAATATCATGTTCTTGTTCTTGGATAGTTTCTTGATCAACTATTGAGGTGGATGGCTCAACTTGAGTAGAACTTGTTCCTTCTTCTTGAGTATCATCAATAGGTCCTTCAATAGGAATAAGTTCTCCAATCCCCATAGTTCTTATGGCTTGAGATGGAGCATCATCACCTACATCATCATGATCAATATGCTCCGCTTGGGAGCCATTATCCTCGACAAACTCCACGTTCATAGATTCTTCAACACACCCGGTGGATATGTTGTAGACCCTATAAGCATGAGACTTTGCGGCATATCCAACAAGTATACCATCAAAAGATCTAGATTCAAATTTAGCAATTTTGCAACCTTTAATGTAAACATGGCATTTGCAACCAAAGACTCGAAAGTAAGATACATTTGGCTTTTTACCGGTGAGGAGTTCATATGGTGTCTTTTCCATGAGAGGACGGAAGAAGAGCCGGTTTGAGTAGTGACAAGCGGTGTTGATGGCTTCGGCCCAAAAGTTGTATGGGGAATGAAATTCGGCCATCATAGTTCTTGCCATATCAATAAGAGTGCGGTTCTTCCTTTCGGCGACACCATTTTGTTGGGGAGTATATGCAGCGGAATATTGGTGTTGAATGCCCTCCCCACTTAGGAAATCATCCATAGTGTAATTCTTGAACTCCGTACCATTGTCACTTCTAATTGCCAAAATCTTGGAGTCATATTGGCGTTGAACTAGGGTTGCAAAGTCAATGAATATCTTTTGAGTTTCACTCTTCTTCTTGATGTAGAAAGTCCAACAATATCTTGAATAATCATCCACAATCACCAAACAATATTTCTTGCCACCAAGACTATCATATGTGGGAGGCCCAAAGAGATCCATATGAAGGAGCTCCAAAGGCCTCTTAGTGGAGATAATGGTCTTCTTGGGGTGATTCTTTTCATGCATCTTTCCGGCTATGCAAGCACTACAAGGACGATCTTTGGAAAAATTAACATCGGTTAGTCCTACCACGTGTCCACCCTTTACAAGAGTTTGTAAATTTCTCATACCGACATGGCCTAGCCGGCGATGCCAAAGCCAACCCTTGTCGGATTTAGCCATTAGACACGTGGCAATTTGAGTGGTCTCTTTCGAGAAATCGACCACATACAAACCGTTCTCACGAAATCCAACAAAGGCTACTTTAAGAGATTTTGTGAAAAGGATGGTCACGTGGTATTTATTAAAGATAACGGTGTAACCGGCATCGCATAATTGACCAACGGAAAGTAGATTATATGAAAGGGATTCAACAAGGAGGACCTTCTCAATTGATAACTCCGGTGTGATCACCACCTTGCCATATCCCAATACCTTAAGTCTTGTATTGTTCCCAATGGTGACATGAGAGAATGATTGTTTCAATAAGCCCTTTACTACTTCTTTGCTTCCGGTCATGTGAGATGAACACCCACTATCAATGAGCCATGAAGATCCACCGGAAGAAAAGCCCTACAATAAATCAAGTCTTTGATTTAGGTACCCATTTTGGAATGGGTCCTCTTTTGTTAGTCACAAGGGTCTTTGGAACCCAAATAGCATAGTGATAATCATCTCCATATGAGGTACCAACATATTTAGCAAAAACATAACCATTTCTAGATTTCATAAGCACATATGAGGGGTTATATTTTCCGGCAAAGTCATTGTGAGTGGCATTGCCCCTTGTGGCTTTACCACCCACAATGGGTTCAACATTCTTCTTGCCCAACTCCCCCTCCTTCACAAAAATAATATCTTTTGAAGGGGAGGTAGGCATCTTCTTCTTGTTTGCCTTCTTGGACTTGGGAGCAAACCCAAGCCCTTCCTTGCTAACCACTCCCTTTTGATTGGTCAAAAGATCATTGAGGTTCTTTTCCCCTTGGATACAAGTGGCTAGACCCTTTTCAAGTTGGGCCTTCAACCTAGTGTTCTCCTCCATGAGAGATGCTTTAAGACATAAAGGGTTAGTAGCACAAGCATTGGCATCTTTATCATTATGAGGAGTGGTGAAGCTAGCATATATAAATTGAGCTTGTAATTTAGCATATGACCCCTTGAGCTTGGTGAGCTCACTTGAGGTCACCTTGTGGGTTTCCCTAAGTTGCTCAAAATTCTCAAGGAGTTTGTTATGACTCTCTACAAGCTCATCATTTTTAATTTTTAGATCACTAGCAACTTGAATAGAGGTTTCACGGGTTTCTTTTGCCTTGGATAAATCCTTGGCTTGGGTCTCCTCAAGTTGCTCCCGGAACACTTGTTCCTCAACAAGTTGCTCTTCTAGCTCACCAATTTTATCGGCATGATCACGTGCATGCCCCTCAAGCTCATAAATCCTATTCTCCTTCTCCTCAAGGAGGTGTTTGGCTTCTCCATATTGGTACATGAGAGCCTCAACCATTTTCTTGGTTGGACCTTGGAGCTTGTTTATAAAGAGGGTAATTGTATCCTCTTTCTCCTCATTTTTCCCTACATCCTCAACACAATCCAAGAGAGATGGTTTAGAGGAGATAGTAATTTTAGGTGGGGAATTCACCTTGGTTTCCTTGGCCATGAGGCACATAGGCTTGGGATCTTGTTGTCATTTGGAGCGGAGAAAAGGGGTGCCAATGAAGGAGGAAGGTTGCCCATTGCAAGAGCCGCCATCCCCACTTCCTCACTTGTATCATCATCCTCCTCTTCGCCACCGGACTCATACTCTTCTTCATGTGTTGCGGTGACAAGAGCCTTTTGAGGTTCTCTCTTGATGAGGTACTTGATGGGCTTGGTGAAGAACTTCTTCTTCTTTAAGATGAGTTGGCCTCCAAAATCTTCTCTTCTCTCATAGGGGCAATCCTTCACAAGGTGATTCTCCTTTCCACAATTAAAGCACATTCTTTTCATTTGTGGGGAGAAGTTGCTTCTAGGGGAGAAGTTGCTCTTGATATTCTTTTTGTTCCAATACTTGGTGGCGGCAAGAGCAAGCACCTCATTGAGTTCACCCACAAAATCTTCTTCATGATGACCACTTGTGCTTTCTTCATATCTTGGATGTTCTTCCACATGAGCCTTCAAGGCAAGGTTCTTTGTGCCACGAATTTGGTTGATGGAAGACTTGGAAGTGGCCTTCAAGGTATCATAAGTGACGAATTGTGCCAATATGTCATTGGGAGACATTGTTTTGTAGTCCGCTCTCGTATGGAGATTCATCACCATATTTTCATTGTATGGAACAATGGTCTTGAGGAACTTGGCTTTGACCCATTCATCATCCATATCTTTCTTTCCATTTTCCCTACATGCCACAACAAGCTTGGTGAGTCTTCGGAAGAGATCCGATGGTGTCTCTTCTTCTAGCATGATGAAGTTGTCCACTTGATGTTGAAGGATGGCGTCGTTGGAGCGTTGAAGGCCCTCATTTCCTTCATATACCGATGCGAGAAAATCCCAAGCCTCCTTGGTGGTTTTGAGATTCCGCACTTGATCTTCATCATGGGCGGTCATGGCACTCTCAAGGATGTACTTGGCGTTTGCATCAAGTTGTTCATCAATCTCTTCTTGCCTTGTCAAGTTGGAGGGATCAACCGGAGTATAACCATTTAGAACCACCCTCCAAAGATGCACCGATGAGCTGCGAAAATAAGACTCCATAGATTTCTTCCAAGTGAAATAACGAGTATTATCAAGCTTAGGAGGTGGCCTACTTAGGTTGGTTATATGAGGTTGAGTGGTGGAACTTGAGTGAGATATGAAGTAGGTGGAGCAAAGTTATGAGGAGGCTTCTCACCAGTTTTAGGTTGATCTTTGTTATCCTTAACAACCAAGGCCTCAACGTTAGAAACACCGGTTGATGAGGAGGCATTTTGATTATTAATGACCCGAGTAAACACCTCGTCCACCATTTTGCCTTTCATGAACCCAAAGAGTTCAATCATGGCTTTCATGGTGACCGGGGCATTATCATCGGGAGGGGTTATCCCCGCTTCACTTAGTTCTTTCTCAAGTTGTTCTTATCATTTTTCTCTTGTTGTTCCTTAGCAAGTTTTAACTCCTCGTCGCTAGTCATCCTCCTCTTTAGGCTGTTAAGCCCTTAATAAAGAGACCTTGCTCTGATACCAATTGAAAGGATCGAGTAGGTTGACTAGAGGGGGGGGGTGAATAGGCAACTACAAATTTTCTTTTTCTTTTAATACAAATTTGGGAATTGCTCAAATATAAGTTCTCTAGATATGCAACTAGGTGAACAATCCTATATGATGAGCAATAAACAAGCTAGCAAGATATTCTACACAAGATAAGCTAGCAATACAAGTAAAGGAAGGTTAAGAGATAACCACACGGTGACGCGGAGATGTTCTACCGAAGTTCACTTCCCAATGGAAGCTACGTCTCCGTTGGAGCGGTGCGGAGTCACAAAGTGAACTCCGAATAGCCTTGATATGGCACACCGTATCTCCCTCGTGTTATCCTCCGATGAGGAGTTCCACGAGCCACTATATGATGCCCTCGAGGTCGGCAACAAACCTTTACAAGGATGAGGCACACTCCACAACCGAATTGGAGGCTCTCACCAAATTCCCGCGGCTCCCAAAGCCACAAGAATCACAAGGCCGGGGCACGACTCCACAACTTAATTGGAGGCTCCCGGCTAGTCCCCGCGGCTCCCAAAGCCACAAGAACGACCAACGACAATCCAAAGTATCAACGAACTTACAAGCTTCAAGCCCTCTCAAGAACGGAGGGGAAAATCAAATCGCTTGGGTGGAAGTGTAGATCTAGGCCATCTCTCCCAAGTCCTAGAAGGACAAGGTGTTTGAGTGGGTAGGGAGAGAGATCTAGGGAGTTGAAGCTTTCAACAATGGTGGGGGATTCAGTTCTGGTCGTGGTACCCTCTCCAAGGTAGGAGAAGGCCTTTATATACTGCTCCCAGAATCTAGCCGTTGCAGACAGGTAAATCGGATAATCCGATCCAAGTCAACATCGGATTATCCGATGGAATCGGATAATCCGAGCAGACCACAATCGGATAATCCGGAGAACCTCAGTGTGCGGTTGCTTGTAGTCCTTAGCAGATTTCGAGCAAATCCTGACATCGGATAATCCGATTCTTCCCAAATCGGATAATCCGGATAACTTCAGTGTGAGTGCTTCTAGTCCTTAGCAGAATTCCAGCAATCCTGATCATCGGATAATCCGATTCATCCCAAATCGGATAATCCGATAACTTCAGTGTGAGGTTGCTTCTAGTCCTTAGCAGAATTCCAGCAGACTTTGCAAATCGGATAATCCGAATCTTCCAACATCGGATAATCCGATTCTCTTCAGCAACAATACAGGCTCTTTTCAACTCCCTTTTTGGATTTGATGCAAAGATGTTTTAATCACTTAAAACCTGCATCACTTGATTCACATGTTAAATCATCACTAGTGTTGTTGCCTAACACACAAAACACAAGGGATTAAGAAATGTCCTTTCACCGAGCAACCCAGTTAGAACGGTGGTTAATCTCAAGGAGAAAAAAACGTTGGAAGGTAGAGGCACATTATGACATAATTCTTTTCTATCATCCTCTGATCTAAATGATTGTCTTTTCTCGTAGTTTCTATCTTTAGTATTTTTTGGCTGAATCTGTTTAGGCAACTTTTAGGAAAGTACTATACCTGAGCATTATACTAGCGATTAATGTGTGAATAAATAATAACCTTTTTCCTGATCTATTTTGAGTTTATATTATTTTCAAATCAGTGAGCTATATTTGTATTTTCATGAGAGATGGTTATTTCTTGTATGTTGTCATTTGTAGAAACTGATGGACAAATGAAGTATGGTCCAGGTGTTCTTAAAGGATATAAAGTAACCTAGAAGGCAAACACTTTACATTGAATTCCGAGATAAGTTGGGTGGTTCAATAGGAATCAATTATCGTTCATTTGTGTCGTGTTCATGAAAAGAAGAGAACCACTGGTTGGAGTGAGGAAGTGGTCTGATATAAAGTCTACTATTCAGGAGCTCATAGTGGATGATATGGCTGTTAGTATCTGGTTTTCAATACTTTACATATTTTCCAGGAACCTGAAACCTGTGTTACTCAAGTGTTTTCGTCCTTTGAATGGTAGGAAAGATGGGATTTAGAACACACACAATATACTCTGGCAAAAATACCCGAGCAACCCAGTTAAAACGGTGGTTAATCTCAAGGAGAAAAAAACGTTGGAACGCGGGAGCTTGCGAGGTAGGTTATGAAGGCGATATGCCCTAGAGGCAATTAATAAAGATGTTTTTATTTATATCTCGATTGTTCATAATGTGTTATACCATGCTAAAACTGTATTAAGCGGAAACATTGATACACGTGTGGTATGTAAACAAACCAGGTCCCTAGTAGCCTCTTACTAGTCCATTGAGATCAACGGATGATCAAGGTTTTTCTGATCATGAACATTTGTGTCAATTGATAATGAAGTCATATCATTAGATGAATGATGTGATGGATGCACACCCATTGTATGTGAAAACGTAGTACCCAAACCTTTAACCGTGAGATCTTATTTAATCACTATCTCTGGAAGTTGCCTTGACTGTATCAACCGTCACACGTAACAGGGTGACCATAAAGGTGTTTATCGGGTTTCCAAAGGAATAGGTTGAGGCGTATGGATCAAGAGCAGGATTTGCCAGTCCACGCAACGGATAAATACTCTAGGGCCCACTCGGTGAGATTGCATCAATTAAGCTTGCAAGCATGTGACTAGGTCACGGAGATGTAATATCACGAGAACGAGTAGAATATGTTTGTCGGTAACGAGAACGAACTGGCTATGGAGATACCGGAGTTTGAATCTCGACAAACTAAGTATCGTATGGCAAAGGGTATGAGGACTCGACGTTTAAGGTTCAAGCGACAAAGATAATCGTGGATGCACATGGACCATCATGGATTTCTAGATCCCGCTGTTGGTAATTGATCGGAGAAGGGTCTCGATCATATCTGGAGTAATCCCGAATCGTAGGGTGGCACACTTAAGGGTAGACGACGCTTAGGTTTGATTTGACACCGAAGAGAAAAATAGAGAAGAGGACCGGAAATGTTCCGGGATATATCCGATGGAGTTCGGAGGGCAACGAAAGGTGTTTCGGAGCTAGAATAAATTAAATAATATGTATTTCATATTAATTAGAGTAATTAATTGTTAAATATATTTTAATTTTAATTTTAAAGGTATCCCACCTTAAATGGGCCACGACGCTTAGGTTTGATTTGACACCGAAGAGAAAAATAGAGAAGAGGACCGAAAATGTTCCGGGACATATCCGATGGAGTTCGAAGGGCAACGAAAGGTGTTTCGGAGCTAGAATAAATTAAATAATATGTATTTCATATTAATTAGAGTAATTAATTATTAAATATATTTTAATTTTAAAGGCAGCCCACCTTAAATGGGTCTTGACGGAAGGAAAAGGCCCGTGGGGGGGACCACACCCCATGAGGGAGGGGCCGGCTGGGACCAAGTAGGCCAGCCGCATGGGGCCCACCTAGGGCCGGCGGCTCCCCTTGGCCAGCCGCACCATGTGGGAATAGTCCCACATGGCTAAGCCAAGGGGTTTGGTAGCCTCCTCCACCTTTAAATAGGGGTGCCCCCATGCCTTGAAATTCACCCCAATTTTCTCTTCTCTCTCACCTCAACCGTGGTTCCCTTTTGGAGCTGCGCACGGGTAGAGAAGTTTTCTCCACCATATGCACATCGACGTGCCGTCGGTTCTTCGGTTCAAGTCTTCAACTTCCGCTTCTTCGTTGGACCGGAGTCCGGGAGTCGTCGTCTACACCGTACGTGTGTAGAGCTACGAGGTGTTGCTCTTGCGGTACTTGTCTCCGGTACGACTAAACAACCTTGAGGTCGGCGCCGCCATCTTCATCGTCAACGTTCTCGCGAACGTAACGCTTTTGGTCTACAAGTGTATGTATATTGGTTCCTTCCGTTACTTTATATCTGCATAATATTAGATCTTGACTTTATTGGTTATCGTTGTTAGGATTTTTTTTCTTTTCTGCACCGTAACCCTTCAGGTTATTGGTCACGAAGGCATTCATGGTCAACCCCATGTTTACACCTAGAAATATACCTTGCGCGTTGCAGCGGAAATCTCTTTAAGATTTTTTGTGTGTAAATAAAGACATTAAAAACCCATGAAATACGAAGTTGTTTATAGAAATATGGAAGATTCAATTGCTCACAATTGTCGAAAGGCTAAATTTATTTGACCTGATTTTTTCTGTATTTGATGATTAAAATTTGGTGACTTGGAAAATTGGATGGATCAAAAGTAGATGACGTGGATATGTTACATGCAAGAAAATATTGGTTTTAATGAATGATAGTGGGATGACATGGACCTTTGGTTGTCTGAGAGCATCTCCAGTAGATAATTTTGTCATCTATATCTCCAAATAGATGATCATCTAAAAAGATTCATTTTTATATGTTTAGTTTTTCAGCGGAACGTCTATATTTAGGACGTCTATATTCTCTCGTCTAAATTTAATAGTATCTTATAACTAACTTTCATTTAATATATTTTTCACGTCTTTATTTTCAACAGTGATTTTTAAAAGATCATGAATTTGTCGTCTCTTCATAAAGTATCTTTATTTTAATAGTATCTGATGACCCACAAGTATAGGGGATCACAACAGTCTTCGAGGGAAGTAAAACCCAAATTTATTGATTCGACACAAGGGGAGACAAAGAATATTTATAAGCCTTAACAGCTGAGTTGTCAATTCAGCTGCACCTGGAAAAGCACTAGTAACATGGGTGATGTGAAAGCAGAAGTAATATGAAAGCAATAGTAACAGTAACACAGATGCAAGGGCACACGAAATAGTTGATGGCGTGTATGTGGAACGGAAAGCAATGATGATGACAGATGGACCGGGGTTCCCAGTTATCTACACTAGTGGTAACTCTCCAAGAACAAGTGTTGGGTGAACAAATTACAGTTGGGCAATTGATAGAATTGAAATAGCATTAAGACAGAACATCCAGTCTATTAATCATGTAGGCATGTTTTCCATATATAGTCATACGTGCTCGCAATGAGAAACTTGCACAACATCTTTTGTCCTACCAGCCCGTTTGCAGCGGGGCCTCAAGGGAAACTACTGGTAATTAAGGTACTCCTTTTAATAGAGCACCGGAGCAAAGCATTAGCACTTAGTGAAAACATGTGATCCTCATATCAAAACCATCCCCTCCAGTTATCCCAGTTGCTGTCACTCTGGGGCCTCGGGTTCCGGACAAGGACATGTGCAAACAACTTGTAGATACAATCTAAGCAATAATTATAGAGCTTAAATCTAAGATCACGCCACTCGTGCACTAGTGACAAGCATTAAACACAACAAGATTGCAGCAACAATAACTTCACAAACTTTAATAGATAGACTGATCATAATGTAACAATTCATCGGATCCCAACAAACACAACACCAATTACATCAGATGGATCTCAATCATGTAAGGCAGCTCATGAGATCATTGTATTGAAGTACATGGGAGAGAGTACCAACTAGCTACAGCTAGAACCCGTAGTCCATGGGGGAACTACTCACAAACCATCATGGAGTCGAAGTGGAGGCGGCGTGGTCGATGGAGATGGCTCCGGGGGTCAATCCCCGTCCCGGCAGGGTGCCGGAACAGGAACTTCTGACCCCCGAAACTTGGTTTTTGGTGGCGGCGGAGCTACGGAACTCTTCTGAAGAAATAGTCGATTCTTTTAGGGTTTTTGGGGCAGGAGGATTATATAGTCCGAAGGGCGGCGCGAGGGGGTGTCCGAGGCGGTCACACCACCCCTTGGCGCCACCCCCTCCAGGCCGCGCGGGGGCATGGTGTGGAGGCCGTGGGCCTCCCCCGGGCTTGTCCTTCTGGCTCCCGGAGTCTTCTGGCGAAATAGAATTTCTGTAATTTTTTCGGATTTTCTGAGCACTTTCATTTTTGGACCTTTTCTGCAGTGCACAGACATAATAAATAGAAACTGGCACTGTGGCATCTTGTTAATAGGTTAGTCCAATAAATGTCATAATATGATATAAAGTGTATATAAAACATGTGACATTGATATAAAACAAGCATGAAACATCAAAAATTATAAATACGTTTGAGACGTATCAAGCATCCCCAAGCTTAGTTCCTGCCCATCCTCGAGTAGGTAAACGATAAAACAATATAATTTTTGAAGTGACATGCTACCAACACAATCTTGATCTAATATGAGAATGATGAGATCAAATCATTCAAAGCAAATGTCTATAATTGATATTAAATAAGAGATAATAAAGCAAGATAGTTAAACAAGCTAAAAGTTTTCATGAATGATTGCTTTAAAAACATGAAACCGTACAAGATTCATTAAGATGTTTTAAGTATTCAGTGTAGGAGTTCTATCCTTCAATTCCAAGCATCAAGCAATTTTTCACAACATAGAGAACGGATCCAGTCAAGTAAAATAAACATGAACGTCATGAATCAACTGTTTCGAAGCCTACTCAACCGGTGAGCGTAAGCATTTAGTATTGGCACCAGGATGTTATGGCAAAAAGAACGTTAATGGGGGTTTGGAAGGCCAATGGAAGAAAGTCTCACAAAGCTATAAGTGATCATTAGACAAGAGGAAGTCTTATAATCGAAGCTATGCAAGGAGTAGTGATTGCCATGCAACGGATGCACATAGAGCTATATGTGTATGAAAGCTCTCCAATGGAACTAGTGGGGGTGCATCCAACTTGGTTGCTCACGAAGACCTAGAGCACTTTTGAGGAAGCTCATCATTGGAATATACAACCCAAGTTCTATAACGTAAATTCCCCACATAGTTATACTAGTAAAACATGAAAACTCTCTCAAATGGAGCATAGGTGCTAAACATGAGCACAAATATGATAACTATGAAACTGCAGGTGCAAACATGAGCACAAGTGTGATAAAGGATAGTAGTGTTGCCCCCTTTTCTTTATTCTTTTTCTTTTTTTTTTTTTTTTCTTTTCTTTTTCTTTTTCTGTTTCTCTTTTCGATGGCCTCCATGGATCTTTTCTAGGGGCAACATTCTAATATGATGACACATTTTTTGTACAAATAACTCATAATGAACAAACATGATGTATAAACTGTATGCCTCTGCCAGTGTAGCAGGATGTGCAATGATCTAGCGTAACATGGGTAAACCACACATCAGCTGTATAGAATCATGCAAAGCAATATATAAATGATAAATGACAACAAGTCATGTAATGTAAAATGGAAGTTGCATGGCAATATATCTCGGAACAGCTATGGAAATGCTGTGGTAGGTAGGTATGGTGGCTGTTTTGAGGAAGATGTATGGGCTTATGTGTAGGAGAACAAGAGAAAGTCCTCCCACGGGTTTGGATGTACTGGCGAAGTATGCACAACTCTCAATATGAGCAGAAGGCAATGCACAGCACCGAAGAGGCTAGCAAATTTGGATGGTGGAAGTGCCAAAAACCGTAGCTTAACATTAGTCAAAAAGAACTCACAAGCTTATTGCAAACAACTAGCAGGTTCAACATTAAGAGCATGATTAAAATTCACCCCAAGGAGGGCCGTTCACGGCGGCACAAGTACCCCGTTAGATCCCTCGACCTTCACACAACCTAGTTATTACGAATTACCTTTAGACATGGAAAGCTATCAAGTCCAACTACACCTTCAACAATTTTAGTAGAGTTTGTAGTACGGTACAAGCTTAAAGACAACAATCCACTAATGATTTTAACTTAATTAACCAGCACTTTATCATCTATTACTTAATACCTCAAAACGTTTGCAAAGAATCAGGTTATCAAAGTTAAATGATCTACAAGATTATGCAAGTTTTTCATTATACCACTACCACACGCAACATTTCCTGAACCAACACATCAACCAAGCAACTCTCCAAACAAATATAAGTGAAGCAAGAGAGTATTTTCTACAAAAGAACTAATAGCTCTGAACAAGAGATACATGAAAACCAAGAGCTAAAAGCTAAACAGTGCGAAAACTGAATACTCAACAGATATAAGTGAAGAACAAGAGTATTCCAAGAAAAAGCGGAGCGTGTCTCTCTCCCAAACAAGATAGGTAGGATCCAACATTGATATGATCAGAAAATAAAAATAACATACTGAAAATAAAAGCACACAGACGCTCCAAGAACAGCACATATGATGTGAAAGAATTAAAATATAGTTTCACTAGAGATGACCTGATAATTTTGCCGATGAAGAAGGGGATGCCTTGGGCATCCCCAAGCTTAGACGCTTGAGTCTTCTTGAAATATGGTGGGGAGATCCATGGGAGCCTCCCAAGCTTGAACTCTTCACTCTTCTTCATCCTATTATATCACTCTTCTCTCTTGACCCTTGAAAACTTCCGCCACACCAAACTTCTCATAAACTTCATTAGAGGGGTTAGTACTCAAAAACTTTAATCCACTTTGGTTCTGTTGTGACACATTGCAAGAACTCAATAAAACATTAGCTACAACCCTCCACGTCTAGAGAGCCTTGCTTAAAGCCCATAAGAGACAATGCAAAAAACAGAGACAAAATCTGTCAAAACAGAACAGCCAGTAAAGATGAATTTTTTCGAGGCACTTCCGTTGCTCAAATCAGAAAACTCGAAACTAATGAAAGATGCGTACATATCTGAGGATCACGCACAAAAATTCGCAGATTTAAATGATTTTCTGGTGATTTTAGAATAGTGAAACGGTGAACAGCAGAAATCTGTTCCTGCGCAGAAATCCAAATCTAAAATCATCTTATCATTAGAGACTACTCTTGGCACAACAATGCAAGAAAGTAATGATACAAAGGAGTTGCTACAGAAGTAAACAACCTCCTTGACTCAATAAAAAAAAATTGCAGAAAAATAAAATGGGTTGCCTCCCATAAGCTTTTCTTTAATGCCTTTTAGCTAGGCTTGATAGTTTTAATGATGCTCACATAAAAATAGAAAATGAAGCAAAAGGAGCATCAAGAAGCAAATTCGAAACACATTTAAGTCTAACCCACTTCCTATGCATAGGAATCTTGTACACAAATAAATTCATAAAGAACAAAGTGACAAGCATCGGAAGATAAAACAAGAGTAACTTCAAAACTTTCAGCATATAGAGAGGTGATTTAGTACCATGAAAATTTCTACAACCATATTTTCCTCTCTCATAATAATTTTCAGTAGCATCATGAACAAACTCAACAATATAACTATCACATAAAGCATGCTTTTCATGATCTACAAACACATAATTTTTATCAAGCCCCAAAATAGTAGGATTAAAACTTTCAAACCCACTTTTAACAATTTTATAACAAGATGATTGATCATTCTCAAGAGTATGGGACTCCATCTAGATAAAGTCAAGACCTCTCCAATCCCATTTTCATTAGTAGAACAATTGATATTATCAAGCAATATAGGGCCATCATCTAGAGCTTTATCATAAACATTTTCTAAGCAAAACTCTTTAGTACCATGCATTTTGATATCAGGCAAAAGGATTATAATAAGATTTATCAAAATAGCATGGATTATCATAGATAACAGTAGCATAATTATTCTCACAAGTTTTACTCATAGGGAATAGTTCAAGAGAATCCACAGGAACATAACATTCATCCTTCTTTGGTAAGCATGGAGGACAATCAAATAGTGTAAGAGATAAAGAGTTACTCTCATTAGAAGGTAGGCATGGGTAGCTAATCCATTCTTCCTCCTTTTGTTCATCACTCTCCTCCTCTTTTTCATCCAATGAGCTTTCAGCTTCAGCAGTTTCTTCTTCCACAGGTTCCTGCAAATTGTGAGTACATTCTTGTGCCTGAATGAGTCTCTCTTTATAATCAATGATATAAGAATTATTGCTGAAATTTTCTAGACAATAATCAAGGATAGAAGAGACTGTATATTTCAGAAGCTCCCATAAATAAAACAAATTGTTCTACTTGTTCAGCTCCCAGATAAGCATAGTTATAACAATGATAGTTCATAATTATATCTTCTTTACTAAAGCCACATTGAAATTTAAAATTTTTAGTATCCTGTACAGAGCAACAATTTATATCATGGCATTTAAGCAAAACTTCAGCAATTTGATTTAACTTTTTTAACACGCCTCTCATGACTTTACCCTCTCTTGATTCTCTATACTTTATATATAATTCTTTAACTTCCATAGAGGTTGTAGCATGTTCTTCCATAACAACAGTTTTTTTTATAGATTTTTTAGTTTTTAAATTTTTATGGATTTTCGAATATAAAAGAAAAACAAAACAAAACTAAACAAAATTAAACTAAACAAAACACAACTAAACAGAAATAAACTAAGCACAATAAAACTAGACAAAAGTAAACTAGACAAAACAAAATAAAATAAAAACAGACAGAGAAGTAGAGTGTACTCCCCAGGTGAACTTATGAGTAGAGCTATGCTCCCCGGCAACGGCGCCAGAAAATAGTCTTGATGACCCACAAGTATAGGAGATCGCAACAGTCTTCGAGGGAAGTAAAACCCAAATTTATTGATTCGATACAAGGGGAGACAAAGAATACTTATAAGCCTTAACAGCTGAGTTGTCAATTCAGCTGCACCTGGAAAAGCACTAGTAACAGGGGTGATGTGAAAGCAACAGTAATATGAGAGCAATAGTAACAGTAACACAGAGGCAATGGCACACAAAATAGTTGATGGCGTGTATGTGGACCGGAAAGCAATGATGATGACAGATGGACCGGGGTTCCCAGATATCTACACTAGTGGTAACTCTCCAAGAACAAGTGTTGGGTGAACAAATTACAGTTGGGCAATTGATAGAATTGAAATAGCATTAAGACAGAACATCCAGTCTATTAATCATGTAGGCATGTTTTCCATATATAGTCATACGTGCTCGCAATGAGAAACTTGCACAACATCTTTTGTCCTACCAGCCCGTTTGCAGCGGGGCCTCAAGGGAAACTACTGGTAATTAAGCTACTCCTTTTAATAGAGCACCGGAGCAAAGCATTAGCACTTAGTGAAAACATGTGATCCTCATATCAAAACCATCCCCTCCAGTTATCCCAGTTGCTGTCACTCTGGGGCCTCGGGTTCCGGACAAGGACATGTGCAAACAACTTGTAGATACAATCTAAGCAATAATTATAGAGCTTAAATCTAAGATCATGCCACTCGTGCACTAGTGACAAGCATTAAACACAACAAAATTGCAGCAACAATAACTTCACAAACTTTAATAGATAGACTGATCATAATGTAACAATTCATCGGATCCCAACAAACACAACACCAATTACATCAGATGGATCTCAATCATGTAAGGCAGCTCATGAGATCATTGTATTGAAGTACATGAGGAGAGAGAGTATGACATAGGTATACATCTCGGGTACCCTACCATGAGGGTACCTGGTGCACGTAATGACTAAGGCCTAATCACGAAGGGCCTGCTCGAAGCCCAAGACAGGAGGCCCAAAGAAGATGGAGTACCCTCCAAGATTTAGACATAGGCATAGTCGGTTAGGGCTTTCCTTATATGTAAACCAGGTCGGTTACGTACTCCCGAGACCCAGCCTATTTAAAGGCTGGGAGGGGCGCTGATCTAAGGACAAGCCATACTCAAACCACCAAACCTCTAGCGAGATCATCATCTCGCCGGAACAACCTTGTAACCTCATAATCTCACGCGATCAATAACAGACAAGCAGGAAGTAGGGTCTTTACCTCCACCCGAGGGGCCTGAACCTGGGTAAATCTTTGCCTCTGCTTGTCAGCTGACGAAACTACCAGTACTACCATGTTCTCTCCCCATAATCTCAACCCTAGGTCCTTAACCATGGGATTTGATGAGTGTACCCCTCGTCAATTGGCGCCGTCTGTGGGAAAGAATAGTGCTGGACTCACGGTTTCTTCGGTTCCATCGGAAAACGGTGACTCACCGATCGGATCTACAAACGGCAACTCGCCGGCTGCATCAACAAACCAGAACTCGCCGACTCAGGCGGCACACGGCAACTCGCCGGCTCACTGACAAACGGCAACACGCCAGCTTCACCCGCAAAAAGCCCATCGGATCCTCTGATGGATTTCGAGCCACACTCGCCAGGATTCCAGGAGGCCTTCTCCGATATCGAGTCAGGTTTGGGTTTAACCGTTGGTTCGTTCAATTTTTTCGTCAACAAGCTTGGTGTGCAGGACTTGACGGATCCACGCCAACTCGCGACCTCCGCACCGAGGCTCCATCGGTTGCGGTTCCTTCGACTGCGGATCCCTCAACTGCGTCCATACCATCGTTGATCCTCCAAGCTTGCTCGTCTGCAACAACCATGTCCACACGAGAGATGCACGAGCTCATCGAAGAACTTTAGGGCGAGGAGGCCGAATCAGCATACCGCACAAACGATCCTGAGCTCGATCTCTCACTCGAGGATAGTTTCGACGCGGGATCTCCTTCGGCGACTTCGATAAACCCGAAACTCATATCGACAACCACGTCGACTCCAAGATCTGCACCAACAACAACAACCTCGACTTCGAGATTCATAACAACTTCGTCGACGCCGAGATGAGCATAGGCGATGAAGGCATCGACAGCGAGATCCGTCCAGACGGACCACTCGACGGGCATATCGACTCCGACATTTTGAGTGGCTCGTTGTCCGGCACTGGGCCGTCCTCAGGCAAGGGGGCATCGACTCATACATTTTGTGTCCCTGCACACAGAAACATCAAAGGAATCAATATCACACATGCATAACATATAAACTGACATATAGTATCGACTGTTACCTCTGGTAGAGGGTTGCTGGTTTCATAAGGAGCCACAGGCGAGTTCATCTCGCAAGGCTCTTCATCAGTAAGATTGGTAAGGCTTCTTACCAACTTCTCCGCTTCCGCATCAGACAGCTCCACTGCACGTGAGCGGGTTGGATCAGAAACCCCACTATACGCCCACAAAGCATGCGCTCGGGCTCGGAGAGGCTGCACTCGCCTCTTGGCCATAATGGCTAGCAAGTGGATGCCCGTAACCTCCCGACCAACAGTGGTTTGAAGCTTTAGCACCTTCTCCATCAGAATGTCAGCCTCTTCGGCTTCGACTCCGGTCGGCTGGGTGATCCAGGATGGCCTCTTCTTCACCAGAGCGTCGCGTCAAAAGGAGGCAACCCGAACGCTTGGGTGCCTATGGTCACATCCTTGATGTAGAACCACTTCTGGCGCCATCCTTGCATAGACTCGAGGAAGCTGATCTTGAAGTACTTGACGTCAGATCGAGTCTGTACTCCAAAACCACCAGGTCCTTTGGCGCTGTGCTGGCGCTTGACGTTGAAGATACGGCGAAAAAGCCCGAAGTGGGGCGCAACGCCCAGAAAGCACTCGCAAAGAACGAAAAAACACGCAATGTGCAAAAGCCCATTGGGCGTAAAATCGTGCAATTGCACCCCATAAACGTGCATCAGTGCACGGAGAAAGTTGTGAACAGGGAAGGAGAATCCCCTGTTCACAAAATCCACAAAACAGACCCGCTCATTGGGGCCTGGGCGCGGGATTACCTCGGCGCCAGGGATGCAAACTTGCGAGGTGTCCTCAGGGATCAGCCCGTCGTTCCGCAGGCCGGTGAGCATCCTCTTGCTGCAGGAGGACTTGGTCCAGGCTGTAACAGCCCAAGATTAGTACACCTAAAAATTGGTGCTAATTTTTCACTTTTGTGTTAAGTGCATCATGGCATCCATATCATTTGACGAAATAATCAATTGTTGTCACATTTTAAAAATAAATGAAACTTGCCTCCTTAAAATTTCAAAACGATGAAAGTTTCCAAACTTGCAAAACAAAAATACCTCGGCACACTATATTGTCAAGGAAGTTCCAAAAGTTTCAAAGATATTTTCGACAAAACTATTTTGTTTTGGAGAAGAAAATAAGTGGAGAGAATCTTAAATTGCCTGTGGGCAACTTCTATTCTAATTACCTATCAAATGATTTCAAAATATTCTAGAAAAATTGGGGGAGCTTTATATCCATATAAGGAGGCTACCCAAAAATTTATATAATTTTTGGAGGAATTAAAATGCCCCAATTAATTCAAAAACGGTGCTGGTATTTTTATCCAGTACTGAAAAGGACTTCTTCGTAAATAAATAACTGCCGCCAGGGACCAATCTGTGATGGAGTAAAAACTGCCAGGGGCCTGTTTGTAAATCTCTCTTCTCCTTCCCCACTGTTGCGACCGAGCGCAGCGTGCTCGTGCCGCACCACCGTCGCGCGCGCCCGGGCCCTCCCCTGCTCTTCTCCTGCGGAAGACAAGCACGATCCCGAGCCCCACCTGCTCACTCGCTCCTCTGCCCCGTTCCCCTCTTCTTTCTTCTCCTCCGAGCTCCCGAGCTGCGCCATGGGCGCCGAGGTCGCCGTGCTCGTTGCCGTCTCCCGAAGCCGCCCCGAGTAAATCGCGCGCCACCAGCACCTCCGCCGTGCTTCCCACCTCCTCCTCGTGGGAGGAATCGAGCCCGGCGGCCGTGAATCGCCGCCGCCGTTCGTTTTTGCTCCGACCACCGCCGCGGCGTCGCTGAGCTCCGCACCGCCGCGTTCGTCGCACCCCGCCGTCCCCGACCTCTCCCCTGACACCGTGGTGAGCCTCCCGTGCAGACGCACCCTCTCCCCTCTCCCCTCCCGCGCGGGTTCGCGCTGCTCGCCGTGCTGCTGCCGTAATCCGTCGCCATAGCTCGCGAGCTCGAGCGACCGGTCGTGAAATCGGCACTGACCGGCCTGGGTACCGTTGCCCTCTGTCGCCTAACCGGCTTCTGGGCCGGCCCAACCGGCCAGAGGGCCGGGCGCCTCTGTGCTCTGCCCGGTTTTGAAACCGGCCTCAGCCGGGCTGAGGACCGGATGTCTCTGGAGCCAGGCCGGCCTGTTAACCGGCCCAGCCGGGCTGGAGGCCGGGCTGACTGTTTTTTTTTTGTCAGGAATTCTTTTCCTTTTCCCTCACTTTGCGCATGTTTTTCCCCGCTCCTCCCTCGTGACATAGGGACATCGAGCATCGATGATTCCCTCGTGTTCCATCTCCCTCCCTCGAACTCGAGTAAATCTTATTTTTGTGGTGGAACTAAAATAATTAAAAGTAAACATTTAAAAAGAGGAAAATTCTAAAATTAATAACTTTTTACCCGGACATCAGAAAAATGTGTTCGAGGTACCAAAATGTTCAGAAAAATGTGATCTATCTAAAAACATCATCATCATGCATATTTGCTCACATTTACAATAATGTACTCTAGTAGTATTAAATCACTAAGATAAATATGGATTGTGCCAAATTATTGCCAAATAATTTGGGACCGCTCATTTAAATTGTTGATCATGTCTAGGATCTCCTAGTTGCATTACAATGTCATATCATCATTTTTGTATGCATTGCACAATGCCATGTGTTGATGGTTGTTTCTTTTCCGGTGTTGTTTGTGCTTCGTTAGATCGAGGAGTTGAGGTGCAACTCCAATCCTCCACGACTCCTACTACCTCTTATCTCGTCAAGGCAAGCGTAATCCCCCCTTGAGCATATCTTATCCTATTTTCCGCAATTATTTTCTCCACGATAGTAATGCATGCGGTTCTAAATGTCTTTTGCCTGGATTAGAGTATCCTACTAGTTGCATTAGAATCCTGTTGACATTACCTGTATCCTTCCTATTTAACCACAGGTTTGAAGTGTTGGCCCGAGATAATTATACTTGCTATGTATATGCTTAGCCATGCTTAGTCAAATGCCTAGTGGTACTATGGTGGTACATGCTGGAAACAGGTGTTGACTTGTGACCGCGATGATGATGGTGGAGAATTGTGGTGATGGATAATAAAATGCTAAAAGGTGGGGATGAGAGGCCACATGGAATGTGGTGGGTTGTCTCGTTCTTGCCGCCTAGGTGCGAGTTCTGCACATCCTGAACCAAGACTGAGCGTGCAACCATGCGTGAGGCCTATGCACTTGCAGGAACCCTCATAGACTAAATAACTCGAGCGGGGCTAGCCAGGGTCCTCTAGTTCGGTTCCATTTGCGCGTGCGTGATGATGGTGGTATGGACTGTGATGAGGATGGTGTGTTTAGGAAAATGAGTGGCCACGGGACAGGGGATTGGAGGAGTCACCAAACCTGTTCCGTCCTCACTGATGATCCTGGAAAGTCCTTAACGAGGGAGAAGTCGACACCGCTCCCACCCAGCCGGCTCTCCAAGGAAGAGGCTAAATCAGGTAATGGGCCGGACGGTACGTGTGGCGAAGGAGCTGGGGCCCTTCGGGACTCCGGGGACTTCAACTTTGTACACCCCTGCAGGGATAAATCTTTTCGAAAAGCCGTGTCCGCGGTTATGGACACTTGGGAATGGACGATGATCATAGAATAACTTAAACGGAATGATTAAAACTTGGGTACTAGAGGTACCAATTTCACGAATGCAAGGTTGACTTCCTCGAGGGTGATTCGGGGAGGTGCCTTTGATGAACAGGTACAATGATGGTGATGATGGTTGTTGTTGAGAAAGGTGATCTCAAAGAAAAGAGTTACTTCTTACCCCTTTTCAAAATATTCTGATTAGTCGATGCCATGGAGTTGTGTTTTATAAATAAAATCAGCTTTATGCAAAACAGCCATAAAACCTTTGAAAGCCAATCATGGAGCATATATTAGCTCTTAATCTTGCGAGTTCGTCGAACTCAACGTCTTTGCTTTGTTTCAGGAACGTCGACGAGTAGTCTGGGGTTCCCAGGTGGCAGCTTGGGACATCTCGGAATAGCTGGCGCTGTGATGTTATCTGTAGGCCTCTTAGGCCATATTCTGGTTCTTGTTGTTTAGAACAACGCCCTTCGCTTCCGCTTGATGTATTGTTGGGTCGGTGACCCCTGTTTGTATCCTTTGCTATCTTTCTCTATTATAAGAGTTGCTTATAATGTTTTGTGTCGTAGAGTCTGTGAAGTGCCAGTTGTTCCACAAGTCTTGATCTTACTATTATGCTTTGATAGTTGTGCCTGTGTTGAGGCATCAATCGGGGTGTTGCGTTGTCTGGAGTGAGGTGTACCCAGCAACGCCTGCCAAAGGTTTTGGCCGGGGATTGGTAAACCCGTAACCTCCGGTTGTATCGCTTAACCGGTGACACAGCATCAATGTATAGCAGTCGGGTCGGGGCGCTACAAGTTGGTATCAGAGCAGGACTGCCTGTAGGAAACCCTTCTACTGGTCGACGTTGAGTCTAGTGTTTGTGAAAATTATTTTAACCTAAAAATGAGTTGTGAAAACCATCTTAGGATTCTTTTTACTCCTTATCTGGTTACCCTCTAATCTCGGAGCAATCTTACCTCGATTTGAGTTAAAAGTTTTCCTTCTCGTCTGTTACTTCAAAATTAGGAGTATCTCGTGGGTTGGGTTCTACCTCGTGTGTTCTGTGCCCACTCTTGCTCCCGCCGCGCTACAATCCGAAGCTTCATGTGCCGAGAAACCATCTGGAGTACGACGAAATTCTTATCACTCAGTTGTTTACGAACCCTTGTATTCCTATCAAGTTTAATCTCTTAATCCTTTCTTTTGGGTTTTAACCCAAGGACTTGAACATAAGGTCCCGGATTGTGCCAACTAGAGTGTGTTAAGTTGTGATTACTTAACTCTCGCTAGTAGCACATGATGCTGATCTTCAACCCAAGTCCTTTCCCTGGTTTGGGTGGTAAATGGTCGAACATTGATCTACCACCCTTCGTTGGCTACTTCACTTCAGCTCTTCTCTAGCCTTGCTTTAGGTTCTGTCTTGGAACCATCGGGTTACGACAAGGATTCTCCTCGCAAGTCTTCCAACTATGTTCTTGATTCCGCTGCATCTCTCCTTTTTGGGCATGGTTATCACAATTGAGTAATAACCGGTGCATCTTCAACATCTGAGGTTCTCCCTGAGCATGTTTGTTACCCTTGCTCTTCTTTCCGACCCGTGTCTTCAGTTTGACCGTCATGTTCTCACCGTGCATTGGTGTGTTCCGATGCAAGTCACTCTCTTGATCCATCAAGGTTGTCCACTTCGCTTTGCTAGGAGAAACAAACTCCAGTACCTTGTCCACTTCTCGGGCTAGGTCAAAGTTTTGTAGTTCACAGAATAAGGGGTTTATTAGTCTCTGTTTCTGTTCCATCCTAGAGTAACACGATATCTTGGTATAAAGAGTGTGCACTCGTGCTAAATATCATGATCTTCTTGATGAAGTGATGCTCTTACACTTCGTTGCCCCCCTTTTTCCTAGTAACTTGGTACTCGAGAATTATAAGACGGGAGAAATGTTGCAGCCCTTGGGTATTCTTAGCAGTTCTTACTGCGTTGAAATCCAAAGGCATTCCTTGTCTTCCTTAGCATGATTGGTTAGCCAATCACTAAGTTGAGTTTGACAGTGCTACCAAGTCTGTTGGCTATGATGCCCTCCCTCGGTATCCCAAGACCACCTCGTTGTGCTTTGAATGGCATGATTCTCTCTCGAACTCAAAACCTCCCGATGGATCGTGATATTCTGTTGTTCCTTCCAGAAGTATCGCCAGGTTGTCGCCTGTCCAATCTCAACATCACGGACAACTCTTTTCTGGTTCTCTGAACAACTCCTTTCGTGTTGGATGTCCTGAATTATTTCTTTATCGGTGATAGTTCATTCTCAAGGGGATATCTAGTCTGTTCATGTTGAAACAAGGTGGTATCTCCTCTTTGGATATGCTACCCTCCCTTCTCTTTTGATTTGATTTGGGCTATCGTCAAATCAAACTCCGATCGACCTACGGGAATGTGTTAATCTGAGCAATGTCTATGCAGTTCATGTGACATATAAGTCGACCATCTTGGAGTAACGAGATAAGTTGGTTGTTGAGTCCATCAACTACCTCTTATTTTCGTCCATGTTGCGGAGATTTATATGGAATAGCGGGCGTGGCATTGTAAACTTGTTAGCACTATCTCATGTCGTCACAAGCATGTGTCCTCGAAGTTAGAAATGACTTTCTCTGGTCCACGTGTAAATGCTGAAAGATGTCGCCGTGGATCTGAGTAAATTGACTTGTCTCCTCGGGATCATCCCAACTCGATCCTGTGTGTGCAAATATCCTTGGTATGGTACGTTGTCACCTCCCTTCCTTGAGAAATGTCATCTATGCCTCCAAGCCACTAGTGGAACTGTTCAAGAAGGAGAAGGATTACAGGAAAATTCTTCTTCATTCTTTGATGTTCCCCAGGAATGGCTCATCTGTGTCTCATTGCAAGTAATTCATGTAGGTGCAGATGTCTTCTGACAAGTTGCTCATACGTGGGTTCTACAATCTCGTTCCTCCTTGGAGTTGGAGATCCTATTCTAGCTCTTGGGGTTTTAACCATGTGATCCGTTGGTATTCTTTGTGAAAGCTTTCTATTCCTACTCGTGTTGAGTCCGAAGTATCTCTACACCTAACCCGATCTGAATTGCAGTCGGAAATGATGGTTGGTGATCCTCAAGAAGCTTGTCCTCGGTGTCTAGAACCTTAAGAAGTTCTCCCTATCTGTTGTTCTCGGAATTTGTAAAGTTCTTTCGGTCCCTCTTCATGATCCTTCTTCCGAGGTTTGAAATGCTCCTCCGTGAGGAAAGTTCTACTCAAGCCGTCTAGACTAACTCACCTTTTCATCTGTTCGAATCCTGTTGCAACACTCTTTCTCCGAACTTAAGGCCTTGTGCAAAGTTCATATTCTGAATCCTTGAGAAACGTTATCTACCCTCTGGAAACCTCCTAGCACTCTTCTGTTACCTCCATGTGTCTCCTAACCGTCAGTTCAATGGATGCTTGGAGTCTCATCCTAAGTTATACTAGGAGGTACTCGGTCGTTGTATCCTCACAAAGATCCATCCTTCCAGGGTTGTTCCTTCGTTCCAGTGGTGTAGCGGAGCGGTGACCTCGAAGTGTTGCCGATGAAGATCTTCATGATGCCCTCGGTCAACCTCTTCAAAAGGGAAGCCACCCGAAGCGAGAAGACCGTGGAAGACCGTCGTAACCTTCTTCCCTCTTTCCTACTCTTAGAATCTCGGGACGAGATTCCTGTAAGGAGGGTAGAGTTGTAACAGCCCAAGATTAGTACACCTAAAAATTGGTGCTAATTTTTCACTTTTGTGTTAAGTGCATCATGGCATCCATATCATTTGACGAAATAATCAATTGTTGTCACATTTTAAAAATAAATGAAACTTGCCTCCTTAAAATTTCAAAACGATGAAAGTTTCCAAACTTGCAAAACAAAAATACCTCGGCACACTATATTGTCAAGGAAGTTCCAAAAGTTTCAAAGATATTTTCGACAAAACTATTTTGTTTTGGAGAAGAAAATAAGTGGAGAGAATCTTAAATTGCCTGTGGGCAACTTCTATTCTAATTACCTATCAAATGATTTCAAAATATTCTAGAAAAATTGGGGGAGCTTTATATCCATATAAGGAGGCTACCCAAAAATTTATATAATTTTTGGAGGAATTAAAATGCCCCAATTAATTCAAAAACGGTGCTGGTATTTTTATCCAGTACTGAAAAGGACTTCTTCGTAAATAAATAACTGCCGCCAGGGACCAATCTGTGATGGAGTAAAAACTGCCAGGGGCCTGTTTGTAAATCTCTCTTCTCCTTCCCCACTGTTGCGACCGAGCGCAGCGTGCTCGTGCCGCACCACCGTCGCGCGCGCCCGGGCCCTCCCCTGCTCTTCTCCTGCGGAAGACAAGCACGATCCCGAGCCCCACCTGCTCACTCGCTCCTCTGCCCCGTTCCCCTCTTCTTTCTTCTCCTCCGAGCTCCCGAGCTGCGCCATGGGCGCCGAGGTCGCCGCGCTCGTTGCCGTCTCCCGAAGCCGCCCCGAGTAAATCGCGCGCCACCAGCACCTCCGCCGTGCTTCCCACCTCCTCCTCGTGGGAGGAATCGAGCCCGGCGGCCGTGAATCGCCGCCGCCGTTCGTTTTTGCTCCGACCACCGCCGCGGCGTCGCTGAGCTCCGCACCGCCGCGTTCGTCGCACCCCGCCGTCCCCGACCTCTCCCCTGACACCGTGGTGAGCCTCCCGTGCAGACGCACCCTCTCCCCTCTCCCCTCCCGCGCGGGTTCGCGCTGCTCGCCGTGCTGCTGCCGTAATCCGTCGCCATAGCTCGCGAGCTCGAGCGACCGGTCGTGAAATCGGCACTGACCGGCCTGGGTACCGTTGCCCTCTGTCGCCTAACCGGCTTCTGGGCCGGCCCAACCGGCCAGAGGACCGGGCGCCTCTGTGCTCTGCCCGGTTTTGAAACCGGCCTCAGCCGGGCTGAGGACCGGATGTCTCTGGAGCCAGGCCGGCCTGTTAACCGGCCCAGCCGGGCTGGAGGCCGGGCTGACTGTTTTTTTTTGTCAGGAATTCTTTTCCTTTTCCCTCACTTTGCGCATGTTTTTCCCCGCTCCTCCCTCGTGACATAGGGACATCGAGCATCGATGATTCCCTCGTGTTCCATCTCCCTCCCTCGAACTCGAGTAAATCTTATTTTTGTGGTGGAACTAAAATAATTAAAAGTAAACATTTAAAAAGAGGAAAATTCTAAAATTAATAACTTTTTACCCGGACATCAGAAAAATGTGTTCGAGGTACCAAAATGTTCAGAAAAATGTGATCTATCTAAAAACATCATCATCATGCATATTTGCTCACATTTACAATAATGTACTCTAGTAGTATTAAATCACTAAGATAAATATGGATTGTGCCAAATTATTGCCAAATAATTTGGGACCGCTCATTTAAATTGTTGATCATGTCTAGGATCTCCTAGTTGCATTACAATGTCATATCATCATTTTTGTATGCATTGCACAATGCCATGTGTTGATGGTTGTTTCTTTTCCGGTGTTGTTTGTGCTTCGTTAGATCGAGGAGTTGAGGTGCAACTCCAATCCTCCAACGACTCCTACTACCTCTTATCTCGTCAAGGCAAGCGTAATCCCCCTTTGAGCATATCTTATCCTATTTTCCGCAATTATTTTCTCCACTATAATATTGCATGCGGTTCTAAATGTCTTTTGCCTGGATTAGAGTATCCTACTAGTTGCATTAGAATCCTGTTGACATTACCTGTATCCTTCCTATTTAACCACAGGTTTGAAGTGTTGGCCCGAGATAATTATACTTGCTATGTATATGCTTAGCCATGCTTAGTCAAATGCCTAGTGGTACTATGGTGGTACATGCTGGAAACAGGTGTTGACTTGCGACCGCGATGATGATGGTGGAGAATTGTGGTGATGGATAATAAAATGCTAAAAGGTGGGGATGAGAGGCCACATGGAATGTGGTGGGTTGTCTCGTTCTTGCCGCCTAGGTGCGAGTTCTGCACATCCTGAACCAAGACTGAGCGTGCAACCATGCGTGAGGCCTATGCAATTGCAGGAACCCTCATAGACTAAATAACTCGAGCGGGGCTAGCCAGGGTCCTCTAGTTCGGGCTTCCATTTGCGCGTGCGTGATGATGGTGGTATGGACTGTGATGAGGATGGTGTGTTTAGGAAAATGAGTGGCCACGGGACAGGGGATTGGAGGAGTCACCAAACCTGTTCCGTCCTCACTGATGATCCTGGAAAGTCCTTAACGAGGGAGAAGTCGACACCGCTCCCACCCAGCCGGCTCTCCAAGGAAGAGGGCTAAAAGCTAGGTAATGGGCCGGACGGTACGTGTGGCGAAGGAGCTGGGGCCCTTCGGGACTCCGGGGACTTCAACTTTGTACACCCCTGCAGGGATAAATCTTTTCGAAAAGCCGTGTCCGCGGTTATGGACAACTTGGGAATGGACGATGATCATAGAATAACTTAAACGGAATGATTAAAACTTGGGTACTAGAGGTACCAATTTCACGAATGCAAGGTTGACTTCCTCGAGGGTGATTCGGGGAGGTGCCTTTGATGAACAGGTACGATGATGGTGATGATGGTTGTTGTTGAGAAAGGTGATCTCAAAGAAAAGAGTTACTTCTTACCCCTTTTCAAAATATTCTGATTAGTCGATGCCATGGAGTTGTGTTTTATAAATAAAATCAGCTTTATGCAAAACAGCCATAAAACCTTTGAAAGCCAATCATGGAGCATATATTAGCTCTTAATCTTGCGAGTTCGTCGAACTCAACGTCTTTGCTTTGTTTCAGGAACGTCGACGAGTAGTCTGGGGTTCCCAGGTGGCAGCTTGGGACATCTCGGAATAGCTGGCGCTGTGATGTTATCTGTAGGCCTCTTAGGCCATATTCTGGTTCTTGTTGTTTAGAACAACGCCCTTCGCTTCCGCTTGATGTATTGTTGGGTCGGTGACCCCTGTTTGTATCCTTTGCTATCTTTCTCTATTATAAGAGTTGCTTATAATGTTTTGTGTCGTAGAGTCTGTGAAGTGCCAGTTGTTCCACAAGTCTTGATCTTACTATTATGCTTTGATAGTTGTGCCTGTGTTGAGGCATCAATCGGGGTGTTGCGTTGTCTGGAGTGAGGTGTACCCAGCAACGCCTGCCAAAGGTTTTGGCCGGGGATTGGTAAACCCGTAACCTCCGGTTGTATCGCTTAACCGGTGACACAGCATCAATGTATAGCAGTCGGGTCGGGGCGCTACACAGGCGCCCTTGTCCCTCTTCAAACCGCTGGCAGCGGCTCCAGCAGCGCTGTCCGCCGATGCATTCGCGACACTCCTGCCCTTCCGGGTGGCAGGCTTCGTCATCGTGGTGATGGGTTGCAAAAGCTTCGCTATGAGGCTATGGCGATGCGTGAGGAGGAAGAAGAAGCAGCGGCGGCGGAGAGCAAATGGCAAGTAAAAAGTACTATTTACTCTGCCGCACCCTTTTAACCTCAACGCAAAAGAATCCGCACCGTGGATGCGAGATCGTGGGCAAAGAAGCAAATCCAGCCGTACACGTGGCAGCCATGGAGAGCAACCGTCGCCGGCCACTCCGCCCACTACGCACGGGAATCTAGGAACTGCCATCATGGCCCCGGAGAAATCGTGCTTGAACGGTCAAATCCAGTCCAAACGGCTGCACATTGGGCCCACATACGTGTCACGTCCCATCCATCGCAGCATAGCGCACGCCACCGCGTGTCAGGTGGCGCAGTCGCCATAAAATGTCATCCCTGACGTCATTGCAGCAGATTTGTTCAGAAAAGATTTCGGGTTCGTCCAATGCATATCAATCACTCGATTGTTTTCGGGTGAATGGTCACTCGACCGTTTCTTCGACTGAGGAATATCACTCCCATCGGGAGCATATCAAAAATTTCTTCGACTGGAGATGCTCAAGATAAAATTATTGTGAGATTATCCTCCATTACAAGCAATACAACATAATCTCGGGGGCTACTCCCATCGGGAGCACTGTCGTGCACCCGATAGAAATACGGCAATTTTTTTCTTCGATTAACATATGCAGGGTAAAATGATTCTGAGATTATCCTCCATTGCAAGCAATAAAACACAATCTCGGGGGCTACTCCCATCGGGAGCGCTGTCGCATACCCGATAGAATAATGACAAAGTATCAGTCGACAAAAGTATCGACTCCGTTCATATACAAAATCATACTCGAAACATTCCCGAGTTGCGTCCGTCGCAAATACCTCGGATGCTGCACGCATAGTGCAAAGGTAAGACCCGCCGAACTTTCGAGCTGGGCTAAGGACCGTTCCAGCAACGTCAATCCTTATACTTTCCGTGTCAGCACACATGATGAAAAATCCTGACGGACGCGTTGGGTAGAATTCAAATCTATATGCAGATCGACTCAATAAGACCTCCGCGACCTAGTCGAATCTGACCAGTTTGTACCAGATTCGAGTCCGGGGACTCGAGTTTGATTGAAAGCTAGTAAGCTTTTACCCGAATGTGTAGTTAACCAGTCCCGATCCGTCGAGTGTACTGGGCCTGCTAAGCTATTATCCCTTGATCATCATAAGCAAAAACCACAGTCGATGAAATACTCGATATAGCCAACATGTGCTATTCATACAGGAATTCCAATTATAATATACAGAATACAAAGCATATGACGTGCACTTACGAACGAGTCCATGCCCGATTCTTCGAGTCAGACAAGTACTCGGGGGCTACTGACATAGGTATACATCTCGGGTACCCTACCATGAGGGTACCTGGTGCACGTAATGACTAAAGCCTAATCACGAAGGGCCTGCTCGAAGCCCAAGACAGGAGGCCCAAAGAAGATGGAGTACCCTCCAAGATTTACACATAGGCATAGTCGGTTAGGGCTTTCCTTATATGTAAACCAGGTCGGTTACGTACTCCCGAGACCCAGCCTATTTAAAGACTGGGAGGGGCGCCGATCTAAGGACAAGCCATACTCAAACCACCAAAGCTCTAGCGAGATCGTCATCTCGCCGGAACAACCTTGTAACCTCATAATCTCACGCGATCAATAACAACAAGCAGGAAGTAGGGTCTTTACCTCCACCCGAAGGGCCTGAACCTGGGTAAATCTTTGCCTCTGCTTGTCAGCCGATGAAACTACCAGTACTACCACGTTCTCTCCCCATAATCTCAACCCTAGGTCCTTAACCATGGGATTTGATGAGTGTACCCCTCATCAGAGTACCAACTAGATACAGCTAGAACCCGTAGTCCATGGGGGAACTACTCACAAACCATCATGGAGTCGAAGTGGAGGCGGCGTGGTCGATGGAGATGGCTACGGGGGTCAATCCCCGTCCCGGCTGGGTGCCGGAACAGGAACTTCTGACCCCCGAAACTTGATTTTTGGTGGCGGCGGAGCTACGGAACTCTTCAAGAGAAATAGTTGATTCTTTTAGGGTTTTTGGGGCAGGAGGATTATATAGTCCGAAGGGCGGCGTGAGGGGGTGTCCGAGGTGGTCACACCACCCCTCAGCGCCACCCCCCTCCAGGCCACGCGGGGGCATGGTGTGGAGGCCGTGGGCCTCCCCCGAGCTTGTCCTTCTGGCTCCCGGAGTCTTCTGGCGAAATAGAATTTCTGTAATTTTTCGGATTTTTCTGAGTGCTTTCATTTTTGGACCTTTTCTGCAGTGCACAGACATAATAAACAGAAACTGGCACTGTGGCATCTTGTTAATAGGTTAGTCCAATAAATGTCGTAATATGATATAAAGTGTATATAAAACATGTGACATTGATATAAAACAAGCATGAAACATCAAAAATTATAGATACGTTTGAGACGTATCAGTATCTTATAAATAAATTTTAACAACTATATTTTTACAAGGTCCTTCATCTATATTCTCAACTTTATTTTAAGGGGCAGTTGGGTTTGGATGATCCTCCAAGCATCATCCGTATGTGGATGATGCCTAGCAGGTTTTGGGGACATCGAAATTTCCATGTCCATATAGATGAGCCACTGGGAGCCATTTTTTGCCCCACGGTGCTCTAAAATCGTTTGGATGCCCATATAGATGATCCACTCGAGATGCTCTAAGAGAATGGATGATGTGGATAGCTTGAATGTTGAGATAAAGAGTAATTAACGTATGTTAGTGGGGTTTTGCTTTATAAGAGATATAGATATGTGGGCCACATTTTTCTGACACTGCGTAGGCATGTATCTTCATTAGAACGTAGCAATCTAAGAGAAAAAAGAGAAGACAGTTGCAATCCAAAAGATAAAAAGAGAAGAAACAACAATGATCTCTCTTATGCTCTCCCCCTAAAGACAGATCTTTCTTAGCTCCGTAACATGATAAGCTAGTGTAAGTGGCAGAAGAACCAATGGTTTTCACCCATGGATTTACTTTTTTGTGAAACGCAGTACAAACGCAGACACTCACATACACGTGCATACACTCACCCCTATGAACGCACATATGCACACCCTACCCCCTATGAGCACCTCCGAAAGACTGAGTCGGCTGGTCGAGTCTTGAGATTGACGAAGTCACCACAAGCGCCTTTGCTGTCGACGGTAACGTCGCCTCCCATTGAAGAATATTCCGCCTAAATGAGAAACACCAGTGTCAAACCTGCGGTTTGAACTCTGATGTGTAGGGGTACAACCACCCTCCTAACCATCCTACCACATGCAGGTTCTCACTGTGGATTTACTTGGGCGTAGCTCGGTAGCTGAATATATTCCACCATCCTATTTTTCCCGCTACCATCTAGCTAAGACCACACACGTAGACCGTGCAAAAGGCACTGCCGCACGCAAAGCACACCCTAGCTGAGTGCAACACTCAGCCACTGCGAAAAGTTAACCTGCTGCCTTGCTCTCGTTATGGCCCGGGGGCTCAACACTCCACCACTGACTGCATCCTTCTCCGGAAGGAGACTCAGACTCCAGCTTCATGAACCGCGTGCCCAACAAGTGCCGGACTGCCAATAAGGCGGAGAGCGACCTCAATTTCAAGCCGTGCAGGAGGCAGGGCCCCGACGCGAAGCACACCACCCTGCAGTGTCGGCTCCTCAACGATCCATGGCCACCCGTGGTGCCCATCCCCGACCGCATTTTATCCTCGAGAGAATATCCCTTTAGTGAGGTCTATAGAGGAGAGGGAGAGAGGTGGAAGATGCATCGAGTAGCGCGGCAAGGCGAGTGCGTTGCTTGTTCAAGCATGTCTCAAGCAGTAGTTGTGGTGGTCGATTCGATCCATGTAGCAAGTAATTAGACTACAAAAAATCTGAGTTTCTTGCGCAACAATAACCATGTACTGCAACATTTTTTTGCACAACAATAGCCATGAATTGATTTTTCGTGGCAATATGTTTCGAATATTACCACGGATGCTGGCATGCTGCATTACTATTTGAGTTTGTTGTAATAAATTGTAACTATTGTGTGACAAAAAAATGTGGTTACATGTCGCAATAAATATTTTATCTTTGCAACAATAATTCGATTGTTGTATTAACTACTCCCACCGTAACTAGACGCTTTCCCTCCAAAATAATTGGTTTCCCACCATCAATTTCCCTACAAAATAATTCGTTTCCCACCAACAATTTTGCACGTACTGGATTTTCCATCTAAACTAAACCACGATACCCACGATAACACAAATCCAAAATCTTAAACCTCGCGAGTCCTGATCTTCTTCCTCGCCATTTGGGGGCCAGTAGACTTGGGGCCTAGCTAGTACAATCGTTTGGAGGAAGCCTGGCGGCGCCGGCAGCCCTGGGCGTCGGGGGACTGCGGGGAGGTCTCGGGGGGAGGCGGCAAGCCGTGGGCGTCAGGGGCTGCGGGGAGGCCTGGAGGCGGCGGCGCTTGGGCGTGGGGGGTCGGAGACGAGTCCAGGGCATGGGTGTGGCGGCGAGGCCCCGGTGTCGAGGGCCGCGGGACTGGTTTTCCCGGCGATTCCTGGGCGGCGATGGCGCGGTGCCTGCGGCGTCGACGAGCCCATGGCGGGGGCGGGGGTGGGGTCTGGAGGAGAAGGGCAGCGGCAGGACCAAGCGAGAGCGGCTCCAGTGACGGCAAGTACTCGAGCCCTGGCGTGGAGTCCTGCATCTGGGGTATGCGACGCTCCAGAAGATTGCTGCAAGGAGAGGTCTGGGTAGGCGAAACCACAATTTCGTTTTAGAACAGCCAGCGAGCACATACAATCACTTGACTTTGCTGACTGAATCGTAGTACCCCAGGAAATAATCAGAGGCTGGGATGGTGATCCTTTGATCACCTACATTAAGTTTTTTACTTGACTCTGAACTTCCTAAACTTGCATCCTTGTGCACCACATACCCGATTAGCTGTAAGATAACGGAAGCCAGCGAGTACAGAAAATCGCCCACACTAAATATGGTTTGTGGTATTGCATAAGAAGGATCCACCAAACCATCAACAGAATACAGGAAGAATTTAACCTTCTTCTGAAAAAGGACATAAGACTTCGTATGCTTCTTAATTCAGCAAGCAAAATCAATGAGTATAGACACATTATTAGTTGCCGGCATAGCTTACTTTGAGCTTAACCTATTATTAGTCCTATCGCCAGCTCAATCACCATAGACTCTCTCAATCTATTATTTATATTGTTTTCTGTTAAAATTTTGTTTAAAAGACACATCATATTTTTTGCAGAAAATCTTGGAATATGAGCTCTGGAATAAGAAATCTTGTGTGAGGTAATTAGCTTCAATCTTATGTATTGTACCATCTCAAGTGCTTTTGTTATATACTCTGTATGGATGATGGAAGTGGTCAACCAAATGATGTTAGCTGAATGCAAAACTGTTGTATTTGTAGTTGCTTGTCATATTCTTAATGGTGTGTTCTTAATTTGCGGGTTAATGATCTTTCAAAAAGGAGTCAACATTCTGTTAAGAGTAAAACGTCCCTGGAGTCTATCAAGTTGCGGAGTTGGAGCGTATTGGTCACCTACTGGGAAAATGCTAAATTTTGGTCACGAAGTTGTGTCTACGAGCCCTGTTCGTCACTCCGTCAAAACAGACGTTAAGTCGCTGACGTGGCACTTTGTTTTTTTACAAAATACACCCTATAGTTTTTCTTGTTCGCATCTATTTGTTCTATTAAATTTTTTTGGGTCAGGCATTCTGTCAAACAGGTGATGGCCGGCGAGCTCGGGGGCGCGGCCGGCGAGCCCACGACTTTCTTGTCCCTGGCCGCCACCATCCCGAACACGGCCACCCAGAGCGCCGCGTGCACGGCGTCGATGAGCGCCAGCCTGTACCTGGACGTGTCCTCGGGCGCGGGCGTGTGATGGCGTGTAGTTGACGGAAAAAATATTCTGCAGGAAGCTTCGTATCTTCCCCTGCAACGGCGCCAGAAAGCACTCTTGATGGCCCTTCACGTAGTTACCTGCGTGAAAAGTAAATGGGTTAGGTTGAGACTCCAAGTGCAGAGTGTGTAGTAAGTGGAAACGTGTTTTCCCCACGAGGGGTGACTCGAGGGTTTAATATCGAACTCTCGGGGAATCAGTAGTGAAGGTTTATCTTTCCTATCCTTCTTTTGGTTACCTACAAAAAAAGTAAATATTTTGGTCCTCAACCTCACCTAGTGGTTGTCAAGCACAAGGTGTGAGAATGATATCAAGATAATATGCAATGCAAACAAGAAATAAATATGCAAGATGGTGATAGCAATGATAAATGATATTTTTGGGTTTTATATGATGAATGCAAGATGTAAAAGTGTTTTTGTATTTTTGGATTTTTAAATGGCAGAAAATGGAAAAGTGGTAAAAGTGGTTGGAAAGGTGTTTCTTATGATAAAAAATGGACCGGGGTTCATGTTTTCACAAATGCACTCTCTCTTTAATAAAGTGGTAGACAATGGAACACTAGAGTTGACATATGAGATTGCAACACAACAGTTTAATGACAAGTTATAATTATATGGGCATCACGTCCTAACATAGAGACCTTTTGGTTATTAGTCTCTCTTATACTCCACCAAGATGCGAACTAAATCATAACACTCAGTAATTAAGATAACTCAGAGTATAGCAATAAGTATCATGACATGAAGTTAAAATAAGAACATGCTAGATCTAGTCATGGAGTAGTGGCAATGGTCACACCCACATCTCCGGTAGCATGGTATTTCTTTTTATCCCTAGTGAGGCAACAAAGTAAGGTAAAACACCCAAGTGGATCGCATAACTTTCTCTCACGTTCACTGCACTAGCCACCCCCGTTACTCCAACTAATGCACACGTTCCCCCTCATGCGCTCTCATAAACATGCTTGATCATAATAAGTAAATAAGAACGGGGTACATAATATGCATCTACTTTCATAACTGAAACAAAACCATTGCAATCTCAAACATATATTAACTCATAAAAAGATCCACCACAAAGGTATTACATAGATGACCGTAATCATGTTCAGCAGCTCATACGGTACTAATTAGTGAAGCTCGAGAGAGAGAGATACATAAGTTACTTCCACAAACCCATAGTCCAGAGGTGGACTACTCCCTCTTCATCATGGATACGGTGGAGAAGTCGTTGGAGAAGATGGAGACCACGCCGGCAGCGCCCCGCCAGAGTTTTCCCCCTCCAATCTGCAACTCCAGGTCTCTGTTTCGGTGTTTCTGTGTTTCTGCGCGCTCCTTCCAGAGAACGTCGGGGGATTATTTTTATAGGCGTTTTTAGCTCAAAACGGAGTCGGTGGAGGAAAGATCGACGGAACGGAGCTCCGAGTCCCAAAAGGAGGGGTCCCACGCGGCCAGGCCCACCTATTTTGGCCCTCGGGTCTCGCTTGTTTGCTTCCTTCGCTCCCACGCTTTGTTCCTTCCAAAAACTGATGCTCGTAAATTTCCAGGTTATTTGGACGTCGTTTGGGTCCCTGAAACATTAAAATATAGAAATAGGGTTTTCTGCCTGCGCAGGGTTAATTCCATAAAAAATATTCCCAAAATCATTATAAAACAGTGATATAACCCTTATATGATGCAAATATGACTGGAATATAAGTAAAAATAATGCAAAGTTCATGTATGCATTTTACATGCATCAGCGTGCCGGGCAGGTAGTAAAGGAGGCAGGAGAGCGCGAGGACGGCGAGGAGGGCCCGCGTGAGCAGCGCCGTGGCTGGTGAAGGTCGGCGCTAGGAGCTGGAACGCCAGCACCATGCCTGTGGGGAGCAGGTTCGCCAGGCTCGCCGTGGAGGTTCAGCGCCTGGTACGCCGCCGGGGAGGGCCCTCCTACTTCCTGCTCCCCTCCTCCTCATCCTCCCGCCGGCCGCGGCGCCGCCCGCCGTCGAAGAGCGCCGCCAGGAAGGACCGCCTCCGGTGGACGACACGGAGCGCTTCCCGCGCGAGGGCAAGGTGCTGCCGACTGCGGCGCCGGCCCTGTCGCGCTCGGCGGCGAGCACGAGGAAGGACGCGCGGGGTGAGGTCCAGCGCCTCGTCGGCGCCGAGGCCACGGACGTGCTGCTGCCCCGCGAGGCTCGCCAGCTGAACGGCGAAGCTGCCCACGCCGCCCGAGGCCACCGTGACCAGCACGTTCTGGACGGGGGCGTCGCCAGCGTCGAGGCCGACCCCGGCCGTCCTGAGCGCGACGAGCGTGGTCGCCGCCGCGATGGTATGCACACGCCTTGGATGGCTGACACCTCCGGCGGCCTCAACGACGCGTTCGACTAGCGTGCGCCACCAAGCTCGGCGGACGCGTGCGCCACCAAGATAGAACCACGCCTGGTCCGGGGAGTTGGAGAAATTCATGGCATTGACACCCATGCGGAAGAGGCAGCAGAGCAGCAGCATCGCGCGCTGCGACTTGCTCGCGAGGGCCACACCTACAGTGCCAGCGGCGACCTAAGCGATCGGGCCGCGAGAAGAAGCACGCGAGCTTCACGTTGGCGTACACGATCTCACCCTCCCGCAAGTACCAGACCATCTAGTCATGGGGCGGTGATGTAAGAGGCTCGGAGGATCTTCCCGTGGCGAGGTGGTGTGGCGCAGTGGCGCCGTGATTAAATGTCTCTGAGAATTTCGCCTACATGGACTAATAGATGAGAAGAGACAAAAATGTGGGGTGTATTATGCAAAAAACAGCTAGCCACGTCAGCATCTTAACAGACGTCATGACGGATTGACGAATCTGCAACATTGGCACAACTTCTTGACCAATAGTTAGCAATTTTTGAGTTGGTGACCAATACGCTCATGCGGTGCAACTTCGTAGACCACGGGGCGTTTTACTCTTCTGTTAAATAGTCATATGTAACTTATGAAAATGTTTTGGCATCTAAGCTCTATACGTACAAGCAGCATGTGTTTTCCTTATTTATGGAGGTTGTGTACACAATTTTGGAAAGTTGATTGGCTACGTTTCCTCACATATGTTCACTAAATGGGCATTATGGCATAATTCTTTTCTATCATCCTATGATCTAAATGATTGTCTGTTCTCATAGTTTATATCTTTAGTATCTTTTGGCTGAATCTGTTTACGCAACTTTTAGGAAAGTACTATACCTGGGCATTATACTAGCGATTAATGTGTGAATAAATAATAATCTTTTTCCTGATCCGATTGTTGATATTCTATATATATGTGCATGTAAATGGTATTTTGAAGCTATATTATTTTCAAATCAGTGAGCTATATTTGTATTTTCATGAGAGATGGTTTATTTCTTGTATGTTGTCATTTGTAGAAACTGATGGACAAATGAAGTATGGTCCAGGTGTTCTTAAAGGATATAAAGTAACCTAGAAGGCCAAAACTTTACATTGAATTCTGAGATAAGTTGGGTGGTTCAGTAGGAATCAATTATCGTTCATTTGTGTCGTGTTCATGAAAAGAAGAGAACCACTGGTTGGAGTGAGGAAGTGGTCTGATATAAACTCCACTATTCAGGAGCTCATAGTGGATGATATGGCTGTTAGTATCTGGTTTTCGATACTTTTACATATTTTCCATGAACCTGAAACCTGTGTTACTCAAGTGTTTTCATCCTTTGAATGGTAGGAAAGATGGGATTTAGAACACACACAAGATACTCTGGCAAAAATACTGAAATGGATAAAGAGCACTATAGAGGATGGCGATCTACACTCCACTCCACTTACAAGGCCGACAATACTTACCCCGCTCAAATGGCTAATGTTCCAGAGGGGGTCAAACCAGAAGAGTGAGATTGGTTCATTGGCTAATGGCTACTTTGACACTGATTCAAAGTTTCAGGTATCGTATGATGGTGCCCAAGATTGGCACCATATTTATTCAGTGTTCTTTCTTACAACTGCCTGTCCATGATTGTTTATATACCACTGTTTCCATTGATTCTTCTGTTGCTGTGTAAAAATACTAGACTGCCTTGTGATCTTAGATTCATTGTAACGTGTGCGCTTGTTCCTTACGACTCCCAACCAAGATTTGTTTGTTTGTTTGTTTGTTTCTTCTTTCTCTTGTCATCCTACTCCTTTTTTCTTCTCCGTATAAAAGACGTACTAGTACTACTAGTAGGAGCTAATGGATCAAAGGCGTTGGCGCCTACGCGAGCGAGAAGAAGAAAAAAAGAGGCTGTGGATAAAAGGGGATAACAGTGCATCCGCAATTTCTTCACTAGATTTTTTTACAGAGTTGACCATTCATATCTTATGAAATCTGTACCGGAGTTTGGTTGTTGATTGGTTCACAGTTCAGGGAAGCTTAGACTCTTGAATGCATTTGTCAAGTGGCCTATGTGTTCCACGAGACTAGCTACAGACATTATGCACCCATGCACAAAAGAAAATCTCCACGGCCGATACATAACATAATAAAAGGTACAGGTACAGGCTAGCCTAACGCCGTAGCAGTTCTCAAGCCTGAAGAACACACAAACAAAACGGATAACCTTTGTCTTAAGACCACCAGTTTTCACCACATAGGAGATGCCCTACAAGCAGCCAAGGCACTGACTGAATAGAAACTAGAAGGAAATAAACTAGGAGAGATACGATAGGGATACAAGTTTGCCAACCCGGACAAACAACAGGAAATTAACTAGGGGAAACATCTGGAGCGAGGCCATGGAGCAGAAAGTTTCGTGCCGAACATCACACAGACCTGCTGCGTCCCCCGGTTTTGTTCCTGGCCTCTGCGTGCCTGTTCGCTGTCCGTTTGAAGCTGACAGCTCCCGGCCCTCCGGTTGCAACTCTCAGTGCGCCATGCGTTCTAGTGCCTTGCGTGGGATGCATGCTCCTGGTAGGGACTTGTTTTTGTTAGAAGGTTCTAAACAAAACTCGTTGGATGATGGGATAAAACTGAAAATAATGAGATAAAAACATGTTGGGTGTAAGTTACCTGGGGCAGCGGGGCTCGGGCGTGCTGCAGCCGATGATGTTGAATGGGCCGACACCTGCATTTTTTTTCAGATTTGTCCCCATCATACATGATCAGCTATTTGTCTGAATAAAAGGGGATGAAACTTGAGAGCCATCAGGAGTTCGTTATTACCTCCAGGATTTGTTCCGAACTGGGGAGCTTGTGCTGGTGCAGCTCTCACTGCATCATGGGTTCTAGTGCCTTGCGTGGGATACGCGCTGCAGACAGTGACTTGTTTTTGTTAGAAGGTTCTAAACAAAACTCTTCGGATGATGGAAAAAACACTCGAGAAATATATGTTGGGTCTAAATCACCTGGGCCAGCGTGGCACGGGCGTGTTGCGGCTGTTGATGTTGAATGGTCCGACGGTGTGCACGCCTGCAGTTTTTTGCATACATCATACGGGATCAGCTATTTGTTTGTCTGAACAAAGGGGATACAGTTTGCTGGTCCTGAAAGTCATGGTGTGGTTTTTTATTACCTCCCGGATTTGTCTGGAAATGCGGCGCAGCTTGTGCCGGTGCGACGCCCATCTGCCCTTGCAGCATGGCTGCTACGAGGTTGTTCATCCTCTGGGCAGGCATGTTCAGGTTTGGGCATGCGTTGTTCAAGTTGTTCATCCTCTGGGCAGGCATGTTCAGGTTTGCGCATGCGTTGTTCAAGTTGTTCATCCTGTGGGCAGCCATGTTCAGGTTTGCGCATGCGTTGTTCAAGTTGTTCATCCTCTGGGCAGCCATGTTCAGGTTCGCGCATGCGTTGTTCAAGTTTGCGAGCCCAGACTGGATCATTGCCGCTGCCGGCTGGGAATGGGGCTGCTGTGATGTGAGTTGTGGGGGAGAGATAGGGAGAAAAATGGTGGTCTGTGTAGAACGAAAAAAACTCATATGCTGTGATGTGCGCTGTAGGGAGAGATAGGAAGAAGCGATTAGAATAGCCATGGTTGGGTCGTTCGTGAGAAATAAAAACGGCGTCGTTTATCACCTACCTGATTGTTGATCATATTGACGAGCCTCCGAAAATGCATGTTACCAGGTAAGGCTGCGCGTTCGGTTAATATGGTTAATTCGGTTCGGTTTATACGTTTTATTTATTTATACGTTTTTAATACTTCGGTAAATATGGTTTTGTACGAGAATATGGTTCGGTTTCGGTAATAACCATTTAATTTCGGTTCGATTTCGGTAATAACCAAATTAAACTAACTTGACGCGAATTTTAAAATGACAATTTTTTTTTGTGGCCATATATTACAAAATAACGGAATAGACTATAAAATTAATAGGCATATGATCCAAAGTAACCAAATAACCCATAAAATTAATAAAAGTCTATAGAAGTAGCAAATCACATGCTACAAGTATCCCGTAAAGTTAATAAAAGTCAATAAAAGTAGCAAATTAATAAAAGTTAATAGGCATTTCGGTTTTTTGGTTAACCATTCGGTTTTCGGTTATTAACCGTATTAACCGCAAGGCATATGGTTAGCTATTTTACTAACCGTAACCTTAACCGGAAGCCAAAATAACCACAATTTCGGTTCGGTTTCGGTTTTTTCAGTTCGGTTTCTCGGTTTTCGGTTAACCGTGCGCATTTCGGTTACTACCAGGCATTGTAGCCCCCGTTCCCATTTGCGACTCCTGTTATTCATCAAGCATAAAAGTTAAAAAGGTATCTGTGATAGAAAGAAAAAACCCTCGTCTGATTCAGATCAGAGCAAAAAATGGTGGTGGATAATAACAGCGGTGTAGACCAAGAGAATAAAAATTGTCCGAGAGCTAAACCTGCGGTATGAAGTTCCAGTAACCGCTCCCTCTGCCGTTTGGCACGGCCATGCCTTGTTTGGACTATGAGTCAAGGTGTTGAGCACTTGAGCTATTTTCTTCGGTGCTCCTCTACCTCGAAGCGCAATGGAATGGATGGCAATATATAGAGGCAGGAGCTACCGCTTGTCTCAAGAGGCGAGAAATTACCGTGGCGTGAGAAATTACCGTCCCGGGCTTATCAGAAGCGTTCATTCGATGGAGAGTTGGGCTTCTGCGTTTTTACCATTTTACACTTTTACACTCTGCACTGCACTTGTGCACTTCTTTCTCCCTATAGGAACCGAAGTGGTACCTTGCAGCGAGCCATCTCTTCCTCCTCCCTTGACTCGCCTCCTCCCAGTCGTGGGCTTATCCTCTCTCCCGCCACTACCTCCTTCCCCACAGCACCACCTCCGGATCCGTCCTCGCTCCCCCACCTCCATGGAAGCACTCGCCGCCTCCTTGGAGGTAGTTCGGATCTGCCGCCATGGTGCCGTCTCGCATCGGCGCCCGCGCTGGATCCGAACTACCTCTCTAAGGAGGCGGCAAAGCAGGGCCAGCGGGCAGGGAGGCCAGGCCAGACCCATATGGGGGAATTTTTTCTTGCTTTTTTTCTTGGTTCCTATTTTTTTCATGTTTCATATCCGTTCTTTTACATGCAAACTCAGATCCACCCCGGCCCCCCCCCCCCCCCCCCCACAAAGATTTTTGTATGAAATCTGTTCATCAAAGGGCTTGCATGGCTGATGTGTTTGGTGAACTGGTCATAGCCCTGGTTCACGATCTAGAGATGAAAGGGCTTGCATGGCTGATATGTGGAATCTGTTCATCAAAGGGCTTGCATGGCTGATTTTTGTGCGCCAAAAGGGCTTGCATGGCTGATGTGTGGATATTTTTACACTTTTCCTATCCTTAAGCTAGCTGATTTCGAAGTCGCTATCAGTCACTTTTTTAGCCACACTTTTGTTTTCTAAGATTTGCTTTATCCAGACCCGTCGCTTTCATTCCTCGTTGCTCTGTGTATTGACCCGAGCGGGCTTTGTAATAAGGGTCCCTAGTCGCTAGAATCACATGTTTCACTTGATGGATCTGTGCTGATTGGATTTGTGGCTCCAGTTACTAATATTGTTTGCGATGTGCTGCTCCCTGAAGCTCCTTGTATTTCTTTCTGTTTGTTTTGTAATTTGCAGTTTTCTTTATTGTCATGATTTTGTGAGTGTTGGTTTGTGTGCATGATATGGTAACCTATGTGATTTTTATTTGTATGTGCATTTCGTTCCATTGCTGCCTATTATTTCTGTCTTTTTGTCATTCAGTTGGTTAATGGGGGAATTCTATCAAAAGTTCTATAAATCCTGACATGTTTGAGGGAGATCAGTTAGAATGGGAATTTGACATTTTAGAAAATGGGAAAATTAATATGTGGCATTTATACATGCCAAAATACCTGCCTAGTTGGGGCACTTGGCAAATTGTTGCAGGACAGTTTTCAAACAACTTTTTTTTTGTCGTTCTCGCCATGTAATGATTTGCTGCTTGCCCGCTTCGTGTTTTTCAAGTTTTATTTTGCACAAACAAATCGGGTGATGGAGCATATGTTGCTGATTTTTCGGTCAGTGCATTCAAGCATTGGGTCGTCTTTGTTGATCGTAGCTGTATGAGTAGCTTTTTACAGTGAATTTGAGTTATGGAGATCATTTATTTGATCTGGAAGATGAGTTCTATAGTATTTCAAAAAAAATCTGTTTTGTTTGATCTTAATGGAGTAGAACAGGTGAGGGATGCATGCTAGTGTGCGCTGAACAGATCTCATCTAGGCAGAGAGACAAGGGGCTAGTGGAAGATAGTGAGGTAGAGAAAAAGGATCGAGAGATGTTTTGTTTCAGATTATAGAGCCTTCTTTCCTTCTTTTTTGGTGGGAACCCTTTTGTCCCAGTTTTCTTCAAGTCCATTTTGTCAATTTATTTTTTAACTAATTTTACTCTCTCCCGGTTTGAAGGAACCGTGTTGTCATGCTCTCGTTATCATCATGACAGCCCCCAGTAATACTCTAATATATTTTGTTTGGAGTGTTTAGGCCTGCTCCTCCCATAGTAGACCTGGCTTATTTTCCCACCGTAGCGGTGGCGACGGCAGCTAGTTTGTGGAGTGTTCCTCGGCAGTTTTCCGGAGTGTACCGACCATACACTATGTTGCGCCGGCTCAAATGAAAACATTGTCAGAGTTTGATTCGGTTGAGTTTTCCTACTATGTGTGGAACCGCACCAAGCTGTAGCTGTGGGGTCCAACTTAGGTAAAACAAGATTGTTTAAGCTTTTCCCTATCCCTTCGCATGCACAGAACCTTGCCATGCACCAATCGTTGGAGAATTCATTGTGGGCCAGACAAAGATATTGTATTTTATTTGGATGAGCCGAATCAAGTTTTTGAGTCGCTTCTTGTGTCAGAATGCATGAGCCGATGCCCTGCTATGGTATGAGTCGAACCATGGCCTCTATGGTTCGCTTTTGCCCAACGTAGTGGATGGTCTTATCGTGTCCTTCTGTTACAGTAGTGTGTGTGGTACCCTAGCGTTGTTCCTTTTGTTTTATTTTATTTTCTTCTTAAGCACTATGTGTCAAAATATTATTTATTTCTTAATTGAAGCACTCTTTGCAAGTTTTTGGATTTAAAATACATTTTCGTATTTTTGGTCACTCTCCATATTTGTTGTCTTAGTTCCTTATTTGTAGACTGTTGGTCTCTTTATTTTGGTTCAGGCAGACTTGTGATGTATACTCTAGCGGCTATGTGTTCAGAGTTCCAATATTCAGCAAGCCACTCTAGAGCCTCACCATTTCTTATTTGTAGACTGTTGGTCTCTTTATTCTGGTTCAGGTAGACTTGTGATGTATATACTCGCGGCTATGTGTTCAGAGTTCCAATATTCAGCAAGCCACTCTAGAGCCTCACCATACCCATTTAAAATATTGTTTCGTTTGGGTGCAGCCTTATGGACGCTCTGGAACAAAATTCGAAGTGTTACCTTCAAAATGTCTTGTTTGAGAGTTCTATTTTCCATGGTTTATCAAGCTTTCTGCCTTTTTTCACTTTTACATAAAGTTTGTTCAGACTTCTTTACTATGTAACAAATAGATTGTCGTTACTTCATATGACATGATTCAAGTGTTGCACTGCTTCATTAATGGAGGAGGGGCTCTCCATGTGTTAGAAACCAATTAACAGGCCAGCATGGTTTTGTCATCATGGCTTCTTCAGTTCTTGAGCTGCTGATGTAACAAAACCATTGTAGCTACATGGACTGGGAAAGATATGTTTGTACTACTAACTACCAAGGGCTCATCATAGGCAAGTAGACAATCAGACCTTTACTTTGTTTGTTACCAAAGTTGTCAAATGGAAGGAAAGGGTTTGGGGTTCTGAACATGGCATTGCCGGAAATTGTCAGTTTCAGTCCTATCGCCTCATGGCTGCGTGATACCAACGCCGTTTTTTGCACACCATGTTGATCACATGGTTATTGCTGCTTTTACATACCTTCGGAGATGAAGTGGCATTAAAAATTTATTGATTAATTTAAGGGGATGGCATGACAAGCAACAGCCTGATTACAGTGAGCCACGATACAGTAGTCATGGAGAACCAACCATGTCCTCAAGAGCCTTATATGAGCTATGCTCATTCTTGGTGTGGTGGCAGGTGATAAATCACACATACTAGTAGGAAGCATCATACCCTTTGATCGATTATTTTGACATGGTCGATGATGATTAGGTAGTAATCCAGTCAATTGCAATAGCCTGTAGTAACGACCAGAATCATGGGTTCTACATGCAGAATGGCTCACGGTCAATGTCAAACTTGTGGCAGACGACCGCTGAGGTGCATAATCAACCAATATATAGTTGAATAACACGGCATGGCTCAGTCACTAGCATACTGCAATGTTAGATAAATCTGTGTACCGTGTCATTGTCTTATATTTCCTTTCTCTTGTCAATCCTGATGCTCAGTCATAATATTTTGTATGTACTACGTAATTCTTCATTTTCTTTATTGAGTTTCTAGTCATATTTTTTCTTAAATTTCACTTATTTTGCTTCTCTTCTTTTCTCATTCATCCAGTAATCAATTTTTTTCATTTATCATGCATTCTTCTTTCCTCATTTTCAGTCCTCCTTCAATATTCCTCACCATTCTTCTTCCCTCATTTTTTGTAATCCTCATTCATTCATATTTTGTTAGTGATCTTGATTATTCCTTCCTCATTTTTTGTCCTCTTATTTCTTCTCTCTTTTCTTTATAGACTTTCTTCTGATTCTTTTCATCTTCCTCTCATTTATTTCAGTTTTTTCTTTCACTTTTAGTAATGCTTTTCAGTCATCAGTCATCATTATGTTTTTCAGCCTTCGGTATTATCAGTCCTCAGTTTAGCCATTTAGTCCTCAATTATTATCATTAGTTTTTCATATTAGTTTTCTCTTATTCTCATTTCAGATAATGTTTTTAGTCAGTCTTCACTCTTCAGTCCCTCAGTTATTATTTCTTTAACCCCTAGCAACTTTGTCTCTCTGTCTTCAGTCAATATCTCTTTCATCAGTCCGCTAGTTCCATCATTTTGTCAATTTCTCTGTTTAGTCAGTTTTGTAGTTGCATTCTACGTGTGAACAAGTCCAAGTGTCCTTAGTTTGTGGGTGGAATAACTAAGATCAAGAATGCCAGCGTCTAGTGAGGAGCTTATTGTGAACTATAATGGTTTGCAAAATTCAAGCTCAACAGACCAAATCACAGGGAGTTGATTTGTATGCCGATTATCCCGCTGAACCGAGCCATCTGACACCATATTTTTTACACACCTGTTTGTTTTTTCTCCGGATCTGGTTTCTTCGGGTTGCTTTACTTGATTTTTTTGCCTTGTTTTGGAGGACGTTGTTGCGATGAGGATAACAAGCTCCCTCTTCTGAAAGCATTGACGACATCGCTGGCAGAATCGAACCAATTAAACGTTGCCACCACTGAGTAACTACGTACCTTCCTCCAAACTCTTTATCTTGGAATTTAGCTTTCCTTGCTTTCGACACTGTTAGATCTATTTGGGTCGTGATGAAGTATTGATGCATAATCCAACACTTGATCCGAGGCCGGCTTAAGCCGGCCATATGATGTCATCTTTGCATCTGAATCCATTGGATATCAGTGGTTCCTTCTATCATTTGTTTTGATAATTTTCTTTATTCATTAAGTATCAGTTGATGAAACCTTGAAACAATCTTAGGACACCTTCTGACACAGTGCTTATTTTCCTGTGAATGAGAAGGAATTTATATTCTGATGATACTATCTCTTTCTTTCTTTTATTCGATATACCGAGACAATGTACTTTATATGTTTTGTAATCCTTGCAATTCGTTTTCCACTCCAGATCCATTCGATTAGGATGCCCATGATGATTAGCTTTATGTTGGAATTACCGTCAGATTTCCAAATGACGACACTTTTGCGGCTTTCTGAGGCATCAATCCATAGTGGTACTATGGCACGATAGATAATTTCAATTTTGTTGAATATACCTAAAGCTATCCCAAGGAGGAGCTCGGACCGTAGGAAGTGACGTATGACACTGTAAACAAGAGCTGCTTCTTTCCACTGCAAGTGTCCTTCCTTTGTCCATCACCTTTGTGGTTTGGTCTGGGCTGGAACCTACACTTTGCACCTGTTTTGATTCAGTTGTGTGCGTGTTTTTAAGCGGGTCTCTGAGGGATTATTTGTAACCTTGCTTGCTTTTTTTATTTATGTTACTATCTGTAGCTACCATCGTAGCTTGGCCTGATGCCACGTCCCTAGTTGCTAGAAGTATTGATTGTATTAAGTTAACTAACCAATTTAGCTGATAGTTCACAGGCACTGGGCAGTGATGATAAATTTAAGGCTTGTTTCTCAAAACATTCGCAGTTGCCGCCTAAGAGCTTTCGCCCAGCCAGGCTTGAGAGCTAATGCTGCTAATTCCTTCCTTGGATGTCTGAGCCTTGGTAACTACCCCAGATAGAGTTTTTAGCTGGTCCATATGTCCCAGATAATTATATTCTGCTCCATATTTCTGATTATTGTTGCATAGCAAATGATGATAAACTTAAGGCTTCTTTCTCACAACATTCGCAGTTGCGGCCTAAGAGTTTTCCCCCTGCCAGGCTTGAGAGCTAATGCTGCTAGATCCTTCCTTGGATGTCTGATGCGTTGCAACATTTTCATAAGTTTGTTATTTCGCTAATACGAATTTAAGGCTTTTCTCAAAACCATCACCGTTGCCCCCACAAAAGATTGCCCTTTGTCTGATTATGTGTATCATTGTTGGCAAACCTTTTTTTTTCTGCATAAATTTTGACTCTAGCAACTTTGTCCCTCTGTCTTCAGTCTATCTGTTTCTTCAGTTCGCTATTTTCATCATTTTGTCAATTTCTCTGTTTAATCAGTTTTGTAGTTGCATTCTACGCGCGAACAAGTCCAAGTGTCCTTTGTTTGTGGCTGGAATAACTAAGATCAAGAATGCCAGCGTCTAGTGAGGAGCTTATTGTGAACTATAATGAACTGCCAGCGCAAGATTTATAGCCGATTTATAGCAATTGTGTGTCTGATCCACTATGATAGCAAAAAAATTACTCTATTTTTTGTTTGAATTTAGGTGTTTTTCTGTAGCAATTTGTAGTTTTGTTTTGAACAAGAACAGAAGATTAAGCTTCAGTTAAAAAACGAGCCCCACATACAAAAAAAAAGAAGCCAGTAGCAGATCTCCACAGAAGGGCCAAACTGGGCAATTAAAATGACCAAACGGGTATATGGATCCGTTAGCCTACGCTGAAAGAAATGAGCCAAAATAGGAAAAATGTGGTGCGGGCTTAACAATACACGTGTCAGAGGTTTATTGGACGTAAAATCTGACTGATAGCGAATTAAAAATAAGCTAGCTTTTATTTGGTCACTCCCATTTTTATCCAAAGATGAGATCTCGTGTGTGGATTTTGTTTTTCCTGTATGATTTGGTTGCATATTTTCCATCTTTTCCACATCTGATTTTCTTCATTTTTCCAGCCTGATTTGGGACAGAGTTTTTTTTTTGAAGTAAACCATATATTTCATCGGACAATCCTTTTATAGAAATTACACATATATGGTCACCACATTGACACAAACACGCTTGTCAAGCAAAATTGCACAAAGAACCCTCCAAAAAGTAAAATTACAATTCCACCCTTGAAGAATCTTGTGCCTTGCCGAAACGTCGTCCACCATCATCCTCCGCCGCCAGCCTGCTACCATGGCAGCGCCGAAAAAGGAGGCGAGCAGTCGCCATATGTAGATCTGGGAGAGCACCTAGATGCTTTCTGAGCAGATGAATCGGGTCGTCGAGACCGAGACTTTGTGGAACGTTGGTCACCAGATCCCGGCGCTGCCTGCCGTCATCCACACACCTAACTACATGACACCAAACACAAATGCAATAGCCGGTGCTATCGCCACCCGCGAGAATGCTGAACGTCGACCACCAGACACTAATCTCACCAGATCCAGAGATCAGCGAGACGACCGGGTAACCTGCCCCCGCACCCCCTTCCCGCCGCCGCCGGTTGGAGCGACAACGAGATGGAGGAAGAGCACAGGCAAATTATTCTGACGCGATGTCGTCTCCTCCATAGAAGCAGCGCCTCAAGGAATCACTGGGCCAACCCCAACTACAAACCAGAGCCAAAGCGTCGGGGTCCCCACCCCCTCTCGTCGCTGGAGTGGCCGACGGTGGGGACAGGGACCGGCCGCTTGGCTGGTGTAGTTTGGGGCGGATCGGTTCTCCTCGGAGCCCTCTTCCTTTGGCGGGTAGGGTTGGGAGAAAAAGGGATCTTATTTGGATAGAGAGTTGTATGTGCCTTCCTGGGGAGGCTGAGGGCAATGGTGGCCCGGGAGAAGAGGAAGGCGACGACGAGCAGAGGAGGAGGTGAAGGAGCATATGCGTTAATGTTCATTGACCTCACCAGGAGAAGAGGAAGGCGAATGCGAGCAGAGGAGGAGGAGGTGAAGGAGCATAGGCATTAATGTACGTTGACCTCGCCGGCTTCTCGAAAGGTGGCGAGGAGTTCGAGCTGGCGGCCCGGTTCTGCTACAACAATGGTCGCAGCCTGCCCCTCCACTGCGCCGCCTCTACGTATAGAGGAGGTGCGCGCAGACAACCTCTAGGCCTCGGCGGAAGCCTTTGCCAACTACTCCCTCCGTTCCAATTTAATTGACTTGGTATGCACCAAATATGGATGTATATAGACATGTAACAAGTCTAGATACATCCACATGTGGTGCATAGCAAGTCAATTAAATTGGAACGGAGGGAGTACGTGGCAGGGAGTGGTGGTTCAACCATGTGGCGCCGCTGCGAGTGATATGCTGTTACGGCGCCGACAACAAGAACCTGACGCTGGCATGGTTCCTGGTGCAGTACCTCGGGCCAACGACCCGGGCAGCCTCCATGACGTTGTTGGCCTTGCCGACATGGCTGTGCACGGCATGACGCTCGCCGTCCGAGCTACGTTCTGCCGATGCCTCTTGGTGCTGCGAATCGTCGGCCCAGGGATGATCAGGGAGTGCGGGCGCAAGCTGCATATGCTTGTGGGACGCATCCTGGACAAGGCCTCCTCGACGACCTCCTTGTTACAGGCAACGTCAGCTGCGTGCACGACATGAACTGTCATAGGCAACGTCTGTGGCGTGTACGACATTAACCTGGTGATGTGGCTCGTCAAAGTGTTCCTGGGCTCCATGAAGTAGGAGAGGGAGGCCGCTCGCCGCCGCCGGCTGCGTCGTTGTTAGAGAGGACAAGGAAGGTGGGACGCCGGTTGAGAAGTACCTCGCGGAGATCTCGCCGGACATGGGGCTGGGCGTGTCCAGGTTCCTCCCTGTCGCCGCGAGCCTGTCGGACTCCTCCAGGGACTGCTTGACGACACGGGGCAATGTATTTCTCCTTGATTTATGCTCAATTGTATTGTGCTTTTGAATTTGTAATATGAAAAGAATAACTCGGCACTACCCCTCATTTTGTTCTCTCGATAAAGCGGCACTACCCCTCATAGAGTCTGTGTTAGCGACAACTCGACAGTTGGCGCCCACCGTGGGGCGTAAACCGTGCGGCGTTACGTTCCGGGCATGATCTCTCGTTGGCATCAACATAGCCGTTGGGTGGGCTGTGTGTCAGGGCCGGAATTTAATCCAACTCTAGGTGGGATACAATGAACTGGTGGGTGACCCGACAATGATCTGCATACATGTCGAGACCAATCCACATGTTGCATCACCCAAAGAGTTGAAAGAAACGCCAAAACCCTTTTGTCGAGAGTAAGACCTCCAAATGTAGGTACCGGGGCGAGCCATCTTACAACAACCATCCGGACGCATACAAGTGAAGCCCAAACTCTGGGACACATACCATGCACTTCATATCAATGATGCACAGTGCAGGACATGCTTAAACAAATTGGATATCACAACACAAACTATAAACAAGGATTACATATAGATATTTAAAGTCTCTTACCCGAGAACATAAATACAAGTTCACACAAGCGACTCGAAAGCCGTCTTAACAATACAATAGCGGAAACGATAAACAACACCAAGATGGCATCCCCGCCATCTTACAAACCACAACCCGAGATCGTAAAGCCAACCGGGTGAAACAAGCAAATAGGCATCTCACTAGAAATCAGAACAAACGATGAACTTGCCAACACTGGTTCACCTGCAAAATGTTGGGGTTTGGAATTCCAATGAGTACATTCGTACTCGTAAGTCTTATACATTTTAAGAATGTAAATAACGGCAAGGCATGTGCATCAATTTAGCAACTCAGATTAAACATGCCATCGAAACTTGAGCAACAACATTAGACATAATCAACAATTCTCATGAATAGGATACCACACCAAGTTCTCCATGAGCAATACATGCTACCACTTGTCAATAACAGCACCAAACATGGCATAACTACCAGCAATGTATGTTCCAACAAGGTTTGGGCTACCCACCCACAACCTCAATTTAATTTGGTCGGAACCTGGCTGACCACCAACGCAGGAGAGTGCTTGCCATGACAAGGACGAGGCAGGTCAGGAGCGACATGTCTCACCTGATAGTATACAAGGCCGAAGAGAAAATAGTGATCTAAATTGAATGTTTACTTAAACTATGTAATATGCATGTGCGTTACAACGGATGAAACAAATTTGCGTTGTGAAGGCTTACAAAGTAAGTTCTCTTGGTACAGCCGCAACATGTCACAGAAACCGGCCAATTTTAGCGCGTCCACGGCATGCGGTGCGCTAACAGACATGTGCCGTTATCACCACCTCACCCCGCTTCTTGAAGGCATTCAGCTCCTTCTAATATCGGGGAGTAGATGAAACAGAGGAAGGCTGATAAATTGTTGTGGAGTGCTAGACTAAAACTTTAAAAAGTGCAACGCAGTACATCTCTTAATGCCTTGAGAGGTAATGAAGTCATAAGCAAGAGATGGTTATCAGAGAAGAAATCAGCTGCAGTTTTTTTTTTGCATTTACATTTAAATAATGAAAAATGAAGTGAGTACGTGAGCTGGCCTGTCTTGCATCACACACTGAGCGTAGTTCACTAAAAAATGTAAACTAAAGAAATAATCCATTGAGCCTCCAGTTATGCCAATGCTTGAACAGGGTCGTTGACCTCCACCAAGGCAGTTTCTTATAGTTGACTAATACAGTTCAGCTCTCCCCTCTCTTTTTAACATATCGAAGGTCTCTTAGCTGTCAACCACACGTTAATAGCTCAGACTTCAAGCCTTGCTGGATGATGCATAAGGGCCAACATCAGTATTACTATATGGCCTCACCATACAAAATGCAAAATTTAACAAACATAACTTTCAACATACTACAATTGTATTATTAGAAAGGACTCAGTTTCACCATTCAAAACAATGTTAAATTTAGTCAAAGTAGTTACATGTTAATAATTTCACTTCTCATATGCAGAACAGTATAGCCATTTTTTGCAACTCAATACAAATCTGCAGAGCTCTTTTGGGAACTAGGATTTCGCATTATGAAATTGACTTTTTTTATTCAATTTTGAACTGTTATAATTTGAATGGTTGATGCAACGATGCTCTCATTTTGCACAACGATATGCTTGAGGAAAGGAGTACATGCACAACAAGTACTTCGTATTCGCCAATTGTTGTAACATGAGACCAACCACTTACCTTCCTCTAGCAACCATGTTTGTGACAAACATCGTGCGCCCAGCCGGCTCCCTTCTTCCTTGTCATGCCTTCTCTGGCTGTAGAAACTTTCTAGTGCATGGTTCAGTTCGTTAATATTCTTTCTTATTTACAGAACTAAAACCCAAGGACTCAACTGAAATATCTCAACAATTCCACAAATCAAATAAAGTGACCAAAAGCATATGTTGTTAGACATACATCAGCCTTCAAAATTTGGAGCTTAATACGTAACAATTGGAATTTTCCTAGCAAAAAGAAAGAAATAGTATTTCTTCCCTCACATGTTTATTACAAGATACTCCCTCCGTTCGGAAATAGATGTCTTTCATCTATCCAAATTCAGATGTATGTGTACACTAAAACATGTCTATATACATCGAATTTGGACAAATCCAAGACATCCTTTTCCGAATGGAGGAGTACTATCTAACCAAGTAGATCTACAAAAAGAAACAAGATCAGCCAGGACTAGCCTTGGTGGGTGAGATGTCAAATATTCGCTCCTGACAGGATTCAAACTTTGGTCAGGGAACTCTGGTCAGCAGGGTGCACCACTGTGGCCCCTACCACTAGGCCTCTGCCTAGTTCTCAAGTAGATCTACTAATAAGTAACATATGGCACAGAGTCCCTTCACTTGCATCCATGAACGTCCAACTACTTTGCAATTCTATATTTTAATAAATAAAGGTAGAATTCTTACGACCTTCAAGCTTGTCAGCTGGATATTGCATATGTTACTTGAATTGAATCCATGCATCTTGGTTAGACGTATTTTCGGTTAAAGGATAAGGGAAAAAACATTGGTCTGCACCAAAGGATCAAGGCAAAAGAATATAGTACCATTTATCATGAGTACCATGCTGCCGTTGACCCACACAAAATAATTATCTTCAAGTTCTACAAAGGAACAAATTAATATATATATTTGAACACTTATTTGAAATAAATCAATGCTACTGATAAGATAAAACAGAGAGGGGATTGGGGCAGAGTGAGCTTGGCCCTCCCGCCGGGGAGGGTGGGAGGTTGATGACGGCTAGTGGTGGCGTACCGGGCTCTGGCGGCGAGATTTGGAGCACCTCCAATTTTTTCGCCAGGGAGAACGCTCAAGAGAGGGAGGCGGCTGGAGCCTGCAGGGGCAAATGCTGCGCTCGGGAGTGGGTGGGCAGTGAGTGACCCTAGCGTGAATGGCGGAAAAAACCAGCGATAAAAAACCGAGGCGAATCGGTGCGGCAAAAAAAAAGCGTGCAGAAGAAGGCATGCGACCAAGGTGTGACGAAGGACGAAGTGGACGAAATGTAATGCTGGGTTGCCAGGAACCAAAATCATTTTTTAGATAGTAGAGATAATTTGCAGACTACAAAACCGGTTTTAAAATTAAAGACTCTACTACTGAATATAAGATTTTTCAACCTTTTCTGACCCGCGCGTATCTAGATACGTTTTAGTGTGTAAATTTATGTGCATCTTACACTTTATGAATATGCTCATGTGATTATGAATATGAAAAATGACTTATTATACTTTATACCACTTGAGTATCTTTTAGTTCAACCTAATTTTAATTGGATACACATGGTGGGTTTCAGTTTCACCTAGTGTTATTACCCATTCAATCATACCAACATTTCAATGTTATTTGTTTGCATCGTGGATAGCCAAAAGAACGAAACGTCATGCAGAAACTGTTGAGTTCATAACAAAATAACTTAATGTAGATTTGCTAACTTACATGCTAAGATCACTAAATAATGATTTTTACGAATTATATGAATAAAAAATGTCTCATAATTTTTCAGCTATGCTCAACGCTGGTATTCCTCTCCCGCGCAATCCCCACACCATGATTCTGGTACAGTTATAACTGTTTTTTCTTCAAATTTTGAAGATTCGTAGTGTTTCGACAGCCAAAGATTTAACATCAAATTAACCTTCACCGAATTAACATCAAGCACTTTGCATCTAAGCTTCTAAGCTAGCAGCAAGCTTTGTTTATTGATCAGCGAACAGTTGGTTGATCGATCAGCGGACATGCACGTATTGGCTAGCTTTAGGTAGCTTGACGGCGTGTCGTGCGTGTTGTGATTTGTTTATTTCTGGCTAGTACAACTTTTGATTAGCAAACAGGACTCCTAATTCCTACTCTCGTCCTTCCGTTACCGGCTCAGTGAGAAGGAGAAACGGAACGGGGACGCAAGCTTTTCTCTCTGTCTCCGAGGTGGCGTGGAAGTGTGGAGCAGGAGAGTACACTTTGGGCTCTGGCTGGAGCGTGCTGGCTGGTCAGAGGCGGACGTGGGCTTTTGTTTTTGTTGAGAGAGCAAGGTTCATGGGCTAGGCCGGCCAGAAATCGAGAGTGTGAGCGTGCAGCCCAAGGAGCTGGCTGGCCAGGCAGCAATAGATGTTACCAAGCACGCGAGGACGGACGTCGGACGTGCTGGTTAAAAGAAAAAATCGAAACGGTATGTGACTTATGGGTGGTAGTGGTGGGTAAATATGTGATTTGGTGGGAGGGTAAAATCGGAAAAAAAAATGACGTACCACAAGAAACCTTAATGTTTTTATTATTACTAGCAAAATTGCCCGTGCGTTGCAACGGGTTAATTATTATTTATTTTGTGCACTTATTGATCCTACATGCTCGGTTGTGCTAGCATCGAATCCTCGTTTTTTTTTACTTAAGCCGTGATAGCAATGGCTTTGAGCTAGAGGACCTGCCTCTCATGTTATGTCACTTTCAAATTTGGAGCTTTGCATGTTAGATGATAGGATTCTTAAATCAACAGCTTCCCCGCGCTGGAAAAATTATGGATGAGGAGTTGATGCATCTAAATTGATATGATCTCGTGTCCTAGGCCTTAAAAATTAGATGTGAGTTGGTAGGCAGCTAGATTTGTTCACAACAGGCCAACAAAAGAAATTGAATATAAATGGATACCTACAAAGAACTTTCAGGAAATCCAATAAAAAAAGAGGCTCGGCACAACTACACACCAACCCAATTAGGTCTAAATAGGATAGGATGTAAACATTGGCATGTCCCCTCATTCTCTGTATTGTGCTACATGTGCTCACCTCGATTCACTTTGCTTGTACAGTTGTACATACTTATTTTTTCTTGATACTTCGTGGCTGAGGACTTAGACCTAATTAATCTCGTGTGAAGCTAGCTAGTACATGCGATGGGTAGATGACATGCAATGGTTAGGAGTAGGATTAGGGCGTGTACATATTTGCACCTACTCTACCTGAGTTGGATTAGGACTCTCCATGTGCAGTTTAAGCTTACAACACGTACGGACTCGTTTTCTTTTTGTCTAGACCGCTTTTAATTATGGGCCGGCCAACATGGTACATATTGGCTGGGCCGGGCTGCGTGCACTGCTAACTTCCATCACGTTTATACTTTTTGATCGGGGAGTGGCTGGTCCCGGGTGCACGCTTCCGCCACGTTTTTCGATCGAAACGGTACGTCCACCGAAAAAGAAATATACGAAAGGGTAATTACTTATGAGGGGCAGTGGTGGGTAATTTTATTCAACTTCACGGATAGTTTCAATGACGTACCACAAGAAGCCTTAGCTCCTTTATTATTAGGTATAGATAGGTATAGATTTAGTCGGTCATCCAGAAAAAAATGCAGAGAGTTGTGACACTGAGAAATTCTCTCGGATCAAACTAATTGCATTGAAGGTCGAAAATATCCAAAACCAACATATCCTGAAATGGGTTCATGCTGCAAGTAGGTGAGATATACTGTAAAGTGTGCCCTTTTTAGTTTTTACCCATCCTAGTCCTTAGTCGGAACCGTCCAAGTCACGATCCAACGGCTCAAAGAGCAAACATATCCTTTTTTACCTAACAAATTTGTGGATTCGAAGGCCAAAGCTAGCTGCGTTCTTCGGTTGTAGAGGAATAAAGCGCGCGCCTGAACTAAGCAAACCTGAACTGAAAGGATGCACACATGTCTGGCAAGGAAAGGTATCCGCTGTCCAGCTAGCCGGCCGTCATTTTATCCTCGAGACGAACGGATCGAATCTCCGACAAGTCGGAGAGGGCGACGCCGGAAAGCCCCCGGCTGTGGGGGCGGCTGCCTTAAGCATCAAGTTTGTCACAAACTTGACGTAACCCGGCCCGCGCAAGCAATTGGCTGTCCATGCAGCCAGCCGAAGCAAGGAACCAAATCTAGCGCCAGCATTAATCTGCATTTTTCCGTCGATCGTGCGTTGTTTATCTCTATATAAGGTGCAGCTGCTGGTGCTATCGGTGTGCAGCCTGAAATTACTAGCCAGTAGAAGAAGAACCGGAGCGCAGCACACGTTCGTCGCCTAGCCTCTGATCGATCGAAGCGTTAGCTAGGAGCATGGCGAACGCTGGGCTGAAGCCGGTCGCCGGCCTACTCCTGGTGCTCAACTTCTGCATGTACTTCATCGTCGCCGCGGTCGGGGGCTGGGCCATCAATCACGCCATCAACAACGGCTTCTTCGTCGGTACTAATGCGTTTCGTGCACTCGTTAATTGGCAACCTGTCCATGGGATCCGTTTTCTTGCAGTACTAATTTCTATTGTTATCAGATTCCGGACTGGCGCTGCCGGCGCACTTCTCTCCGATCTACTTTCCCATTGGCAACGCGGCCACCGGATTCTTCGTCATCTTCGCGGTGATTGCCAGCGTGGTCGGCATGGCGGCGGCGCTTGCGGGATTCCACCACGTCCGGGCGTGGAGCCACGAGAGCCTGCCGGCGGCAGCCTCCTCTGCGTTCGTTGCCTGGACGCTCACACTGCTTGCCATGGGGTATGTACATATGACACCACTTTCGACTACTGAGCGCTAGCTAGTTGTTTTCACTTCATGACCCGGACTTACTTTTCTCCAGGTTGGCCGTTAAGGAGATTGACCTGCACGGCAGGAATGCTAGATTGGTAAGACCGACAAACGCACTGTTTAATTTGATCGATATTCATGGAATCAAGCTATATGAGTTGTGATCGACTAGTGCTGCGAAATGTTTTTTTGGAGCAATATGTGAAATGTTAATCATTAGCTGTTTGTGATGGTCTTGATTTTCTTCTAGATAACAATGGAGGCTTTCACCATCATACTCTCGGGAACGCAGCTCTTCTACATACTCGCTATACACGGAGGGAGGTGAAGGGCCAGCTGATCAAGATCATCTGGCGAGATGAATCGACTTTGCGAGCATTGGTTCACGGTCGGCTTTGTATGTGTGTGTGCAGCTTTGATGTGGTCGGTAAACTTGTATCGTGTTTGTTGTGTGGGCACGTCGTGTGAGTAGCATGTTCGGATTTCCGTGTGATTTGTTCATTGGATATACAAAACTAGCTATTAATATTATACCCCATTTGATCATGTATTTTACGGAAAACCGTTTGTTATGGACTTAGGCCTCCTTTGATTCATAGGATTTTTGTAGGAAAAATGTAGGATTCTGGTTCCTATAGGAATTTGCACTGTTGATGCGTTTGATTCATAGGAAACCAAGCAAAGGAAATTTGAAGGAAATTTTCCTTTGCCACCAGATTCCTATGGAATACAAAGGAAATAAACAATCTGGTTAGACCTCATTTTTTCATTCCTTTGGAAGGAAAGAATCATGTAGGTTTGCATTGGCAATCCTATCCTATTCCTATTCCTATTCCTTTTCCTACATTTTGGAATCCTATGGATCAAAGAAGGCCTATGGTGTAATGATTTCCTTCACCCGACCAAACCCACCTTTACGATCTGGCAGGTGCTCTCTTCGTATGTAAGCTATGATGTAGAACTCTATGCACCCGGACTTTTGGCTCACCCTGGTATGCGGGAATAATATTTAGAAAATGAAAACATTGTCCAAAAATTCTGAATTTTTTTACACTCAAAGATTACCAAGTGTTCTACTCGTGTAATTATTTTGGATAGTACATAATTCTCGTTGACTTCTGGGCAAAAAAGTGAAATTTCTGACGAATATAGCATGTATAGCGCTACTTTAGGCAAATCTTTTACCTAGGGTGCAGTAAAAGTTATTTTTTGGCGAAACTTTTTGTACAGTTACAATACTTGGTAACATTTGCCCGAATGCCAGCTTCGGAAATTTTTGAACATTTTTTATTCTTTAAATTATTTTCGCATATCAGGGTATACCTTTTTTATAAAAAAGGTGCTCTCTTCGTTCGTCCCCGTGCCGTTCCTAGTTGTTGTGTTCCCCATGACCCCTCTCTTTTAGCGTTTCTCTCCAGCCATCCCCACTCCAACGTCTCTTGGGGCTTATCAGGAACAAATTCGGGGTTGCCTGATCCGGATCGAGCGAGCTGGATTCATGTCCGATGAACCCGAAATAATTGAGTTGGTGCTCCAATGGTGTGAGGTTAGCAATTTTGGAAAATTTCTAATGTTTCCCAAACTCCGATTGTGTGAGACTAGCAATTTTGATGACACGGGGTATCTCGCGATGCATAAGTGTGATGATTTTGCACGTGTTCTAATCGTTGACCTTCTTGGCTTTTAGTTATTACAAAAGATTTGGAACCTTTTATATGTTGACTTGCGATCACAAATGAGTAACTTTGGACTTTAATATTTTTATTTTACGGTTTTGGTAATTCTCAGTTGCATGAGAATTAGTTAAATTTTATTCATGTTTAGGAATCAGATATGGAGCGTTGAGACTCCCACGGACTGAGCGTGTCCTGCCTCGTTCGTGTTGTCTGCGATGCGACAGCGGGAGCAAAGGCCATTTGACGCTTGGAGCTGGCTGGGCTTTGTTTGAGCTAGATGGGCCTTTACAATTGTGTGACCCGAGCTTTTACTTTTTGTGAGAGCCCCTATACAGCGCTCTCAGCGTCAGCGGACGCGACCGACGCCTGCAGGAGAAGAATGTGGGCCGGGCCCAACAGTTTCGTCGCTATCATCTTCTTCCTCACGACCTCACCCGATCCTCATCTACCTCCTCCGCCCCTGCCTCCAACGCCGGCCGGACCACCTGCTGCCGCCACCCGTGGCCGGCCCTGCTTCCGCGGTGCCTCGCCGCCCCGCCCTCTTCAACCGCAGCCCACCGCCGGTCCGCCGCCGCCCCCGGCCTCCCTCTAAATCCCCCCACCACCCCGAACCCTAATCTCGTCGCTGGCGAGCTCCCCGACCGCACCTGACCCCCACCCCCCAAGTTAAGTTGTTTTCCTCACCTACGCCGGCGACGCCGCGGCCAGCCGCGTCGTCCCGTCTCCGGTGAGGTCCAGGCCTCGCCTCGCCGGCGACGCCGCGGCCAGCCGTGTCGTCTCCGTCGTCGGCGAGTGGGCGTGGTCTTCTTCTTCCTCCCCGGGCACCCTTCTTCTTCCCCGATCAACTTCCTCCGCCCGTCCGCTGCTAGTTGCTCGCCTAGCATGGGCCGGCCAAGTTATCGCGTCGGTGAAGCGCGTTGTACGTCGAAGGGTACGCGTTAGGCGCATGAACCGACGCAACGGGTGTCGGTTAGGATTTGCCACTTTTTGTCAAGATTGGCCTTCTCCTGTCATCCCATTTTGTGTGTGTTGCGACTTGCCACGTGTATATAGCAGTAGCACATAGGAGAGTAGATTTTTGGAACCGGGCTACGTGAAGCCCGTTTATTGAAAAAATCGAAATTGATATTTTTGTGTTTCCAAAAATCACGAAAAAAAACACAGATGTAGATAGTGTCGAGATATACAACCGTGCAAATTTTACCTTAACATTCGTTGTATTTTGGGCTGTACAAAAAAGAGAAATCGGGGAATTTTTCAAAATTTTGAAACTGTGTATTGTTCACCACCCCGATCCACCCATTTGTCTTTTTTGTGCAGCCCAAAATATAACAAATTTGGAGTTAAAAATTTGCACGATTGTAGATTTCGATAATGTCTACATCCAGGATTTGTTTGTCGATTTTTGGAAACTTAAAAATGTCGATTACGAATTTTTGAAAAAACGGACTCCATCTAGCCCGGTCTCTTGATTAGGTTTTTTTGCATTCTATTGGATTAAGCTATTAACACAGTGCCAAGTGAGAGTTGTTGTTTTCTGATTGTTTTTGCATTGCAGTTTTCGTCAAGAAAAATATCAGGAAAAAAGCGGAAAGAAAAAAGGAAATTAACCACCTAACTTTTCGAGAGGAAAACGGAGAGCCAAAGGGGAAGGGAGGGGGCCACCAGGAGGGGTGCTTGCTGGCCACGCGGGCAGGCGGCGCGCCCTAGGACTTGGGCGCGCCGAGCCCACGCACCGCCACCTCCTGGTCTCCCTCGCGTCGCCCTTCGCCTATATATAATTCCCGACTTAAAAATCCTAAGGACGGAGGCAATTCACGAAAATAAGATACATAGTCGCTGTCACTGCCTTCGCCCACCTCTGGCTACCACCGGTTTTCTGTAGACCCTCAGCGGAGTCGCCAGTACCTTTCCAGAGTTGGCCATAACCTCATCGGAGTTGATCAAGACCTCGCCGGAGTCGACAAACTTCGCCAACCATTATCTAATCTTGTCGGAGCCCTGCTGAGCCCCCCTCCATCCATCATCAGACCCTCGTCGAGCCTCATCGCTACTCCGTTGCTAGACATTCCCGACCACGCTTTGCGCCGAGGTGCGCGGTTCATCGTGAAGCATTCTTATCATGGTGAGCCCCTCACAGTTTGAGTTTCCCGGCTTACGCCACACCCTTAGCCCCCATTCGGAAGTGTGGTACTAGCTACTCCCCTCCGACACCCTTCTGCCTCTCATTCCTCATGACCGGTTCCGTAATCCCGACGGTCAAAACCCGCTTCCCGCATCTACACATCTCCATCAAGCTCTTCACACCCACGTTGTCCCAGGAGGATATCAAGCTGAGCGCCAAGGTCGAGAAGGAGCGTCCGAGCCACGTATCTAGGTGTCACCTCGGAGGGAGTCACAACCTAATCCGGGACACCCCCTTACTATGTGGCGATTAATGGCATTTTATGGGCAGGAAGCTCATCCGTGTCAGCCCTGGTCTGTGTGGTGGTGTTATGGTGGTGACGTGGTGTGGTGGTCTGAAGGTTAAATCGTTAAAGTGAAATTAGCCCCTTCCAGAAAAAAAATAAGTACCAGTAACGGTGCACAAGGAAAACGCACACTGGCGAACTAGGAAACGTATGCTTGTTCTCTTTATGCCCGGTGAAGAAAAGAGCAAACTTGCATTCTCTTGATTTGTGTCTGTTATATATTTGTGCTTCTGGAAGCGTGTGGCAATCTGTACTAGCTATAGACGTCCTGATCATGGTGATCGGGTCCTGGTGCTTGTGGTATGATACTTTCTTGCTTTATGATATAGTACAAAACCTATATGGCTATTTTTTTTTTTTTGAAGGGAGTTCGTGTACAAGATCAACAAGAAATCGAACGAACACACACGAACAGAGGGAAAAACCACACCACACACGGCGAACACGGAACCACCGAGCAGAGCACCTCCTTCGAGCACCAGCAGCACGCCGCCGGGGAGGAAGAAGGCGAGCTCACCTCGCACCGAAGCAATGGCCTCGACCAACCTTGTTGAGCTGCCGCAGAAGCCATCTGACGCAGGCGCCACAATCTGCACGCTGAAGGAGCATCGGCGTCGAGCCGCCGCCAGAACCACCCATCTTCCACAGCACCATCCGCGACCACCGACGATGGAGAGCTTCCAGCCTGCAAACTCCCGAAGATCTTAAGCAAAAGCAACACCTTGCACCGAGGTGAAGGCTGCCGGACTAATTGTTCCATGACTCTTGATAAAATCATAGTTAATTGCGCTGTTGGAATCTGTAGCACTTTTCCACATTACGTCGCTGTGGGTTACTCTTTTTTTTTGTATAATAATAGATATGGATTCCTTTATGTCATTTTCATGCTTGTTTTATTGTAGGTCCAATCTCATCCACGTTGTGATGATACGTGCAAAATGGAACCATAGAGACCGTTGAGCAGGGATATAGCGATTACCTATCTTTTTTCATGAACATCTTTAGCGTTTTTTTATTGCATAAATTATTACACGGTCCAAGCGAGTGCATATTGATCTGAAATTGATAAGTGTTTGTGTTTCGCACTGACAACCACATGTGTAGGGACATTGTAGGAACGAACTTGGGCGGCAACTGATTACCCAAAAACATACTGTATATACTAATACTACTACTCTGACATATATCTGGCCATGGGAAGCCCGGCCCAGCCCGAAATTCCAAGGCCTGGGCTTATCCATGGGTCGGGCCTGCGCCTGAGATTTCAGTCCGAAGGTCGCATGAGTCTGAGCCTGAGCTTTGCATATTGTTGTTTTAAGATAGAGGCCTGACCCGAGACCCGAAAGCCGATGAGATTTTGTAGTTATGGGATTTTGTTAGGCCCAGCCTAAAGCCCGACCCGGCCCATGGACAGGTATACTCTCACATACTACAAGATGAGTAGATCTAGAATTGGTACAAAACAGAATCTAGTCTACCAACAAACCAAAGGAATCTGGCACTCGGATCCGCGATAACATGGTATAGTTAAACAACGCCAGATTTGAACGCCGCAGGCCTTTTCTATTGGCAAGTTGATCCGGTTTGTCTTTAGTCTTAGGAAGACTGAGCAGATTTAAATCTGAAGACTACGTAGATTTGAACGAACGGAGGAGGAATTAATGGAAGCGGCAATATAATGGTGTGCTATCTCCAGTTAATCCAAAATTGATTAGACTAGTCACAATGGAGGTATCATAGGTAGTATCATGCATGCCATGTTGGCAAAAATATGACATTGCACTGCAATTAATGAAGAGAGAGGTGATAGTGGTATCATAGGTAGATACCGTAACATAACGGATTCCAATGCAATATGAGTCTACCACCTAATAAATGTAGTATTATATGATACCACAAATATGTTACTATCCATTGTGGAGGTAGTAACATAGACTAGTATCATGTGCATGATACTAGTATATGATACTCTCCATTGTGACTAGTCTTAGACGCCCGATCGATCGAAGACGGCGCCCTCGTGTGCCACTGTGCGCTGATAGCTGAGTGTCTGGATCCAGTTTGTCCATTGGTGGCACATCAGTGTGGTCCAGGGCCGGGACGACACCTGCATCAGCGGAGACAATCTGCAAAGGGACACAGTCGGCCCGGGCACGAGTTCAGATTGGAGCGCTCTGGATTCTGTGGCTCTCTTTGAAACAAGCCTGCGTCTTAATAAAAACAAGTACAGTCTTGATTTTCTGCGGCCAAGAATTGTGTTGCTCTTTCTCAAGTTAGAAGGGTGTGATTAATGGAGTAGTGTTTGCTGTATCGCTTGCTCGCTCGCTGGCCTAATTAATTACCAGCTTGGAGACAGCTTCCAGTAGTATTTTGTTTCCTAGTAGTAGTATTGTGGTGCATCCCACGGCCATAAAAAATAAATATTCCTTTTTCAGGTCACGGCGGCTGGCTATAAGTATGTTTTGGTAAATGGTTTTAATTAGGAGATATGTGATGTAGAAGATCCGGAACTCACGTGGGCCAAGAGCGAGACAGCGTTGCACTGTTAAACTCACTCGGACCTTGGACCGAACCCCTCCCCCATCAACAGTGCAGAGGGGCGATTTCTTGAAGACACCCGCGCGGACCAGCTCGCAGCCGCGGATCCGCCGGATTTCTCGCCCTCCGGCGGCCGCTCCGGCGGCGGGAGGGCGGGGAATCTGCGGATCTTGGCCTGTAAATAGTCTAGGTGTGTGTGGGTTTCCAGCCGGCGGCGTCGGGGAGGCGGTGGCGTGGCCGGAGTGGAGTTTTGCAGGTGGTCTTCTTCCCCTTCGACAGCGGCGCTCCGGTGGAGCTTTGCTGTGGATCGACTACCTCCGTCGCGCTCGCAGCTCGTCGCAGCTGCCGTGGGCGACTTCCCCGTGCCGGAGTTCGAGGTGGGCGGCTCTGGCTTTTGAAGATCTAGAAGCTGCTGGTGTTGAAGCAAGCAAGCGAAGCAGCGGGCGGTGCAGGATGGAGGCACTTCGGTGTTCGAGGGCCGGCGACTCCCCGTCCGTCTGGGGTCATCCTCTAGTCCAAGGATTCTGCGAGGATGTGGCGGCGGCACGCCGCCGGAACGTTCTGCCCTTCGTCGGCTTCTTCGCCTTACAGGAGTTGGACTTGGTTGCAATTTTATCTTTCGTGGAGGTCCTTTCTGTAATAGTCTTGTTTTAATATACCAGCTGTTTCCCCGCAAAAAAAAGAGCGAGACAGCGTTGCGTTCCCCAAATAGAGGTGAGGTCCGATGGCGAATGGCCAGATGGAGGGCAGTGAACTCCATGTTTGAACCAATGCGCAATTTTGAAATATATAGTGCCAAGAGTCCATCTTCTTCAATCTTCTATAGAGTGCAATCCCACGGATTGAACGTCCCATCTTGAAAAAACTCTAAGATTCCAATCCTTTCAAAATTAATGAAAATCTTGTAAACCAAGGAATCTTTTTTAACTTGACCAAATTATATTAGCTTAGCATAATCCATTGTTGGACGTGATCCAAAAAAAAGGTATGGTTGGACTAAAGAACCTCTTGGATAAAACATATTGTACACGTGTAAGTGTTTAACCGTAACTTGTGAAAAAATAATTGTTATATTTTCCCCACAGGTAAAAAATAATCTGTTCAAATTTGATCCATCTCTCGTGTCTTGTGTGTAAACCTAACAACAAAAAACGAGGCGATCCCCTCCCTCCACAACAAAACAAATCTCCTTCCTCTTCCTCCCCCTCTCCTCCGCTTCCGTTCCATCGCTCGCTCGCTCCCCCCGCCGGCGCCGCACCTTCGAATTCCGCCATGCCGAAGGGCGCCAAAAAGCGCGCGAAGCTCAAGAAGAAGCAGCAGGGGGGCCACCCTGCCGGCTCTGACGGCGGCACCGCCAACAACAACAACCACAACGGAAGCAATAACTCCAGCCCCGGCCACGGCGACGCCGCCAGCGATGGGAACCACCTACCAATCCCACTTAACATTCCACCGGGTACGCATGGCATCTACCCCTCCTCCCCGTCCTCCTCTTTATGCCGGGCAGATCTGCGCCACGCCGCTTTCGGAGGCAGGAATCGCCTTTTGCGCTTGCGGCGAGGGTGGCATTCGCATGCCCTCCGCTGGCGCCGGCCAGCCCTCCCCCACGTTCCCACCGGCCGCTTTATGAGCTGGTCGCCTTTTCGCCTTGCTTCCTTCCTTTCGTGCCCTATAATATGATGGATGTTTCTGATGCTGTGTGTTGTGGGCGCAGTGGACGCGAGCGAGGATTCGATGGAGAGCTCCGAGGAGATGGTGACGCCCAGGGCCGAGGCGGACGAGGAGGAGAAGAAGGGGGCCGCGTCCGAGGTGCCGGTCGAGGTTGTCGAGGCGGACGCCACGGGCGAGGAGGTCATGGTTGATGCGTTGCCGCCTGAAGCCGCTGAGCGGGATCAAGAGGATAAGGGGGATTTGCCGGCGGAGGCGCATGCTGTGGTGCAGGAACCGGAGGTGCAGGACGTCGTGGTGTCCGAAGCACCTGAGGTGCTGGAACCGGAGGTGGTGGCCAAGGTGCATCCGGTGCGTCAACCAGAGACGGAGGCCGAGGAGGTGGTGGTCAGGGACACGGCGACGTCATCTGTGGTGCAGGAACCGGAGGCAAAGGGTGAGGTGTCGCGGTCTCGTGAGGCAGCTGGTGCGCAGACTACAGAGGTACAAACCGTTTCTGCTTGTTTACCTCCCATCCCCCACGTTTTGAATCTGTGATGTCTCATTGGGTGGGTTACATTTGTTGCAGGTGCCGCGGGGACCTGCAGTGGCTGTGGCTGCTTCACAGCATCGGGCTACGTGGTGGAACTGCTGTGGGATTTTTGATGCCATGGCTGGCTCAGAGAGATAGATGGAGGTGAGATGGTTCTGAGTTTTATGATTTTGTTTGACAATGAGAGTCACACATAATTGATTGTTTGTACGAATCCTGTAAATTTGCTACAAATTGTGGATTGCGTGTAGTTAAAAAATCTTGGCATCTTGGCCTTTGAAAGATCAGATGCAGGTTTTTATTCGCTGGACATAGCTTAACATCTGACATCTTTACTAGAATAACTGCATGCAACTGGAAACTAGTTTCAAAGAAAAGGATTGTAGTTTGATTTTATCGTTCTGTCTTAAAGTATTACAACTGCCAACCCCATTATCGACCCAATGTTAATAACACATGAAGAGTTGAAGGCATATTTGACTGAGTTACAGGAAAATGATGCCAGGAAGATACCTTGAACAAATTGTCAAAATCACCTTTTCATGTGGCCCTTAATCTTTCAAATTCATTTTGTTACTGCTGGATTTGTCAATAGAATTGCTCTTGTGCCTTGCAAGTATTTCTTCTGTTATGGAGAGTATAAGAGAGCGTCAGGTTGCCTATCAATCTGTGTGTTTCAGTACTCCCCTTTCGTACCAAGAGTTATATGTACAAAAATATAGAAGCACGATTTGTGGCATATTAAGCGTTCGGATATGTATGGAGACATCATATCATGCTAGATATCGTACATGTAAATGTGCTGTATGCCAGGAACTGATTTCTTAAATCAATTACTTAGCACTGTTTTACTCAGAAGATATCGGTGAGCCCTTTGATGAAGTGTTTTACGAAACCTGAATAAGTTTGATCCCTCTGTTCCATAATATAAGATGTAAATAACATCTTATAGTCATTTCTTTGGGAGAGAATATGTCAGAAGTTTGATAAGCTTAACATTTGCTATAGTTGTTTCAAGAGCAGTGTCTTTGCAGTCCTCGTACACTAGCATTTGAACACTATTCTGTATGAATCGTTTGTGAGAATACACTATCCATGACACACAAAATTATGTCTTAAATTTCCATATCAGGGGGAAATACTCATGTTATTTACATCAAAATGATTTCCCAAATTTTATATTTTTTATGTATGTTTTCCTATTAAGTTGGTTAAAACAATTTTCTGTGAATGACCGAATACCTGAAGCTGACTATGTTAATACTCCGTTTCCAGTGAAATATGGTATCCAAGATATTGGCAGATTTACTTAGACTTGATATAGTAGAGTAACTAGATTGCTTTACGTGTCAGTGATGCGAGGGAAGTTGCTACCATGTCTATATTAAAACTACTAGGAGACACCTTCTTTCGTGCTATCTTATAGAACCTGATACTGTGCTACATGAGGAATTCTAGGAGACCTTTTTTTGGTGCTAATTTCTGAGCTCTTAATTATCATCTCAGAAAACAGGTAGCTCTATAGTTGATACGTTTTAACATAACACCCAGTTATCTATGATGGCTGATTTCATTTGAGGCATGCACCTACCACCTGCAATCTGTCTATGACGCATTCTCTATATTTACTATTGTTCGTTATGCATGAATGCCTATAAACTCATCGTTCTGTTGACGTAGACTTTGATAACAATACATTGGTAAATAATTACAGTGACCGCTGGACGTTGAAAGTGAATATTGGCTGATTTTGCCTGTCTTATGTTTCTTCTTTCATCCATTCAAAGCTGTATTTTGTTAGTAGCCTTAAAAAGTACCCCTGTTATGCTCAGGTACATGATTGGAACTTGAAAGCAAGAAGACAGAAGATGCCTGTTGTGAAAAGCTGATGGGTAAATGTAACTAGACTCCTTGAGTGGTCACACAAATGGTGAAGTTGAAGGAATTCGCATGACATCGAGCTGATGTTTCTCTCCACCCGTGTTTCTGTGTCTTGCTGTGCAAAGTTACACCGTATTGGTTGTGGTTAATATTCCTGGGTGTAGTATTCTGAATAGTACCCCTTGTCCAGTATCGTCTAGGTTCTGCTGTCCTTGTAGCATATAAGTTTAAGTGGGTCAACAGTGAAAATTTTGCTCTTTATTTTTTATACTTATTTTTTTGGGAGGTGTCATCTGACATGTCCCTTTGCATGGCTGTGTCACAATTTGAGATGTTCTTTGTCGTGGTTTTGTTCGCAGCATATCAGACTGTTCGTTACATAAAATAAAAAATCCTGATATGTGTGGGTTGCACCCTTTATGGTTCTCGTCCATCAAATGATGCATATGCTGGGACCTCTTTTACTCTCGAACTGGCTTCAGACAGACATATATTTGCCCCAGGTGTGTAATGACTAATGAAGCACAAGTGCCCGATGTGTAATGAAGCACAAGTGCTTTCTGTGTCATATCAAGATGTTGGCTCTGCTGTTTCACATTACGTTCGTGCCATGTTTTTGTTAGTCTAAGTGTAGAGCTCCATTTAAGGAACGGACTGGGATTCAGTGACTTGCTTACCTGGCCCCTCCTATCCACCGTCACCGTCCATCCAACGTACAAGATCAACCTAAATTTTGAACTCAAAAATAAAATAATTCAGAAAAAATGAAAAATTTCCAGTAAATAGTATATGGTGCGTTTTGCATTCTGGAAAAGTTTCGATTCATTTGGACTATTGGTTTACCATTAAATACATTTTCATATTTTTATCTTAAAAAGCTATTAATTCATAAACGGGTGATCCAAATGACACAAAACTTTCCCATAATGCAAAACGCACCATATACGACTTGCGGGAATTTTTTCAATTTTTTATGAAATATTTAATTTTCGGGTTCAAATTTTGGGTCGATCTTGTCCGTTGGATGGACAGTTGGGTGGACAATGAACAGTGGATAAAGGGGGTCAGGTACAGCGTGATTTGCTGTGGCCAAGTCACTGAATCCCAGTCCTTAAGGAACAAGGCTCAACAGAAATTTGAGGTTTAGACTAGATCTTGTTGATTATGCCATTTTGAGCTGGCTCAGTTGTCTTTCTCAAGGCAACTCTATTAGATCTTTCAATTGATAATTTCTGGAAATTTGAAAGAAGTTGAAAATATTAATGGTGAAGATTACTCTGAATTTTGAGCCGGCTTTTCTCAAGACAATCTTATATCTTTGATTTGATAATTTCTAGAAATGGAAAGATGAAAATATAAAGTATGGCAAGGATCACTCCGAATTTTGAGCTGGCTCAGTTGTCTTTCTCAAGTCAACTCTTTTGGATCTTTGAAGTGATAATTTCTTGAAGGAAAAATTGGCTAGAGGACACCGTTATTTTCCGGTCTTTGCCAAAACACACCGCCGAAACATATCTTTGCCCAATACAATTAAAATTTCGTGATACATTTGTTGAAACACACCGCGTGATCTATAACAGAAAGTTTGACATTTTTACATGGAAAATATAAATTACGACGATGATTACGCCGATCATATCCGAAAGATGGTCTAGCCCTTCACATTCTATGAAACTATTTTCTTTTACAGAAAGGCAAAAGATTTGTCTTAATTCATTGAATAAGAAGGAGAAGTACCAAGTCTCAAGCCCATAAGGCTACAATCGACAAAACAAAAAGCCTAATCTCCCGACAAAGATAACCCAAATGTTTAGCGCCGGCAAGAGACCAAGATCGCATCTCGCATTACGTTCATTCCATAGCTCCCACGAGACAAGCATGACGAGGGTGGCTATCGCTTTCCTCCTTCGGGGTGGGCATGAGTGACGTGAAGCTACCAAGATTTAAGGTCTTGGAACTTCCCCCAATCCACCGGGTCAAAGTCGACGAGCCCGAGCCAATCTTTCACCATGGTCCAAATCCAAGAAGAGAAGCGGTGGCATTGAAAAAGGAGATGAGCTGCGGACTCGGGGATCTTCTTACGAAGGGGACACACGCCACAATTAGGCCATCCGCGGCGTTGGAGCCGGTCCGCTGTCCAAAGCCGGTTTTGAATGATAAGCCAAGAGAAAAATTTATACATTTGAGTGAGAATTGTTCTGGCGAATTGGGCTTGTAGGCGGAAGCCGACGAGTAGCAAACCGATCGAAGAGGTGAGCTTCCAAATAATCGTATCACGAATCCCATCTTGGAGGTGTAGTTGAGAGTTGGAGTGCCAAAGGTGAAACTAATCACACATTGACTTGTCTTCATAAATAGTGATCACAAAATCGCATAACCGTTTACATTTCTCCCGTGCCGAAATTTGTCTGGTCATTTTAAGAAGTGACATGGCGATCGACGGATCGAGGCGTGTCAGCCTCACACGCGCCTTTAGTCATCCGCTATCCATAGGCCTTCGTGGCCGGCCAAGCTACCGGCTGCTATTACTCCATACACTTTGCTTGGGCCGTAGACTGCTGGGTCAAATTTCACGTGCCAGCGGTGACCATCCAACCTTTTTCGTTCTGGGCCACAAGTTTGTACAGCGACCTGGCCGATTTGTGTGTTCATGGCGGAGGATCCGCTATCCAACCTATCAACTACCTTTTTTTTTTTGCGAATTAACCTATCAACTACCTGGACGCCAGGAAAGATGCTTCCGACCCGACCGCAGAAAACGACTGTATATGTAGTAGCTGGCAAAATTTATTTATTTTCGTAAGGTAAGTAATGAATATGCCAGAGGTGTAATAAGTAATGAGCTGCAGTAGTTGCCAAAAAACCGATTCATGCCAGTGAGCATTATACGATTCACGAAAATGAATGGAATCTGGAGGAGCAAGACAAGTTTTTTTTGGGTTAACGGGTGAGTGGAGACGCATGCTCGTAATCTCCCATTCCACAGGTGGGAAGAAAAATGTGAAAGGGCAATCCCCAGGACCAGGCTCTGAGTGATTCAACCGTACATTTGAGCTTGTGGCTGTGGGGTTTGCGTCTCTCACTGACTCGTCCCGTCCGTTATAAGAACCAGAGAGAGGTTCAGCACAAGAAGGCAGACGTGGAAAAAGGGCAGATACAATTCATCCCGGTCAAGAAAATACTTTCATCATGGACTCCCTCTCCCTGTATGAGATGTCCTGCTTTGCTGCTGGTTTTGCAGGCAACCTCTTCGCCTTCGCTCTGTTCCTGTCACCTGTGTAAGCAAACCATATACACGCTGTTTCTGTGTGTTCTTGGTTTGATCATCGTGTTGGGAGGTTTCTGATGGATTGATTGTGTTGCCTTTCAGACCGACGTTCAAGAGGATCTTGAAAGCCAAATCGACGGAGCAATTCGACGGGCTCCCCTACTTGCTCTCCCTGCTCAACTGCTTCATCTGCTTGTGGTATGGTCTCCCCTGGGTCTCTGACGGCAGGCTCCTCGTCGCCACCGTCAACGGCACCGGAGCAGCCTTCCAGCTCGCCTACATTTCCCTCTTCTTCATCTACGCCGACAGCAGAAAGACAAGGGTAATTTTCTTCCCACCCTGAACCCGTTTCAGTTTCTTCTACTTCCTGCTATACTGAAATCTGTTGTCCATTTCCTCCACAGCTGAGAATCACAGGCCTCCTGGTGCTCCTGCTCTGCGGGTTCGCGCTTGTCGCGTTCTCCAGTCTCTCTTGCTTCGATCAGCCGATGCGGCAGCAGTTCGTCGGCGCCGTGAGCATGGCATCGCTCATCTCCATGTTTGCTTCCCCACTAGCCGTCATGGTACGCCTTCCAACCAATCAACCTGGCCTCCTAGCTCATGTTCTTCATGATATGCGATAGTCGCGCAACAGCGTAACATGGAACTGTTCTCACATGTCTCTCCATCCTTGGTTCTTCAGGGCGTGGTGATTCGGACGGAATGCGTGGAGTTCATGCCCTTCTACCTGTCCCTCTCTACGTTGCTGATGAGCGCCTCTTTCGCGATATATGGGTTGCTGCTGCATGATTTCTTCATCTACGTGAGCACCCTAACGATCCCATTTCGAATTGCACTTGCTTGAATCGATGTATATTTATCTGAATGCGTGTGCTGACAATTAGACTTCTCTCCGTCTGAATTTTCAGTTGCCTAACGGGCTTGGAGTTGTCTTGGGAGCAACACAGCTAGGACTGTACGCTTACTACAGCAGGAAATGGAGATGCAAGGATTCATATGCGCCGTTGCTTGCCTGATCAAAACTGAAGCGATCGATCATTGGTTTTGGCTAGGTTAGAAAGAGTGGTCGGGTTCTGTAGGAGAGAATTCTATGCCCTGTTTTCCCTAGTTGGTGCTGATTCTGTTTGTACAGTTTTGCTCTGTTCATATGTTGTTTCCTTGAAAAGAATACAAAGGGGAAATATTTCATTTGAACCTGTCTTTGTTTCTGAACGCCTCTCCACACAACTAATTTCAGTTCTGGATGTTTCTGCTAGAAACATGTCATGTCTTTTTTTTTTTAGATCAGAAACATAACATGTCTGTATCTAATTTTCACCACCACTTACACACGAGACGGTTGGGTTTTACTCCCTCCGTTTTTTAATATAAGATGTTTTAGATGTTACACATGTTTTCTTTTTAGCGAAACATGGCAGGAGCTCTGCCTATTCATTTATAGAAGAAGAGAAACGAAGGTCATTACAAACCCACGCGACAGAAATCCGCATGCGGATTAGTCCCCAAGGTGTACAACACTTGCCGACCTTGGGTACAACACACCTAACACCTGACGGAGCTTCTCGAAAGCTAGGAAGGCCACCTCCAGATAGGTTTGGCGCTTGGCATTGAAGATGCGCCGGTTCCTCTCCTTCCAAACATTCCACATGACATAGATGATTCTCGCACTTCTAACACGGGCCCGGCAGAGGTGGTGCTCGAAATGATCTTGCACCACGCAGTCAACAGAGTCATGAGCCCCAGAGAAGGGTCCGAGCTTGTCCACGGACCACACATCGATGGTGTTCAACACCGCCACCGTGAATGGGCACTCCATACACAGGTGGGTGGCAGTCTCCGGATGAGCGAGACAGAGCTGGCAAGTGTGATCGTGGGGCCAACCCTTGGTGGCAAGCAGATCAGCCGTGAGGATACGCTTGTGAAGGACCAACCAGGCGAAAAACTTGGCCTTGGGCTCCGCAAAAGCCCTCCAGACTTTAGAGGGCTCGAACTTAGGAAAGGAGCCTTCGAACTGAGCAGCGTAGGCCGAGGCCGCGGAGTAGCAGCCATCCTCCGTCCAAAGCCACATGTTTTCTACATGCATAATAAAATGAGTGAACATATAAAGTAAAATGTGTCTACATACATTTGTGTGCATGTGAATGTGGACAAAACCTAAAACATCTTATATTAAAAAATGGAGGGAGTACTTCCTTAAGCCATTGGTACCTCGCCTCCGTAGCGGAAGCCATCTAGGGCGTGTTTGGTTACTCGCATGGATTTTGAGCCTCCCGTATCTGTGGCCCAACTCAGTCTGGCACTGGAAAAACGTGGCCTGAGCTATGTTGTGCAGCCCGTTTGGTTGCCAACAATGTTCTAGCCAGATCCGTTCGGCTGGGTGCAAATTTCACAGAGCAAATTTCAAGTTGTTTGGTTACGTGCAAATGCCATGATGTGGTTACCTTGTTGCCTGAGTGGTAAACATAACAAAGTTACCAGCAATGTTCATAGGATTGAACTAGCATGTCCTTACTAGTTAGCAAAATAGAAGGTGCATCACAAATTCAGCATAAGAACTGCTGGTTATGCACCAAAGTTCATCATCTGAGGAGGGGTTTGTTGGATGTATGCCTAAAAGACAATGTATTTATACATCTGATTCATTAATTATGATTTGTATTCTCTATGCTATAACTGCGGTGGCTCCTGAATACGTGATTCAGAGGAAAGCTCATTCGCACGTGTAGGGAATATGAACACGTAAAATATACCCTAGTTCTTTTACGGACTAATTTGTTGATTGCTAGATGACTGTGCTTTCCTAGTTATGGACATTGTTTGTGTCAGCATCAATGAGTGGCATATTATTGGATAATAATATGGCCGGGTAGACCCAAGTTTTGGTATGCTAAGAGATTCCGTTAAAATGTCGTTTTGTCCTTAGCTTTATCACAGTAAGGTTATTATATAACATGTCCTGCAACCATGAGGTTATTAGGGTTATGCTAGAAGAATTACTTTGGTACTATCAATCGCCACAGCCATAACTGGGTGGTCAAAACGGCAGTCACTGGGTGATTACCAAGGGATGCATATATCCTAATGTTCTGAGATGGGAAATTACTCCTCGGTGATTAGAGAGATACGCCCTGGGCCCTCTCGGTATTAAAAGGTATCCAATATGTTCTGCAGACAATGCATGGTGAAGTTACACTGTGTGGGATATCATAATACGGAAATAAGTAAAGAGAACTTGCCGGTTAACGAGATAGACAAAGATGCAATGAATCAAATGAGTGATTCATGGTGTCATCCACGGATCTATATCTCGGGCGAAATTTTGGTATCGCGAGTAATGGGAATGATATATTAAATAGCCAACAGGTTCAACAGAGTGTCTTCGCATAACGGTAGCAGTTATTCAGGTTGTCCACGGACCTGGCCCTGGCCGGTGATTAGATGAGTACATCTAATTATGGCTACATGTTATCGAACCTGTAGGGTGGACACGCTTAAACTAGTATTGGTTAGTTGTGTATATTGGTTGGTCTGGAACATGGAGAGAGTATCACTGGAATAGTATCTGGGTGATAGATATGGTTATATCAGAGAGATTGCATTGTGATAGAAGTTGTTATCACGGTCGGATTTATTCCGAGGGTTTATAAAAGGATGGAAATATTTATCCAGAGAATTTTGTCTGCGGATACTGGGTGTCCAGGTTCATATAAAAGTGTTTTATATGATAAGTAATTAATTCTAGGAATTTTCTGTAAAAGGAAAATATTCATTTAGGAATTAATTAGACAAAATAATTAATTGATTAATTTATTAATAATTGGAAAAAAATATAAAATTGAGCCTACCATGGGGGCTACCAAGATGGGCCCTAGGGGCCCACCAAGGTAGCCGCACCACCATATGGTGGTGGTGGGCCAAGGCGCCATGGGGGGAGGCTCCCCCAGCCGAAATCCTAATGGGCCCTTGCGGCCCATGGGGGAGGCGGCGGCCAAGGGCCGGCCGGCCTAGGGCGGGCCCCACCCCCATAGGTCGTGCGGCAGGTGGGCCCCACCCCTAGCTCGGTGCGGCCTAGGGCGGGCCCTACCCGACGGCGACGGTGGTGGAGGGGAGGGGAGTTGGAGTCCAACTCTAACTCCTCCTCTCAAACCGAGACTTGGGCTAGGGGAAGTCTTTCCCCTTCCCCAAATCCCTCCACCCCTTGGGCCATCTATATAAACCCCCACCCCCTCCTATTTGGAGACACACAAGTTGACGCAAGTCTTCTCAAGTTTAGATCTCTTCTAGTTGGTTTAGAGGATTCCTCTCCAATTAGATTAGATCTAATCTCTCTCTCATGTGTTGAGATCTCCACCTTCATATACACCAGTAGTGCTTCAAGCTTGGATGGCGAAGCCCTACTGAACCTTTCCCGGCGTTCGCGTGCAAGCTCTCGGAGGGGTGAAGTGTTGGATCCTGACGGTTGACCCTCACGCTGTTGGATCAAGGTAACGCGAGGAGGAGAGGACGTCAGAATTTCTCTACCAGGCTTGGTTGAGGGAATTGATGACAGTCTACATCAACTACGTCATCAACACTTCTTCCGCGACTTCGGTGTTGGTAACGTATTCCATCTAGATCTTTGAATCTTCATATTCGCATGTATCTTCATAGTAGATCTTGGCAGTTGTTGTGTAGCTATACGGAAAATTTTAATTTACCGTACACGCAACCCAATAGTGGTACTTTCCAATATGCGATCTATGCTTAGATACATGATTTGATCTAGAGCACATGTTGTGCGGGCACTGCATAAGTTTGTGCGGGTATGTTATTGAAGTTTTTTCTTCTAACATTCAAGTTATTTATGTTGCTTCCCAATATGCGGTCTTGTCTTGTTTCCAATGGCATAGTAAGATCTCGGACTTCTGACAATCCGCGAACCTTCCGGCTGCTCCTAGTATGCCCGTCGGCGCCAGCGAAGTGCTTCAGTAGCTTCGAATCTTTCAATAGTTGGCATCGTCGACTTGATAGCGGAAGGGGCATGTAGACTAGGTCTACATGGCGGGGTCACGCGCACATGCGATCGTCTATATTGGGGCTCGAGATGTTTTCGTAATATCTGGGTCTCAATCACCACGCAATGTCAATCTAGCTATATGAGTAATTATGCTTGGTGAGGGCCGTAGTATTTCCGGTTTGTCCCGTTGATCCTACAGCCACGCTAAAATATGCAAACAAATGTTAGAGGCGTCTAACTCGGTTTTGCAGGAAACAGTGATGTGGTATAGTCTCAAATTTAATTTTTTGAGTTGTTTACCTAACATTGTTTTGTTTTGGCCGGCGCGCCATTGGTCCGTGTTCATCGAGCTATGGTGATAGTGGAGAATAGGAGAAGGCGAGCACTTGTCGTAAACCTTGACATGGTCACACCGGTGGAGGCGCCACCGGAAGGAGGAAGAAGACTATACTACATCACGAAGTGTTATTTACTTGTGCATGTTTTATATCTGTTTTCTTGCTCTTCCCTTGATTGCGCATTAGTGTGATTATTAGGGAGATTCCTCGGTAGCTGTGATTTTAATTAATTGAGCTAAAAATATCAAGGAGTTCGTGCTCTTCCAACTCGTAGCAGCGTCAAACCGGATGCTTGTCATCGGGCGCCATATATCCATGAGTCATGTGTGCCAAGAGTTTGGGAGGCGTGCAGTGTACCATACCTGCAGTAAAAGTGGTTGGTTGTCTTGACGTTCGGGCATAACTAGTTATGAGATCGGAGCACATCCATCAAAAGATGAAGCGGAAATCACTGCAGGAAGTGATTGGTCTATTGACCTACCCGTTGTAAGCTACGTTCATTGTGATGTATCCATCCTTGATCGTATGTTGAGCGTGGATTTCGTATACACTAATTTGATCATGAAGAATATCAATTTTAGTGGGAGCACTTTGTTTAGTTTTATTCTGCTAGTGCTAGATAATAATTATGAACATGTCTTAGTGAACTTAATTGTTGTAGATCAATGGCTAAGATAACACCCACGTTTAACCTTGGACCACTGATTGAGAAGAAGCCCCTGACTGCGAATGGGAGCAACTATGCTGATTGGGTGCGTGCCCTAAGGATTGTTCTTAGAACGCAAAGAGCGAGTGCGTTCTCGATGGCCCTCTTCCCGAGGAGCCGACTGACGATGCGTCAGAAACTGAAAGAGAAGCGTACACCTTGAAAAGTGATACCGCGATCTCTGTTCAGTGTCTCATGTTGACATGTATGGAACCTGAGTTGCAGAAGAAGTTTGATCAAACTGCTGCATACGACATGATTGTCGCACTCAAGGCCATGTACTAGACTCAGGCTAAGACTGAGCATTATGAGATAACAAAAGCACTATGGTCATGTCACATGGCAGAAGGAGGCTCCGTGAGCGAGCATGTAATCAAGATGTTTGGTTATGGAACGAGGCTCGAGGCTCTGGGATTTCCTATTCCTGCCGAGCTGAGTATAGATTTGGTGTTGGCATCCCTCCCACCGTCTTACAGCGGTTTCATCATGAATTACAACATGAATGTGTTGGAGAAGACACCAAATGAGCTCCTTGCAATGCTGAAAACTGCTGAACCTAGTGTGAGGAGGGAAAACAATCAGGTTTTGATGGTTAACCAAACCGCACAATTCAAGAAGAAGAGAACCAAGAGGTCTCAAAATGCTAAGGCATTGGATAAGGCTATAAGCCCGGCTCAGGAGGAATCCGAGTGTTTCTTTTGCAAGAAAAAGGGACACTGGAAAGGAACTGCAAGAAAATTCCTGCTGCAGAAGAAGAAGCCTGCTAAAGGCAAGAAAGGTATAAGAGTTATACTTGAAATGATATTTTTCAATCTTACTATTAACTCTGGAGTATCAATTGCTAAATATTTTTATGCACTTGATATAGGAGATGCGGCAAGTAAGGTGGCGGAGGAGTAAAAGATGGAGATGTGCGTCAAGCTCGGCGCATGAAGTTTCATTCACAAGATGAAGGCATCTCCAATTTACTTTTCAGTTTTAGTTTGAAAGATTTGTGGGTTTTGTAATAAGGTCGCAATCTTGGCGACAGTAATACTCTTGCGGATTTGTGGGATTTTATGTCCCGTTTATCGTAAGAATATTTTGGATCTATCCCTTCGTGGATGATCAAGTTACAAATCTTTTGAGTTATGGAAATATCATTTGTTCTGAAATATGTTGTGATTATGTTGACACCACCTTCGAGTGGCACTATCATCTCAAATGCGTCATATGCATGATGGAAGGAAATTTGAGATATTGTTGAGTAAAACAAGTGAAAGACTTGGTGAATTACACACTTCTTTGAAGTTATGAATTCATTAAGTATCCAGGCACACAGTGAAGTCAATAAAGGATAAGTTGAACGATAGTCAATAAAATTTATTGAGATCTTGAAACTTCACAATAATATTTTAGAATATTTTGTCTTGGTAATATGATGAATTGAAAGTCAAATTTTGGTTCATGGATTTGATCAAAGTTTTGATTAAATAAATTACTAAGATTCTTCTTTGCAAAAATAGTATTACAAGAAACCCAATTTAGAATGTTAATTGTTTGTCTAGTTTTAGCACAAAAAGTTAGTCTTTAAATTCATGTCATCGTTTTGAAAGATAAACATAAAGGGACGTGATAGTCTTAGATACTTAGAATTTCTGAAAAGGAGTTCAGTTCTGAGATAAGAAAATGACTTAGTAATAATATTTATCTTGATGTTTGTGTCATAGTTTTGAAAGATAAACATGATGGGACACAAAGAATCCGGGGTCTAAGTTTTATGAAAGATTAGAACTTGGTCCTAAAGGAAGAAGATAAATAAAATTACTTTGTAGGTTATTCCAATAAGTTAATTGGAAGTCTTCTTTAAAACACCACATAAGTGACAATGATTTGCCACTAAGATAGATGTGATTCTTGAGGTAATTTATTCCTCTAAGAATTCAGTGGGAGGATGATGAATCTTGAAGAGATTATTGAATCTTCGGAAATAGTCATCAGATATTGTGCAAGCGGAAGCAATTCCAATTGACAAGTCTTTTAGACTAATACCGAGAGTCATTGCAATTTAAGCATGACGTCTTGTCAAGAAATATTCATTCAACCAGATTAAGAGCATACAAGTTTCTAGGAAACTTAATATGCTGAGACAAAGTAAAGAAAAGGAATGTGCTAGAATAGATCTCAACCGATTTTGGCTTAGATGTCATAAAATTAATATCATTGTTATTAAGTTATGAAAACTTAATAAGGATCTTTTTGTTGGACGAAAAGATGATCACAAAACTTTGTTTTGTCATGAATGGTATTCTGACTAAATCAAGAGTTGACTATAAAAAATCTCAGGATCTATAGCAAAGTTTTTATGATCAAAAGGGTATTTTATGATAATGTGTTTATATAAGATATTGACAAAACATATTCCTCTCAAAGGAAAGTAGATCGAGGATGTGTACTATGTACAGCTCGAGGGTTTTGTTAATTGAATATTGATCTAAATCATAAATGGAGATATTTGTCTAGGACAAATAAATCAATGATATTAAGGTTAAGTGAGAAGTAAGAAACAAAAGGTTTGTTTTAAAACTTCACAAAGGAAAGAAAGCAGGTCATAGTTTCAAGAAAAATCTGTGGGAGCTTATTTATATTATTCGGTTTTCAAGAATGATATAACATTCGATTGTTTGTTTTTTATGCAATATGATATGTTATTAAAAATGATTAATGACACATATATTTGGAACATAATAATCACACCGCATAAGGAAGTTTCCTTATAATGGTGAGATATAATGTTGCGGAAATTTTACTAAAATGTTTTGAATATTATTCAAGAATATGGGAGAATTAAAATTCTCATAAAGTTAGAGAAATTCATATGCAAGAACCATGGCTGTTTCGTACGATGGCGAGCATGATCAATCGATTTGAAATCTTGATCATAAAGGGAATTTCTTAAGATGTGAAATTTTAAGATCAAAACAAAATAGTCAAACTTAATTGTTGACAAGTTGAATTTGATAAAAGTTCAATTGACTCCAATTAAGATGAGAATTCTCCATTCGGTGTATTTTAAAGAAGATATTTCAAAATTGAGAAATGCTCAAAATGTAAGAGTTACATTGGAAAATCTTATGAGATAAGTATAAAGGATAAGTCAAGGTTAGATGACAGAATTTTCTCAAATCCGTACATCGCATTACGAGGGGATGTTTCTTTAAAACATAAGGCTATATTACGAAAACTACAGCAAGTACCAAAGACAATGGGAGTGTAATAACTTCCAAAGGAAAGGTTGTTGGTTCATTGAATGAACTAGGTGTTGTTCTTTACAAAAGAAACAACTAATTGTGAAAAGAATCAAATTGTGTTCTTGGATGAAGTACCAAGGTTTCACCTTGGATGACCAAATGCTACAAGTGATCATATGATCAATAAAGGTTATGCATAAAAAAAGATAATCTTTATGCATAAAAGTATAAAGTTCACATAGTCCCAGAAGGGACTAAAAGGACAAAATGTCTGCCCCACAAGAGTAAGCATGAGAAACACCAAACATCACCCAAATGTTAAACTTATGCAAACTAGACATTGCCAGTTGTGCAAATAGGAGACTGTTGGATGTATGCCCAAACGGCAATGTATTTATACATCTGATTCATTAATTATGATTTGTGTTCTCTATGCTATAACTGCGGTGGCTCCTGAATACGTGATTCGAAGGAAAGCTCACTCGCACTTGTAGGGAATATGAACATGTAAAATATACCCTAGTTCTTTTACGGACTAATTTGTTGATTGCTAGATGACTGTGCTTTCCTAGTCATGTACATTGTTCGTGTCAGCATCAATGAGTGGCATATTATTGGATAATAATATGGCCAGGTAGACCCAAGTTTTGGTATGCTAAGAGATTACGTTAAAATATCTTTTTGTCCTTAGCTTTATCACAGTAAGGTTATTATATAACATGTCCTGCAACCATGAGGTTATTAGGGTTATGCATACTAGAAGAATTACTTTGGTACTGTCAATCGCCACAGCCGTAACTGGGTGGTCAAAACGGCAGTCACTGGGTGATCACCAAGGGATGCATATATCCTAATGTTCTGAGATGGGAAATTACTCCTCGGTGCTTAGAGATACGCCCTGGGCCCTCTCGGTATTAAAAGGTATCCAATATGTTCTGCAGACAATGCATGGTGAAGTTACACTGTGTGGGATATCATTTTTTTTAGAAATGGGGTTGTCCCGGCCTCTGCATCGAGTGATGCACACAGCCATTTATTACAAAAATTTGTGCAAAGTATATTATTACATCTCAAAAGATCACAAAGACAATGAGACAAGCCTCAACCGGATAACAGCAGAACCTATAGAGTACTACGAAAGTCGTCTAATATGCTGCCACGTATGCCGGGAGAAAAAATCCTGTGCCACCAATAGGAGCCGAGTGCATCCAGCCACCATAAGTTGCCGCTGGTCCGAAGGTAGCAAGAAGGCCCATAGTTGGATCCAGTGTACCGCCGTATGGATAACCTTTAAAACACGAAAAGTTTCTTTCCTGTTAAAGACAATATTATTCCTACAATTCCAAATAGACCAACAAATAGCTGAAACGCCAATACGAATCCTAGCTGTGTGGGATATCATAATACGGAGACAAGTAAAGGGAACTTGCCGGTTAACGAGATAGACAAAGATGTAATGAATCAAATGAGTGATTCATGGTGTCATCCACGGATCTATATCTCGGGCGAAGTTTTGGTATCGCGAGTAATGGGAATGATATATTAAATAGCCAACAGGTTCAACAGAGTGTCTTCAAATAACGGTAGCAGTTATTCAGGTTGTCCACGGACCTGACCCTGGCCGGTGATTATATGAGTACATCTAATTATAGCTACACGTTATCGAACCTGTAGGGTGGACACGCTTAAACTAGGATTGGTTAGTGTGTATATTGGTTGGTCTGGAACATGGAGAGAGTATCACCGGAACTAGATTTAGGGGTGCGCCTTGGCGCACAACCCCCCGAGCCCTTTGTTGACGACGCGTCATACACAATGCTAATAATTAGCGGTTACAAAAAATAGATCCACATGTAGGGTCGAGGACTAAATTAGAAAAAATATAGACACAAAATAGCCTCGGAAGAACATTAAACAAAACGTCAGCCGTCTTGTCCATAATTGTTCCAACATAATAAAATAAATAAAGTTATTACGGTATATGTAAAGACGAACTTAAATAAGTAACGATCCATGGTTTCACAAAGTACATGAAAAGCCAAACCAGGTAACGAAAGTTAAAATATGAATCCTCGCACACAATGAGCTAGCCATGAGGTAAACACCGTCTTAACCATTACACGAAGATCCACGATCAGGAAATAAGGCTCGGCGGATAGATGAGCCAACGATATACTTGTCATCCCTACCATCATCAGCAAATGAAAACATTTTAGCAGGAAAGTACTGAAATAAATAACAACGAACAATCTAGAAAAAAGGAACAAAGGTGAATATTACCTCTATGTCAGACCACGGGATACAACTGGATATCCATCTGCGAAATGTCCGATAGGTGATCCCTGACAAAAAAACACATACGGAGTACGTTAAACGCAGGTAAGCGCACGAAGTGAAAATCCGACTAACTAATCATACGTTCCTGCATTAACTCGGCCACAACGATATCATCTGGAGGTGTTGGACGCCTTTCATCGGATATGTCATCCGAAAGTACGGTATCGCCGATTACGTCAACGTCCCTTAAAGGAGAATCCGACATGACTGAAATTTCTGCTCTTTGAGAGATACATCGCATCTCAAACGCTTCCGCCCAGAAGGTAGCCTGCAGCAAGCTCCTATTACATTTCGTAAGCTCTTGTAAATTAACATCATCAACAAACACTACTATATTTAGGGGTGCACCTTGGCGCACGACCCCCCAAACCCTATTTTGACGACACACCGTACACGATGCTAATAATCAACGGGTACAAATAATTATATTCTTATGTAAAGTCAGGAACCAAATTAGACAAATAAAGGCAAAAACTAATTCGTGCAACTAAATGGCATGCAAACACAACGAACTTGTGATGAAGCTTCCCACGATCAAATGGATTATTCACCTGCGTCTTTAAAACGCCGTCCCAATAGCACACCGAAAAGACGCGTTGTTTCGTCTCCACCGACGACGGTGACACACCGATGCACTAATGCCCCGCAATAAATTCCCAACGCGCGCACGACCCCCCAAGCCATGTTTTTATGGCCGGTATTGTTAGTCTCCCCATGGGATTTAACCGGTGTTTTTAAACCGCTGACCCAATCACGTGAAAGCAAGATTCATCCCTGCCGGTCCGCCGCCCTCGGACTTGTTCACCTCTCTTCCAGGCACCTCCGTCAGAGGACATCGGCATATTTTACCTCGACGCATGAGGCTGTCCTCTCAATTTCTCTCTCCTTCGGAGACCATCCGTTAAGGTTTCGGTGGAGTTTCTCATCCTCCGTATCGTTGGAGCTTGGGGATATCTATACTACTTTGTATGCGTGCAGGTTTCGGTCGTTCGTGGTATGTTCGCCGATCTAATCTTGCATTCATCCTGTTCTTTTAGAGCGAGCGGTTAATCGATGAAGAAAAGAAGAGGAATTACCCCTCTCTTTTCAAACGCCATCTTCCTGTCTTAAGATGATTTTAGTCGGTGATTCAATATTAGTCTTTGTCGGTGATTCAATATTAGTCTTTGGGTGATCTTATCCGTGGATAGAGCGCTAGAGCTGTTGATCTTGTTCACTCGCGTAATGTGAATTTGCAGGCATAGGTAATATGCTGTAAACAGATTTGGGTCCTCGATAGCCAATATAGGTACGTATTCTTACTCTTTGAATTATGAAGTTAAGTGCCAAATCCGTCAGCTTACATTGGCCATGTCCATATTTTCAGCCTCTTCTTAGATAGGTGCAATGGAGAACACGCAATCAGGTTATTTTTGCAGAAATATATACTATTTGAGCAAATATAGTTTGGTTGTTTCATTACAATACGAAACTATGAGTCGTAACCTATACTCAAATGAACTGTGTGATGTCCTTCTGTGTAAAAGTACCAGAACTCTTTTCTATATAGCATATTTTACCTTATGTTTTTCCATGTACTTTAATAGTAGGTGACGCCAATACGCTGTAAACTAACTTGAATGGTTTACTGCGTTTGCTATTGTAGGCAGCAGCGAGGATAATAGTAACTCGGTCATGCAGTATGATACGGAGTCTACCACAGCCTCAAGCGGAGCAAGGTCCGGAGAGTGATGCTTTAATTGTATGAGCTGAAGTAACTACCGATGTCTATATAGCTGCACTAACGTGTTTTTTTTTTGTGGTTAGAGCCCATGGACTCTGATATGGAATGTAGCAGCCTATACTTTCAAGTGGAGCAAACGGTGAGTGTAGCTGAATATCTTGAGAGAGGTAATGTAGGTGTTGTTGAGGACTTTTACAGTAAAACTGAAATGCTATTTTTCTTGTCAATTATTAGCTCCTGTAAGTACTGGTGTTTCATATGTTCTATTCTTTGGTTTAGGACCTGGATGTCCCGTTGATAGCAGAAGTTTTGTTCCGGATTTTGATGGCCTATGTGAGTTCGGTAACTACGTGCGCATGACAAATAACAATGCGAACCGCCTGCAAGTTTGCGGTTGGAGGGAGGAGGATAGGCATACCATACTACGTGTGTACCATGGAAGATTCGTTCGTTCCTTCCCACAGCAAAATGGTAATAATTTATCTGTGTCATTGTCATTGTAGGGGGCTGATAAATCCATCATATGCTTACTGTTATTCTTGGTTCCTCCGACAACACTTTTCAGCTTATTTCACAAGCACCTACCTCTTGGAGTTCACTAATCAATCAGCTATTCTAATCAAAACCAAGATTGGACGCGTTCGTACGAAAGACACGGTGGAGTTGAAGATCAGTCCTGATAAGCTGGGAACCGTAGCATCAAATTGGAGCCGATTTGCGAATAGCACAGGGCTAAAAGAAGGGAAAACCTGTGTATTCTCATTCAAAGTCAAGAGGGGTCTGCTTCATATAATAATGGATGTTCTGTAGACTACCGTATCATCAGCTAGCTACCTATATATATGTAATGACAAGGTGGTGTGCTGTACGTGCGCTTCCGCGCAATGCTTCGCTCCTGACCTAGCCGCCAGAGACGGCGATCAGGAGGCGACTGTTTTCCGGCCGATCTCCACCGCGAAACCCGATCCCCTCTCTCTCCGCCTGCTGCTCCGGCGACGGGAGGGAGAGGGATCCGATTTCCTCCGCTCTGTAGTTAGGTTTTGGTTTTGTAGATCATGGTGTGCCGTTGGGGTGGTGGGAGCGGCGTCCGGACGAATAAATCTGCCTCAACTCCACTCCCACACTGGCGGTGTCCTTCATGGCAGCGTCTTGGAGTTGATGGCATCGTGTGTTTGTCGATCTTTCGGATTGGCGAACTTAGGGTTCATGGATGGTGTCGGTGAGGCGGCGGCGGCGACCCCATCAGGTGTGTCTCTCCTTCTGCTCTGTCCCCGTTGCTGCGGCGTTCTCTCCGACGTCATGGTGGAGCAGGGAGGATGTGTCGTCCAGGAATATGTGCAGACGGTTGTCTGCGCATGTGACAGCTGGAAGATGGTGTATCCTGTGTTGGGTTTGTGGATGGAGGCTGCCAGTTCTGACTTGCTTCTTCGACGTACTAGTCGTGCGGGGGTGTCAATTCTAAAGTTCGATGGCGTGTCGGGGACATGTTGCCCCGGTCTGATTCGTTCAACGGCAATGGTTTTGCTTCTGGCAAACTACTTTGGAGGTCCGTAAAGCTGATGATCAGCGATGGAGCCACGTCGAGCTCGGGTGAAGAGGTGATCTATCTCGCTTCACTTTGGTGTCTACTTTGGTGGTGCCGAAGGATAGGGATAGGCGTTGGTTTGTCACATAGGTTTATCCTATCTTTACAGATCTGTAAGATCGGTGTATACGTGCTTTGTATCTTGTTCTTTATTTATCAATGAGAAACGTATTACCTTGCAAAAAAAGGTGGTGTGCTGTCACATAAAAGTACTGTGTGCATGTATTTGTTTGTGCTAGCCGAGTCCCGGGAGTCGGCATGGGAGTCGACATCAACGGGGAGTCGGCTTCGATCAGTCTGGACGGAAGAGATTTTCCTCTATATATCAGCCTCGACACAGATACTAACACCAGCAACACAATTCACTGTATGGAAGAGACGATACAAAGGCTGGAGAGGAAGAAGGTCCAGTACAAACCCTCGACTACTGGTCAAGCCTTGGATATACCTCTCAACGGTGCGACCCCGATCTCGTCGGCTCCCTGGAGTCGGTTTCAACAGCGTGCGGTTCTAGGTCATGCGTTTGCCCCTTCTGTCAGGCCTCTGGGCACCCATAGCAACAAGTCGTAGAGTATGTGACGGCCAACAGACCCGTCAACAACCTGGAAGCACAAAAAAATTGGCCTAACAAAAAGTGAAAACAAATTACGCGTTTTATTAATTTTGATTCTCTTCCATGTTATTTTTCCGTGCCGTCTGTCCTACCGTTCACTATCTCTCGAGACTTCACAAGGAAGGAACGTTTCTCCAAGGAGCCAGCCATATTGGCTTCTCCGTCTTAATGCACCGTCCGATCACGCCGAGTCCCTGGAGCCGGCGTGACTTTATGTGGTAAAGTCACTTGATCCCAATCCGTCGACGCATCCCTTCGACGTCAACTACTCCGCCGACGCCTTAGCTCCTTATATCTAGTCGACCGGCCTGGGCACCTCCCAGTCTCCATTGTGGACGCACATCTTGGAGACAGAAGCTGCGCCGGTGATGGTACTCTTCGATCTTGCGAATTCTAGGACGATCCACTGTGATCCAGCACACTACCACCAAGATAAACAAATAAGGAAAGACAAACAGATTAACACGGCAAGAAAGTACAAACTAATCTCAACAGAACCGACTTTAACCGGAAGAACAACTGACCACTAAGCCAGCCAGCTCCAACAGGGAGACGGCAACGCCCACCAACCAGAATAACTCATCACACACAGAAATGACAAAAACACGAAGCCAAAAAGGCAAAAAAAAAACACCCACACATGAGATATTCCCGAGTAAGAGAACGCCTGCAAAGAAAAATAGCAAAAGAGGTCATAAAACTAATATAAAAACACGAAAAAACCAAACAACAAGAATATAAAACAAAAATAGCAAGAAACCGATCTGCAAAAACAAAATTGCCGAGCGTGATCGCCCGAAAGATACCCGTCGCATCGTCCTTCGAATAACAGGCTGAAATCCAAACAGTAACGTTGTTTCGAATAACGAAGGCAAAATCTACTTGCGATCACCACATAATTAACGGGTCAAAATAGACCATATTCATATGCAAGGAGGAAGACGATATTAGAAAAAAGAACAAAAAAAAAATTGTGCCGATAAATAACACGCAAGCAGAAAGCAAATAACCTAGACCACAAACACAAACATCTCGTGATGACGCCCTGTACCGATCAAATGCATCCTTTGACTCCATTTTTAAACTACGTCCCAATAGTCGGTCAACACTATCCACTCGTCGTACCATCCGGCTCCGGGAGCCGTCCAGAAGGACATCACTGAAACCGAGGGGTCACGAACCTGAGTACAGAGAGCCGACGTACGGATATGAGATTAATACGAACTCAGGGAACGCAGTTAATCGCATACAAATAACTTCAACCTGCTAATCCATCACGCTCATTACTTCCTCCTTCAACCCCTCACTTTACCTGCCGACTCCAGGGAGCCGGCAGACAGCTAAGCGTCATGTCGCTCACCACGGACTCAAGGAACGCATTCACTCGGCAGGAATAACTCCAACCTATGAACGGTTAGCTGAAAAGCAACAAACTCCTGACTCCAAATCACCGTCTATTGGTGTACCGGCAGAGCATCACCACACACGCCTCAATAAGCAACCATTGAGAACACTATGGTTTCACACACGTCGCGTTAAGACGCACAGGACACACGAAATGTCACACACATCACGTACCCATGCCTGTGCTAATAAGAACCACTCCCCGTCGCAGAAAACACCTTCTCAGCTCCCTGTTACCGACACTTGAAGACCCGGAGGTAAAATGGTGTAGTGAACATCGATTCCAGCACTACAACTTGGAGCCAGCATCACACTTGCCATGACAAAGGCATGGGACCCGTGCTTTAATACAGAGAGACATGCGACAGAAAATCAAGAGGGTGATAAGGCAAGCAGTAACCTCAAAGAGATTCTCCCCGCACTCATGCTGGTCGCCGATGTTGTCTCAGGAGGCCTCTCTGATCAAGAGATCCAAAGCCAGCTTCACTAAAATCTATAATCATGTAGTCGGGCCTTCCTTTTCTATATGTGTTGCACCTACTGTTTCTTCCGGATGTAAAATGGACGCAAGCCGTTCAAGCATTGAAGGCAAGAAACCTACGTCATATTAGGATGTATCCTAACAATGTGATAAAGAGGTTATAGAGTAGGTGTTGAAATTCCTACAACAACGGGGTTAAGAATGCAATCCTTAGGAATTTTAGATGTGTCGCCATTGGATGAGGCCGACTCCCTGGAGGCGACGCACCGTGTCACGCCGACTTGGGGTGCGGCAAGGCGAAGAGGGACTCATATCGGACAACCAGATATCTGAAGTGCTCTCGAGATGACGTCTACTGGTCTCCAGCTCGTGGTGACATCCGGTGATGTCACATGGACACATGAACGTTCCGAGGACCACCTCATAGTACAACGACCAAATGATTTATTTAAACGTCACGATCACATCGTTTCCACGGGATGTCCATGCCGCACGTCAGCCACGACGTGACATCACCATGGTCGTGACAACACATCTCCGGTCAAATGCATATACTCCATCTGTCTTTAAACCGCTATCTCAATCCCGTGCCAGCGGGACCAACTGGTCAAACCGATGAAACTATACACAGACCCTCGCCGCATACGTGATTGCGTGGATCACACGTTCGTTGGGAGACCCCAAGAGGAAGGTATGATGCAGTGTAGCAGCAGTTTCCCTCAGTATGAAACCAAGGTTTAATCGAACCAGTAGGAGCAAGAAATCACTTCTGAAGGTTGTTGGTGGCGCCGTTTACGATCACCAACGTGGAATCTGCACACAACACAATCAAACTACTTTGCCCCAACGAAACAGTGAGGTTGTCAATCTCACCGGCTTGCTGAAAACAAAGGATTAAACGTATGGTGTGGAAAACAGTAGTAAATTGCAGAGAATGAAAAGGAACAATGTTTGCAGTTGGTTGTATTATCAGTGTAAAAGAATGGACCGGGGTCCACAGTTCACTAGTGGTGTCTCTCCATAAAAGATAACTAACATGCTGGGTGAACAAATTACAGCTGGGCAATTGACAAAATATTGAGCGCATGACAATGCATATATATGACATGATGATTACTATGATATTCATGTGGGCATTACGACAAAATACATAGACCGTTATCCAACAGCGTCTATGACTAATAATCCACCGCCAGGTTGTCATACCGAGTTCCCCGTTGGTATTAAGTTGCAAGCAACGGATAATTGCATTAAGTAATGTGCGTAATGTAAACAAATGCATTAGACCTAACGGCGCACCCTTAAGCTAAGCATCGGTTATTTTATCCCTAGTGGCAACAGCACATCCACAATCTTAGAAGTTATTGTCACTCTCCCAGATTACCGGAGGCATGAACCCACTATCTAGCATAAATACTCACTCTTGGAGTTACAAGCATCTACTTGGCCAAAGCATCTACTAGTAACGGAAAGCATGCAAGATCATAAATAACATATAAGATAGATTGATAATCAACTTGACATAGTATTCAATATTCATCGGATCCCAGCAAACACAACATGTAGCATTACAATAAGATGATCTTGATCATGATAGGCAGCTCACAAGATCTAAACATGATAGCATAAAGTGGAGAGACAACCATCTAGCTACTGCCATGGACCCGTAGTCCAAGGATGAACTACTCACGCATCACTCCGGAGGCAGGCATGGTGATGTAGAGCCCTCCGGTGATGATTCCCCTCTCCGGCAGGGTGCCGGGAAGAGCTTCTGAACCCTCCCGAGCTAGGGTTGACGGCGGCGGCGTCTCTGGAACTTTTCGTGGATAATGGCTCGGGTATTTAGGGTTTTCGCGTCGGGAAGAATAAATAGGCGAAAGGGCGGCGGCTGCAGCCACGAGGGCCCCACACCACCCCACGGCGCGGCAGGGGGGCCCGCGCGGCCCCATGGTGTGGGTGCCACGTGGCCCTCCTCCGTCTCTCCTCTGGACTCCGTCTTCGTGTTGGAAAAATAGGAGGTTCTGTCCAAGTTTCGTCCAATTCCGAGAATATTTCCAGACTAGCTTTTCTGGAATACAAAAACAGCAGAAAACAGGAACTGGCACTGTGGCATCTTGTTAATAGGTTAGTCCCAGAAAATGCATAAAAATGCTATGAAGTGTATATAAAACATGTAACAATTGGTATAATATCAACATGGAACATCAGAAATTATAGATACGTTTGAGACGTATCAAGCATCCCCAAGCTTAGTTCTACTCGTCCTCGAGTAGGTAAAACGATAAAAACAAAATAATTTCTGAGGTGACATGCTACAATCATAATCTTGATCAAATAATATGTAAAGCACATGTTATGAATGAAGTGATCCAGGTCAATGGTCTATAGTTTGCTAGCAAGTAGATAATGAGCAAACAACTGAATCATATAAGCAAAAACTTTTCATGAATAGTACTTTCGAGACAAGCATCAAAGAGTTTTGCATAAGAGTTAACTCATAAAGCAATAGATTCTAAGTAAAAGGTATTTAACCAACACAAAGGAAGATTTAAGTTTCAGCAATTGCTTTCAACTTTCAACATATATATCTCATGGATATTTGTCAACACAAAGCATATAATAAGTGCAATATACAGCATATAAAAATTGTTGCACCAAAGTTGACACTAGTGTTTGCTTCTAAGATAGAAAGAAGTAGGAAACTGACTCAACATAAAAGTAAAAGAAAGGCCCTTCGCAGAGGGAAGCAGGGATTAAATCATGTGCTAGAGCTTTTTAAGTTTTTGAAATCATATAGAGAGTAAAAATAAGTTTTGAGAGGTGTTTGTTAATTGTCAACGAATCAGAAAATGGAAAGTACAATATGACCCCTGCCAACCAGACTTTTAAGAGCGGCTCCCATGAAGGACGTTATTTCTACCAGCAAGGCAGATCATCCCTCTTTCTCTTTTGTTTACACATGCAGATATTTCACTGTTTGTCATTGCTTGACTGATAAATCAGGGCAAAAATGTGAAGAGAATTAAGCGGTTAAAGTTGTAATTAATTGGGACTGGGCACCCCATTTGCCAGCTCTTTTTGCAAAATTAATGGATAAGCGGATGTATATGCCGCTAGTCCGGTGGTAAAGTCTGTTTGACAGTTGACATAAAGACATCCACCCCGTCCTCATGAGCTTGGTAAACATTGACACAAAATAGGAGTAATAATTTTGAATAGTTTAAAGGTAGCACATGAAAAATTTACTTGGAATGGCAAGGAAATACCACATATAGGTAGTTATGGTGGACACAGATGGCATGGATTTTGGCTCAAGGTTTTGGATGCACGAGAAGCATTCCCTCTCAGTACAGAGTTTAGGCTAGCAAGGTTATTTGAAGCAAACACAGGATATCAACCGACACAGCAAGGCTTATATGAAAACATATTGCAAGCATTATAAGACTCTACACTGTCTTCCTTGTTAACCAAACCCTTTTACTAGAAAATATCTAGACCTTAGAGATACCAATCATGCAAACCAAATTTCAACGAGCTTTACGGTAGTTCTTCATTAATAGGTTTTAACTACATGATACAAAAGCTTAAACATGAACTACTTGATAACTCAAAACAATTGACAAGTATCAAATTATCCAATACAATGATCTACAAGAATATGTAAGCTTTTTCCATTATACCATCTACCACATGCAACATTTTCTGTTCCAACCAAACACCAATCAATTTATTTCAACATAAACTCTCCAAACAATTATAAGTGAAGCAAGAGAGTACTTTCTTTAAAAGAACTAACAGCTCTGAATAAGAGATGCATGCAAAACAGGAGCTAAAAGCATAGCAATAGCTAGATAAGAATACTCAACAAGTATAAGTGAAGAATAGGAGTATTCATATGAAAAAGCGGAGCGTGTCTCTCTCCCAATCAAGAATGCTGGGGTCCAATCAAGTTGACCATAAGAAAAATAAAATACTGAAAATAAAAGCACACAGACGCTCCAAGTAAAGCACATATGATGTGAAAGAATTAAAATATAGTTTCACTAGAGATGACCTGATAAGTTGCTGATGAAGAAGGGGATGCCTTGGGCATCCCCAAGCTTAGACGCTTGAGTCTTCTTGAAATATGCTGGGGTGATCCATGGGAGCATCCCCAAGCTTAAGCTCTTCACTCTTCTTGATCACATTATATCATCCTTCTCTCTTGACCCTTGAAAACTTCCGCCACACCAAACTCAAAGTAATTCTCATTAGAGGGTTAGTGCACAATCAAAAACTCACATGTTCTATAAGGACACAAACATGACCGTTACTTTTAACATTAGCTACTGCCACTGATGTTATGTGAAGCTCTTCACCCTAAAAAAGAATTCCACTCAACACTAGTAAAAGAGAGAATGCGAAAAATAAAAGACAGAATCTGTCTAAACAGAACAGTCCGCAAAGACGAATTTTTTCGAGGCACTTACGTTGCTCAGATCGAAAAACTTTAAACTAACGAAAGATGCGTACATATCTGAGGATCACGCACAAAAATTGCAGATTTAAATAATTTTTCTGTGATTTTACAGAATTAAAACGGTGAACAGCAGAAATCTGTTCCTGCGCAGAAATCCAAATCTAGCATCATCTTCCTATTAGAGGCAATACTTGGCACAACAATGCGATAAAATAAAGATACAAAGGAATTGTTACAGAAGTAAACAACTCCTTGACTCAAAAAAAAAGAAAAATTGCAGAAATAAAATAATGGGTTGTCTCCCATAAGCGCTTTTCTTTAACGCCTTTCAGCTAGGCGCAGAAAGTAAGAATCAAGTGTTTCCAAGTGATGAAGCATCAACAATCTTACGCTTAGCTCTCTTACCCTTACCCTTATCTTTAGGAAATACTTGGTTACACATAGGTGAAGAGGCGAAATTCATAGTGCCTTGGCCCACATCTATTATTGCTCCAAAGCGTTTCAACAGAGATCTTCCAAGCGTAATTTGTCCTACTCCTGCACATTCAATGACAAGATAATCAATAGATATTGTTATCCCCAGGAGTTTTGTAAATACTCCTTCGGCTACTCCTCTTGGTAATTTAATAGTATTATCACCCAAAATTATACAATCTTCGCATTTGGAAAGCTCCCAAAGATTTAAGGAATAAAAATATCCTTGGGCATTAAACAGAATTCAGACATAATATCACAGCGAGCATGAAAAGTTTCACCATTGATAACAACTTTTACTGAGGGAACCCATCCCGATGGTTCAAAATTTACTGGCACATTATCATAGTGTTCACAAATTTGATTATACCCTTCTTTTAGACCAGATATGTTTGTTTCAAGAGTGTTAAGTCTATCACTTATGCTTGTCAAAGCCAAATCAATTTTACTGATTGGAGGGCTAGAAATTGTAATCATTTTTTTATAGCATTAAAAGCTTGATCCCCATCATAACGAAGGAAATCTCCTCCTACCACAGCATCTAAAGCATATCTGTAGCAAAGAACAAGACCAAAATAAAAGCTACTAAGAAGCAGGCTTAAAGTCATTTTAGGTTCAGTTTTAGCATAGACTCAAAAATTCTAGACCAAGCATCTTTAAAACTCTCCTCACTCCCTTGCTTACACTGAGGGTTGTGCCTGTGTTAAGGCATCAATCGGGTGTTGCGTTGCCGATGATCCATTCCGAGCAACGCCTGCCAAAGGTTTTGGCCGGGGATTGGTAAATCCGTAACCTCCGTTGTATCGCTTAACCGGTGACACACAGCATCACTGTATAACAGTCGGGTCGGGGCGCCACAAGTTGGTATCAGAGCAGTACTGCCTGTAGGAAACCTTCTACTGGTCGACGTTGAGTCTAGTGTTTGTGAAAATATTTTAACCTAAAAATGAGCTGTGAAAACCATCTTAGGATTCTTTTTTACTCCTTATCTGGTTACTCTCTAATCTCGGAGCAATCTTAACTCAATTTGACTTAAAGGTTTTACTTCTCATCTGTTACTTCAAAATTAGGAGAAACGGGTTTGGGTTCTACCTTTAGTGTTATGTGTCACGTTGCTCCCGCTGCGTTACAAACCAAAATCCTCAGTATCGTTGGGTTTAACCCAAGGACTTGAACAGAAGGTCTCGGATTGTGCCAACTAGAGTGTGTTGAATCACATGGTTTCTTAACTATCTGAGACCCACGCTAGTAGTACATGATGCTGATCTTTGACCCGAGTTCTATCTTGTTGATTCCTTTTCACAAAGTATTATCGTCCCTAGTCTGTGTACTTGAGAAGACGCTAATGCTATTGTTTTAACCATTCGGAGAGCAAATTGATCAGCTGTTAGTGAAGGATTTCATCCAGCCTAGCAGTTCACCATGGGGTTGTCCGGTACTCTTTGTCAAGAAGAGGGATTCTACCGTGCCTCGTCTAGTCTCTAACTATCGACCGTTGAATGCGGTGACAATCAAGAACAAGTATCCTATTCCCCGGATCAATGATCTGTTGGATCAGTAGCTGGTGCAACAGTATTCTCCAAGATGGATCTGAGGTCAGAATACCATCAGATCAAGATCAGAAAGGAGGATATTCCAAAGACGGCATTTGTTACTCGCTATGGCTCATATGAGTATACCGTCATGTCCTTTGGTCTCACAAATGCTCCAGCTACTTTCATGAGGCTCATGAACTCCATCTTCATGGATTATCTCGACAAGTTTGTCGTCATTTACATTGATGACATCCTCGTTTATTCCAAAACCGATGAAGAGCATGCTGAACATCTTCGGTTGGTTCTGACACGACTTCGAGAACACCGCCTCTATGCCAAGTTCTCCAAGTATGAGTTTTGGTTGGATAATCTTGTCTTCCTTGGTCATGTGATATCCGCTAATGGTGTGGCTGTCATTCCCGACAAGATTCAGTCCATTTTGGATAGGAAAACTCCAATGTCAGTCAAGGACATTCGTAGCTTTCTCGGATTGGCAGGTTATTACCGCCGATTCATCGAGGTTTCTCCAAGATAGCCAAGGCTCTGACTGACCTTCTCAAGAAGGACAGAAAGTTCGTATGGACGGCCGAAGCTGAAGAGAGCTTCAAAACACTGAAAGCCAAACTCACGTCCGCTCCTGTGCTTGTCCTGCGGACACAAGCAAGGATTTCGTCGTCTTCTGTGACGCCTCTCTGCAAGGCTTGGGCTGTGTGCTAATGCAAGATGGCCATGTGGTGGCGTATGCTTCCCACCAATTGAAGCCGCATGAGCACAATTACCCAACTCATGATCTAGAACTTGCCGCGTGGTTTATGCTTTGAAGCAGTGGAGACCATACCTATTTGGTAACCGTTGCGAGATCTTCTCGGATCACAAGAGTCTGAAGTACCTCTTCACCCAGCCGGATTTAAATCTCAGACAAAGGCGTTGGTTGGAGTTAATCAAGGACTATGATGTGAGTCTGAACTATCAACCCGGCAAAGCAAACGTCGTGGCTGACGCGCTTAGTCGGAAGTCCTATTGCAACAATCTGATGATTGAAAAGGCCCAACCTGCCCTCCATGAAGAGTTCTCTCGTTTGAACTTAGAAATGGTTCCCTCTGGCTACCTTGCAAATCTGGAGATTAAATCTACCCTTGTAGACCAGATTAAGGAAGCTCAAACCCGTGACAAGGGTATTCTAAAAATCAAGGAGAACATTGCTAGCGGGAAGGCCAAATGTTTTTCTGTCAATGAATCCGGAGTTGTTTATTTTGGTGACCGCTTGGTAGTGCCAAAGAAACGAAAATTGAGGGAGCTCATCCTACAAGAAGCTCATGAATCACCTCTCTCTATTCATCCCGGGAGTACCAAAATGTACCAAGACCTTCGACCACAATTCTGGTGGACTCGGATGAAACGAGAAATTGCCAAGTATGTTGCTGAATGCGACACATGTCGACGGGTAAAGGCTGAACATCAAAGGCCTGCCGGCACTCTCCACCCTATTGCAGTTCCCGAGTGGAAATGGGATGAAATTGGTATGGACTTCATCACCGGGTTTCCCAGATCTCAAAAGGGCAACAATGCAATATGGGTAATCATTGATCGACTGTCCAAGGTTGCTCACTTCCTACCAGTCCGCGATGATATACGGGCAAGTCAACTTGCTGACTTATATTTGGCTCGTATTGTTCCATTGCATGGGTCCCTCTGAGGATCATATCGGACCGTGGAAGTATCTTTGTATCCAAATTTTGGCAGAGTTTCCAAACTGCTATGGGGTCCCGTCTCAACTTCAGCACCGCCTACCACCCCCAGACGGATGGTCAGACCGAAAGAGTGAACCAAGTTCTGGAAGACATGCTTCGGGCATGTGTAATCTCTTTTGGCAAGGGTTGGGAAAAGTATCTCCCTTTCGCGGAGTTCTCCTACAACAATAGCTATCAAGCTAGTCTGGGCATGGCTCCATTTGAGGTTCTCTATGGAAGAAAATGCCGTACCCCGCTGAATTGGTCCGAGACCGGAGAGAGAGCACTCTTTGGTCCGGATGTGATCAATGAAGCTGAGGAGAAGGTTAGAATCATTAGAGAGAATCTGAAGATCGCTCAGTCTAGGCAGAAGAGCTACTATGATAAGCACCATCAGGAAATTCACTACGAAATTGGTGATAAAGCTTATCTCCGCGTCTCTCCCCTTCGTGGCGTTCGCCGCTTCGGTATCAAAGGGAAATTGGCCCCTCGCTATGTTGGCCCTTTCACCGTTCTGACCAAGCGGGGAGATCTTTCTTATAAGTTGGAGTTGCCGGTCATCTTCCCAAATGTACATGATGTGTTTCATGTCTCCCAACTTCGCTGGTGTTTCAAAGATCCTATCCATGGGGTCAATCATGAGGAGCTAGATCTCCAGGAAGATCTTACTTATCGCGAGCATCCTATTCGTGTCCTGGACGAAGCCGAAAGAAGACCCGTAACAAGACTACCAAGTTCCTCAAAGTTCAATGGTCTCACCATTCCGAGGAAGAAGCAACTTGGGAAAGAGAGTCTAGTCTTCGTGAGGAGTATCCCGACTTCTTTTCGCAACCTTAGAATCTCGGGACGAGATTCCTGTAAGGGGGGTAGAATTGTAACAGCCCAAAGTTTGTGAACCTAAAATGTGAACCAAATTTTCACTTTTGCATTTCATACATGCATGATGGCATCATTTGTTTAAGTGCTCAAGTTGAAACAAAGATTTGGAGAACATGTTGAAACAACGGGAAACAAAAGCAATAATTGCTTTCAAACAACTTAAACACAAATGAGTTTGTTGTGACAAAACCAACTCAACTAAACTTCCATATTTGTCAAGGAAGTTCCAAGAGTTCAAAATATTATTTTGCATTTGCTCTAAAAATTTCCAAAGGAGCAACCTCTTTGAATTAGCAAAATGCCCTATTTTAATCCCAAGGAACAAATGTTGTTCCAAACTTTTTATTTTGCAACCCCAATTTTTGTGGTGCTTCTACATGCTGTTGGGAGGCCACAAGAATTTTCTCAAATTTTTATAAAATGTTTTGGTGCCTAAATTAAATCAGTGAATGCTGCTGGATTTAAAAAGAAACAGAAAAGGACTTGTTTGTGATGGCAGCAAAAGTTCTAGGGGGGTTTGTGCGAAAACTTCATCTCCTTCCTCTGTAGCGACCGAGGCCGCCGTGCTCGCGTCGCACTCGCTCGCTGTCCTGCACCAGCTCGACGCCGGGGCCCCCTCTCTGCCTCCACACGCGAGGAGAAGAAGAGCACCCCGAGTCCACGCTGCTCCCCACCCCTCGCTTGCCTGCTTCCTCTCCCCCTACTGTCCTCCCCATGGCCGAAGCTCCGCTCGATCCCGCCGTGCTCGTCGCCGCCGTTTGAAGCTCCTCCGAGCCAATCGAAGCCCACCACCAGCTCGCCGTGACCTCCTCTCCCTTCTCGTGGAAGGAATCGACCGGGGAAGCTGTACAGCGACCGTGCCGTCCGAGTTCTTCTCCGACCACGCGCCGCTCCGCCGTGCGATTTCCGTCGCTCCGGTCCACCGCCGACCACGCCGTCTCCTTCCGCATGCTCAGGGTGAGCTCCCCGTGCCGTAGCACCCCTTCCCCTTGCTCTAGCCTCACCGTAGTCGCCGTAGCCGCCGTAGCCGTCGCCTCCGTCGCCGTAGCTCGCCTCGCTCACGCGCCCGGTCGTGGAACCGGCATAGCCGGGCTGATGGACGTTCTTCTCTGGCCCATAGCCGGTCCAGGAGCCGGCCCAAACCGGGCTGGAAACCGGACTCCTCTGGAACTAGGCCGACCTGCCAACCGGCCCAACCGGCTGGAGGCCGGGTTGACTGTTTTTTTTAATGTTCCTTTTTCCATTTCCTCCCCCTTTTGCGCATGCTTCCCGCTTCCCCTCGCGCATTAGGGATATTGACTCCGATGATTCGACTACTTCATCCCTCTCTCTCGAATTCGTGTAATTAAAATATTGTTGTTGTTAAAAATAATTTAATTAAAATCACATAATTAAAAGAGGAAATTTACAAAAGTAATAACTTTTTATCGGGACCTCAGAAAAATGTGTTCGATATGCCAAAATGTTCAGAAAAACGTGATTTATCCAGAATCATCATCATCATGCATAATTGATCACAATTACAATAATGTACTTTTAGTAGTATTAGAATCATTAAGTTTTAATATGGGGTTTATTCCAAATAATGCAATAAATATAACGGGGCCCCATTTAACTTGTTGGTCATGATCAATGCTTTTAGGGTGCATTTAAAATGTCATGCCATCATGTGTTTGCGCATTGCATATGTTAAGCATGTGTGGTGTTTGATTGTTCCCTTCCGGTGTTGTTTGTGCATCGGTAGATCAAGGAGCTGAAGTGCCACCCCCGTATCGTGACGATCCCTACTACCAGTCGTATCAACAAGGCAAGCGTAATCCCCCTCTGAGCATATCTTATCCTATTTTCCGCAAATATTTTCTCCACTGTAATATTGCATGCGGTTCCAAATGTCAATTTTATTGGATAGAGTATCCTATAGTTGCATTAAGTTTCCATGCCATTACCTGTTTTCCCCTCCTATTATCCATAGGCTTGTATTGTTGGCCTGAGGTAATTATCTATGCTATGTTGATGCTTAGCCATGCTTAGTAAATACTTGGCTGTACGATGGATGGTTCATGTTGGAAACAGGTGATGAAATGTTCGGATGTTGGTGGAGAATTGTGGTGACAGGTAATAAAATGCTTAAATGTGGGGATGAGCGGCCACTTTGGTATGGTGGTGCTTTGTCTCGTTCTCGCCGCCTAGGTGCGAGTTCTTTACCTCTTGAACCAAGACTGAGCGTGCAACCATGCGTGAGGCCTATGCATTCGCAGTGCAGGAACCCTCATAGACTAAATAACTCGGGCGGGACTAGCCAGGGTCCTCTAGTTCGAGCTTCCATTTGCGCGTGCGTGATGATGGTGGTATGAACTGGGATGAGGATTGTGGTGTTAGGAAAATAAGTGGCCGTGGGGCAGGGTGTTGGAGGCACTCGTGTCCTGCCGCCACTGATGATCCTGGAAAGTCCTTAACGAGGGAGAAGTCGACACCGCTCCCACCCAGCCGGCTTTCCAAGGAAGAGAGCTAATGCGCAGGTAATGGGCCGGACGGTACGCGTGGCAAACATTGTACACCCCTGCAGGTAAATCTTTTCGAAAAGTCGTGTCCACGGTTATGGACGACTTGGGAAAGGACGATAAGACCATAGAATAACTTGAACGGAATGATTAAAACTGGGTACTAAAGGTACCACTCAGGAATGCAAGGTTGACTTCCTCGAGGGTGATTCGGGGAGGTGCCTTTGTAGAACAGGTATAGTGGTTGATGATGGCTGGTGTTGAGAAAGGTGATCAAAGAAAAGAGTTACTTCTTATCTCTTTTAAAAATACTCTGAATAGTCGATGTCATTGAGTTATGTTTTTATTAAATAAAATCAGCTTTATGCAAAACAGCCATAAAACTTTGAAAGCCTCATCGAGCTAAAGCTCTATATATAATCTTGCGAGTTCGTCGAACTCAACGTCGTTTGTTTTGTTTCAGAGGAGGACTTCACCGACCTCGAAGGTGGGTTCTTTGTGGACGTAGAAGAGTAGTCTGGGGTTCCCAGGTGGCAGCTTGGAACATCCCGGAACAGCTGGCGCTGGATGTTTATTTGTAGGCCTCTTAGGCCATATTTTGGATCTTGTTGTTTAGAACAACCTAATTCGCTTCCGCATGTTGTAATGTTGGGTCCGTGACCTCTGGTTGTAATTTGCTATCTTTCTCTATTATAAGAGTTGAACTATAATGCTTTCTGTCGTATAGTCTGTGATGTGCTAGTTGTTCCACAAGTCTTGATCTCTCTATTATACATTGAGGGTTGTGCCTGTGTTAAGGCATCAATCGGGGTGTTGCGTTGCCGATGATCCATTCCGAGCAACGCCTGCCAAAGGTTTTGGCCGGGGATTGGTAAACCCGTAACCTCCGGTTGTATCGCTTAACCGGTGACACACAGCATCACTGTATAATAGTCGGGTCGGGGCGCCACATCCGGAGGGCGAAACTCGTCTCCCCTCCTGGTCCAACACCACCTTCGTGCCTACCGAGGCACTGAAATCAAAGCCTCGCGACTCGGCCACGGCTTTCATTAATGAGTCGCTGATTAAGGTCCGCGCCTTAATAGGTCATGGTCTTACTGGCCTTGATCTTCTTTCTTGCTGGACCAAATGGCGCATCCAGCCCGTGAGTCCACGACAACGATCCTTCCTTGAATGCACTGGCACCTCTGCTGATGTCGATCGCATCAAGGCTGCGGACTGGACGCCTGAGGATTGGGTGGAATTCGTCACCCGCGTGACCGAGGAGAAAGACATCTCCTTTGATAAGGTGGGGCTTGCCCCTTTTAGTGTTAACAACAAGCCTTTTGAGGTAACTTCTTTTCCCTGTCTTTTTGCCTTTGTAGTTGAGTCGCATTCCTTTCTTAATACTGCGACTTATATTTTCCTGATCCAGGCTGATGAGAATTACTGGTTGCTGCCTGCGACCGACGCCGGCACTGCTGCTCCCAAGCGTGCCACAAGAAAGAAGTTGCTGCCCGCTCTAGAGGGCAACGAAATTGCTGGCATCCCCTCTGTCGCCACTGCGGCCTCAGAAGGTGAAGAGACTGAACTGGACGAGGATGACAGTCCAGTGCCAGCCGCGAGTTCTGCTGCCGCGGCTGGCCCAACTCCCCGCAGAGCCTCCAAGAGGCTATCTCGTGAGGAGCCAGAGCTTGATGCTCTGGAAAATCCTGAGGCCACGAAGCGTCGCAAGCCTGCTACGGGCGCGACCTCCTCCGCTGCCAGGCGTGTGTACAAAGCCACCGCCTCAGCTGAAGAAGACATGGGTCCCCATTCTGGTAATTTCTGCTGTCTTGACATCTTGACTGCTTATTCTTTTTCCTCTACTGACACGCAAACTTCTGCTCGTAGATTCTGGGATCCAAGGCCCGTCATCGCCGTCAAGTGACGACCTTATGGCCTCTGTGAAGATGGCTCCAGAGTTAGTGACTTTCCTTGCGCTTATAACACTTTTATTCTGGTTTATGTGCTTCTTCTTCACACAATGCCCTTGTTTTTTGCAGAAGTGCGGTTAAATCCGCGACTGAGCCTGGAGTCGTTTCTGAAACCGCGGTTGAGCCGCGCTTATCACCTGCGGCTCATACCGCCATGGTGGAGGGCGTGGCCACCACTGATGACTTGGCTACGGCCTCTGTTCTTGACACAGCTGCCCAAGAGGTGGCTCTGGAGGACAGAACGGATCTCCTTAGTATCCAAACGTGGAGAAGGTCAACCCTTCCTCCATAGCTGCAATGGCCAAGGATGCTGACGCGCCGCTGATTGAGTCGCCAGCGGCTGATAGCCAGCGGTCGCCAGTCTGCGTGCTGAGGTCGCTTCCTCCTCCTCCATGAGCCGTGCTGAGAAACTGTCAGAGGCCATCATTGCCTCAAATGACCAGCAAGCCGCGGAGCTCCGCAAGGCGCTATCTGATCTGTCTGCGGCTTACAAGGTAAACTTCTGTCTCCACTTATCTGTCTCTAGCCCCCAAGGATCAAGTTTCTTTTTTGACTGTAAAGGGAGACTTGATACTTTTCTTTTAGCTGTTGATATGTACGTACTAGCTGATGTGCTCTTTGTAGGAGGAACTACGTTCCGTAACAGCCGCAAGACTCGCCTTGGAAAAACAGTTGGGGAGACTCCTTCTGAACTGGAGAGGCTGCGCGAGCTCCTTGGCCAGCGTGACGCTGAGCTGAAGAAGAGGGAAACCAGGATGGGCGAGCTGTCTGATGAGAGCTTTAAGTTATCTGAACAAGCCAAAGCCACTGAGCTGCGGCTTAAGAAGGTTGAAGAAAAGTTCCAAGAGAGGGTCCAGCAGCTGGACCTCCAAATCAATGCTCAGAAAACGCCATTGCTCAAGCCAACGAGGACGCAAGGCTCAAGGCTGTTGCAATTGGCGACCTTGAGAAAAAATTGGCAAAAGTTTCTGATGCCCATAACCTTGTCCACGCCAAAGTTTGTATCATGACCCAAGAGTTGGCTGGTATGTGTTGCGACTTGCCTGTATCGTGGTATCTGACCACCTTCTTTTTGTATGTAACTGGGCTAACTGGCGGACATCTTGTTGCAGGTGAGGATTCTGCACTTCAGCGTGCGACCACTCAAGAACAGCTGAATAACATCCGCGAATTTACGCGGAGGACTTGTGATGCCATGAAATCGCTGTCTAACTGTCTGCTGCCGACCAAGCCAGTCCCCGGTGATTCTGAAGGCTTGCTGAAAAGACTACTTAAGGCGCCTCAGTTCTTTTTGGACTGGAAGGAGTCCTCAGCTCGCACCGGTGCGGCTCATGTTCTTGCTTTGGCCAAGACATACTATCCCTCTTTTGATGCTGCCAAGGTTGCACAAGGCAGGCCCTCGAAGAAGGTGGATGGCACCGAGCTGACGGCCTCAGAATATGCGGCGACTTGGAAGAACATGCGCGGCCATGCGACTGAGCTGGTGGAGGGGATAGATCTTGCGTCCTATCTGGGCAAGTATAATGCAGATGGAAGCAGATGGGAGAAGTTACCCGCTCCATCATCCAGTGCGGTGAACCCGCAGGAAAAGAACCCTTCACCGGGTGTGTCCAGCTTTGCAGCCCCAAGCCCGCAACGGAGAAGCCGTCCGACGAACCTGCGACTGCTCCTTCTGGCAAGCCTGGTAAGCCGCCAGTTCCTCCTGCGCACAAGCCAAAATCAGGGCGCAAGTGAAAAAACAATGTGTTGATGAATTTAGCCCTTAGTGGCTTGTAATAATTTGTTAGCATTATGTATGTCAAAGACAATGTTATGGTTGTGTAAGTACTCTCAGCAGTACATGTTTCGACCAATAGGCTGGTCCTTATGATTTATCTCGGTTTTTCCTCACTTAGGCCCTTGCGCGGCTCAGTATTTCCCAGGTAAAAAGTGCGTGTTCAGGGTCGAGAGCGGCCATGATAGGCGATCAAACTCGATTGACGCCGCACCCCCAGTACTTTGGCCGCATAGTGCAAGTCGCATCCAAGAGAGGTTGAGTATAATCACGATAAATGCCACTCGTTTGGCGATCCCAAGGTAATAGGCCGCGCTAAAAAGCTGCCGCGCCCCCAAGGAACCAATGATTAAAAAATAAAAGACTGACAACTCAATTGGTAGTTTGAGATGCTTTATTTCAAAATCATTATATGATACATAGGGTCGGTCGCGCCTAGGTGGCGACCAGAAATGATGCTTGGGTCGGTTGCGCCTAGGTGGCAACCAGAAATGGGTCGATCGCGCCTGAGTGGCGATCAGAAGTGATACAGAGGGTCGGTCGCGCCTAGGTGGCGACCAGAAATGATGCTTGGGTCGGTTGCGCCTAGGTGGCAACCAGAAATGGGTCGATCGCGCCTGAGTGGCGATCAGAAGTGATACATGGGTCGGTCGCGCCTGGGTGGCGACCAGAGGTGATACATGGGTCGGTCGCGCCTGGGTGGCGACCAGAAATGAAGTTGTTCAGCCCTGAGTGGCCAGCTTGATGACGTGAACCCTTGGTGGTTTTGTTGCGGCTGCTGATGGCAGCTCGCAATGCCTGGGATGTGTCCTTATTGGCAATGGCCTGTAGCCCTTGACTTCCTTGCCTCCCTTGCGGCCGTAATCTGAAGTCGCAAGTCAGGTAGGTGCCTCTTGGCCTCCACGATGTCATCAAAATTCTCCTGCGACTCGCGCATGGGTGCGCTCTCTGCGATGCAAGCTGCTCTGGCCATGGCCTTGTCGCCTTCTTCGCATTCTTGAGCTATTCTTCTGTCGCCATTAATGGTGATGACTCCCCTGGGGCCTGGCATTTTAAGCTTCAGGTACACATAGCACGGCCTAGCCATAAACTTTGCGAATGCTTCCCTGCCAAACAGCGCATGATATGGGCTCTGGAAATCTACAACCTCGAACCAGATATACTCGCTTCTGAAGTTGCTTTGTGTCCCAAAGGCGACCTCCAAGTTGATTCGCCCCAATGGCTGAGCTGATATGCCTGGCACGACACCGTGAAACGTTGTTCTTGATGGGTGTAGCTGCTTTTCTTGGAGGTTCATTCTTTTGAAGGTTTCGTAGTATAATATATTGATGCTGCTGCCTCCGTCCATCAGCACTTTGCCCAACTTGTATCCTGCGACTTGAGGGGTGACCACCAGCGCGAGTTTGCCCTCTTCATTTATTTCTCCTGGGTGGTCCTCGCGGCTCCAAACTACTGGCTGCTCGGACCACTTTAGCCACTGAGGTACGGCTGGTACTATGGCGTTAACAGCCTGATTGCGTCGTCGTAGCTTTTGCTCCCTCCTTGAGGTATTGACCACAATGGTGTGATACTGACCCAACTGTTTTGGGAACTGTGGCTGATCTGGCTGTGGATTTGGGACAGCGTTGTTGCTGTTGTTGCCTCCGCCGTGGTTACCTCCCTCATTGTTTTGATGATTGTTGTTTGTGTTGAGTGGTTGCCCATCCTTCCACTTTTTGTAATGATAGCACTGTGCCTTTGTGTGGTTGGGTGGCTTCCCATCTTTTCCTATATGGATGTCGCAGGGGCGGTTAAAACCTCTTCCAAGTTAACTGGGTGAAAATTCCTTCCTCTGCCGCTGCTTTGCTTGTACCGAGTGTTCGTATTTGCGACTAACCCCGAGTTTCCTTCCTCGTTTTTGCGCTTGTTATAACTCGCATTAGCATTGCTAGCTTGCTGTTGTTGAGGCTTGCTACTGGCCTTCTTTCCTTGCCAGTATTTTCCTCTTCCTCCCCATCAGATGCGTCCCTGGTTTTATCCGAGCTAGCATACTTGTTGGCCGCCGCCATTACCTCGCTTAGGCTCTTGACTTTGTCCTTCATGCGACCTAGTTTGTGGACCAGCGGCTCAAACTTGCAATTTTTCTCCATGACAAGGACTGCTGAACTGGGTGGTATGTTGTCTGAGGAATGTATGATTTCTGCGACCCTTCTCATCCAGTGGCGACTCGACTCACCTTCCTTCTGTACACAACGCTCAAGGTCCTCTATACTGCAGAGTTGCTTGCATGTTCCTTGGAAATTCTTGATAAAAGCTTCCTTCATCTCATCCCAAGAGTTTATTGAATTTGGCGGCAAGTTCTGCAGCCATATGTGAGCTGCGCCTTCTAACATCATGTTTAGGTACCGTGCGCAGATCTCTTCGGATGCGTTTAGGATGCTCATGCCCATCTCGTAATTGTTGAGCCAAGTAACAGGGTCCATGCTTGCGTTGTAGTTGGCGACCTTGCGAGGTCCTTTGAAATCTGCAGGAAACGGTTCAGACCTGATTCTTTCGCTGAAACAGACTGGGCCTTTGAGTCGCGACGATAGATTGGATGAAGCTGGCCTTCCCATTGGATTAGCCGCCGCGCGGCTGCACAACTTCTACGGGTTGAACTTGCTGAGGTTGATTTTGAGCCGCAGGTTGATTTTCCCTTTGTCGCCTAGCCGAACTTGAAGTCGCAACGTGCGGCGACTCCGCGTGGATGCTTCTTTCCGCCGTTGCTCTGCTATTGTAGGGGGTGGAGTGCAGCCGTCCCGCGTGTTCGGACATGTTTGCCTGCTGTATTACCGCTGTGCTCAGCATCTCAATGGCGCGCCGCGCCTCTCTGTCCATTGGTGTGTTTCCTGCTGGCGCTAACCTGGCCAAGATGTTCGTAGCCGCAAAGAGATTCTCCACTGGGCTAACATAATGTCCTTGCGGCGTGTGGAACCTTTGAGGCTGCTGTGGCGGCTGCTGAACAAAGGTTGGCTGCGGCAATGGCGGGGGCATGATGGCCCTGTTGTTAGCTTGTACTATGGCCCTTGATCCAGGTGTTTCCGCTGCTCTTGGTGCTGCGAAGGACGGAACCGCTGGTACAACTGATGGTACAGCGATCGCTTGAACCGCTGGCGCGGCTAATGGTGCCACGGACCGCATAACCATGGCAGACGGTGCCATGTGTGTGGGTACCGCGACTGATGGTTGTGCGACTCCTGACCATGCGACCGGGCACTGTGTTGGTGGCGACTGACGGGATCGCGTTGGGTGGTGCCACGGTTACCGGCGTTTCAACCGCGGGAACCGCGATTGTTGGTCCAGCGGTAGGCGATTGGAACAGCTCCATAGGATTTACTGTTCCTGGCTGCAGGCGACTCGCATGGCGTCTGTGTGGCAAGGTGGCCTGTACTCCTTGCAAAGTATTGGTGTCCTCGATGAGTCGCTGTTGCTCCTGTTGGAGGCGGTTCCTCGCGCGCCAGCCTGGCTCTCTCATCTGCGATTCTCTGGACTTCATCATATAGCCCGATCCTGGTAGCCTCCAATTCTGTCACTCTAGCGGCCGCGTTAACCGCGGATATTGGCGTGAGCAACACACTTCCCTGTGGCAGCGTGACCGCTGCGTCGGGGGCTACCCTCGACCCTGATTCCGGGGCGCAACTCCGGGTGGAGTTTCTGTTTGCGACTCCTGAGGCCGCGACTCCTGGCGTTAACGCAGCGGATGCCGCGACTCCTGATGCGTCTGGCGCGGCTTGTTCTGTTCTTCTGGCGGCGTGGGGGCTAAGCTGCCTGGTGGCATGCCCAGCCTTCGTCCGCTTATGTGGTCCTGTAGACCCCTTCCATGTGCCGATCTTCTACAGAGGGCGAGTCGCCATCCATAGGGCCTCCGCATAGCCTTTCCTCGAGGACATACTCAATGGATTGGCCTTCTTCGTCTTCAAGAGGTAGCGACTCGTAGTTGATAGATTCTTCTTCTTGGTCCACCGTTACCGCGACTCCTTCTTCTGAGTCGCCATGTTGCGATGGATCTTCTGACTCGCCGCCAATGAAGCCGACGAAGACATGGACAGATCCAAACGGGATGATGTGGCCGGTTTCTAAGTAATCTGCTTCCGGCCCCCAGCTTGAATCGTCAATGAGGGGTGTGCCATTGACCGTGATGATACGGCCAAACAAGATCTTCAGCTCCTTTCATGGATCCTGCGCGGAACGTGACGCTCTTGACCGCAGGCCCCACGGTGGGCGCCAACTGTCGTGGGTTTGTCACGTCAGGTGCCATAGATGACTTCGTAGGTGTGGGATTACGCGAGTCAAGCATCTCCGAGCTTGGGATCGCAGAACAAAGATCAACACAGATTTACCCAGGTTCGGCCCCCTCAATGTGAGGTAAAAGACCTACTTCCTGCCTACCCTAGATTGGTATTGATATGATAATCGAGGTGTTACAATGGGGGCGATCCGATCTTGTACTCGCCGTATGAGCTAGGGTTTTAGGGCCTGACCCTCTAAGTCCTGCGAGTCCTCTATATACACAGAGGCTCGTCGGGTTACAAAGGAAACTTTCCCCTCAAGGAATATATTAACCGGGACCTATCCGGAGACTGGCTTGCCTCCGTGCCTTCTAGATTCTTCTCCTTGTGGCGGTTAGATGTTGGGCTTGATCCCATGTGGGCTTTTGTCCGTGCGAGTAAAGTAAGTCGCACTGGGCCGCGGGTTAATCCAGAAAGTATTCCCCCGACACATGGCAGAAAAGAAGTTGCGCCACTACTTCCAAGAGCACGCCATCACCGTGGTGAGCACGGCCCCGCTCGGAGACATCATCTGCAACAAGGACGCAACCGGTCGCGTCGCCAAGTGGGCAATCGACCTAGCTCCGCACACGATACACTACCAGCCGAGGAACGCCATCAAATCCCAAGTCCTTGCCGATTTTCTTGTCGACTGGGCAGAAAAGCAATACCTGCCGCCTGTGCCCTACTCCTCGCACTGGCGGCTGCACTTCGACGGCTCCAAAATGTACGAAGGTCTGGGCGCCGGCATCGTCCTCACTTTGCCAAAAGGCAACCGGCTGGATTACGCCGTCCAGATCCACTTCAAGGCCTCCAACAACGTCGCCGAGTACGAAGCACTCGCACACGGCCTCAAGCTCGCCAAGGAAATGAACATCCAGCGCATCCTCTGCTTCGGCGACTCCGACCTCGTCATCCAGCAAACCTCAGGCAATTGGGACGCCAAGGATGCCAACATGGCCGCCTACCGCTTCTTCGTGCAGCACCTCTGCGCCTGCTTCGAAGGATGCGAGTTTCATCACATACCCAGGGCGAACAACAAGATAGCCGACATGCTCGCCAAGCTCGGCTCCACCCGGAGAGCCATCCCACCCGGCGTCTCCCTCGAGCACATCTACAAGCCGTCCATCACGCCGTCGCCCCGAGTCGGATTCTATCGTCATGCCAGCCGACCCCAACGCACCAGCCGGTCTTCCAGACCCGGGGGCTGGAAACCCGGTGGGCGGAGAGGGCCGGCTACGAGGCCCCAGCTGTACCCATCCCCGAGCTCATCGACAAAGAGGGAAACCCGGGGGCTGCTCAGCCACACCCGGGGGCTTCGCAGACAGACCCGTGGGCTGCTCAGCCACACCCGGGGGCTTCACAGCCGGCCTCGCAAGTCGTCCAACTCGCGTTATCGGCGTATTCACCGTCCACGCAATACCTTCATGGGCGCAGCCAATCCTCGACTTCCTCGCACAAGGCACGCTTCCAAGTGACGAAGTTTTAGCAAGACAAATCTCGCGCCGCTCCAAGGCCTACACCATCATCAACAACGAGCTCTACAAGCGCAGCACAACCGGCATCTTCCAGCGCTGTGTAGAGCCAGACGAAGGACGCCGGCTGCTAGAGGACATCCACAAGGGCGAGTGCGGTCATCATGCTTCGTCGAGAGCAATCGCTTCAAAATCTCTGCGCTATGGATTCTTCTGGCCAACTTCTCTAGACGACGCCGAGCAGATGGTCCGCGCCTGCAATGGCTGCCAACGCTTCAGCAAGCAGAAACACACACCGGCTGTAGCCCTGCGCACCATCCCCATCACCTGGCCATTCGCCGTATGGGGACTCGACATGGTCGGCCCCTTCAAGACGGCGCGGAGCGGCATGACCCACCTCCTGGTAGCGGTGGACAAGTTCACCAAGTGGATCGAGGCGAAGCCGATCAAGAAATTAGATGGCCAGACGGTCATCACCTTCTTTCGAGACATCATCTACCGCTACGGCTACCCCCACAGTATCATCACCGACAATGGCACTTCTGCGGCGAGAAGGGCATCCGGCTAGACCTCGCCTCGGTGGCCCATCCCCAGTCAAACGGCCAAGTGGAGAAATCAAACGGCGTAATCCTGGCCGGCATCCGGCCCCGGCTGGTGGACCCACTGGAACGAACACCCGGCTGCTGGCTGGAGGAACTACCACACATGCTCTAGAGCCTCGGGACCACCCCCAACCACTCCACCGGCTACACGCCATTCTTCCTCGTCTACGGCGCCGAAGCTGTCCTACCGGCTGACATCGAGTTCGACTCCCCCAGGAGCATCCTCTACACCCAAGAGGAAGCCAAAAGAGCAAAGGAAGACGGGATGGACCTTCTCGAAGAAGCACGCGAGCTGGCCTTGTCCAGATCGGCTATCTATCAGCAAAACTTGCGCCGCTACCACAGCCGGAAGGTGCACCCGGTCGCATTCCACGAGGGCGACCTCGTCGTCCGGTGGATCCAAGACTCCAAGGACCGGCACAAGCTGTCCTCCCCTTGGGAGGGCCCCTTCCTCATCAGCAAGGCACTAAGCAACAACGCATATTACCTCACCGATGTGCGCGAAGAAAAGAAGAACAAGCCGTTCACCCGTACGAGGAAACGGAGCGTCCGTGGAACGCAGAGCTCCTTCGTCCTTTCTATTCTTAGAGACAAAAGTGTAACACCTTGTACCCCGTCATGGAACTAGTTGGCAACCCCGAGCAGATACTCGGGGGCTGCTGTTGTATCAATTTCAATTCTGTATTTTCATCTTTCCAACTGCGGATAGCCAGTCTGTGTGTCTTACTTATAATAGCATAGTAACGTGCCCGACCCCGACGCCTACTCTCGGATCTGGCTGCAGACCGCAACCCGGCTGACACGTTGGCCAAAAACTGGCTATGAGTCACACGCGAAACGCACTTAAGAAAGACAACCCGCCCGGCACACCGCAGAAAAACCCTGCCTTTGCTCGCCTAAGTCCAGCTTCTCAAGATCTCAGTACCGTGCGCCCACAGCCGGCCCTCTCTTCGGATCCAGCTGCAGAGTCCAGCCGGTAAGAGCAGGGGCCGGTTGCCTGCATGCATGGGAAGGGGCACGGGCGGCAAAACATGGGCGAACTGGCAACTAATCGAATAAAACTGCAAAGTTGAAAATACCAACCCCTTTCGATTTTTCGGACTAACATTTTAACCAAGCTCCGTGTCGTTTTTGCCGGTCAAACCATCAAGCTGAAAGATTTCGCCCGGCTGCCCATGCCAGCCGGGTAGAATCTCAGGGGCTAGTCTACGCCCGGCTGCTCGTGACAGCCAGGCGTAGTCTCAAAGACAAGGACTTGGAAGGATTTTTGCAGATCCGACCCGGTTGGCTGCCCCGGCCGGGCCGAATCTCGGGGGCTAGTGGGAATGAATGGATCGTCGCTCGTCCCCTTCAGCTCGTAGACGAAGCAAACGAAGACAAAAAAAGAGAAACAAAGCAACGAACAGAATCTCCGATTAAACATAGCAAAGATAAAGGAGTCAAGGCTCCACGCAGTTCACGACATCAAGTACGAAGTTTCAACAAGTACGCCCAGCATTCCGGGGACAAATACGAAGTATCAAGCAAGTTCTTAACAGTTACTATCTGGCATCCCGGGGTTTTCACTCTGGCAATTTGGAGGTGCTGGCAACGTCGACGGGCTCAACAGCTTTGCCCTTGCCGGAGTCTTTCGGCTCGCCAATGTTTTCCTCTTCAAGCTCGTCCTCCTCCGACCGGTCGGGGATGAACTCGCTGAAGTTGACAAAGTCGGCGATGGTGCAGGCTGTGTCACGCACGTGGGGCCGCTCGCGCAGCCCCTCGTACGTATCCTTGCCCCGGAAGCCAAGCTGAAGCGTCTGCACGTCCATCTCCGGGTACCAGGAGATCGCCAAGGACAGCGCCCACAAGGCCCCGCCGCGGGCTGCCGAGTCCTGCAGTTCCTCCACCGCAGCCGGTGACTCCGCCAGCCGGCGAGCAAGATCGAAGAAAGCAGCCGGCGGACGGTCCCGAGGCCAGAAGAACTTGCAGACGGCGCTGGCCGCCTGACCAAGGGCTCGGGCATCCTCCCCGATCTGTGCCACCCGGTGTTCCACGCTCGTGTTGCAGCCGACTAAAGACGCCGGAGTAATGGCGACTCCCAAATCCTCAAGCCGGCTCTTCGTGGTCTCCTCCATGACGGCGGGATAGTAACCTGCAACCGGGCAAACCCGTCATGACAAAGCCGCAAGGAAAAACAAATTTCGAGCGATAGTTCGAAGACTCACTCCGGATGGCCCCGTCGATGTGCCATAGTTCACCCTTCTACTCCTCCACGGCCCTCTTCAGCCGGTCGATCTCCTTGAGGTCGTCATCCCATTGCTGGTTGTAACCCCGCGACAGCTCCTCGAAGGCCTTCTTCCTCTCCTCCTGCGCCTTCTCCGCCTACTCCTTGGCCTTGACCAGCTCGGCCGCCTCCGACTACTGCTTCTGGTTCAGCTCCTTGAGGCGCTCAACCTCCTGCGCGAGTTCGCTGAACTTGAGGCTCTCCAGCTATGCGCGCAGCGCCTTGTCGGACTCTGCAAGGCGAAGGAAGACATCAACAACTCGAACCCAACCACGCCCAGAGGAAAACCGGCTGAGAGAAAGCTCACCTTTGACCGCCCCGAGCTCCCTTTCCAGCCGCCGGATCTTCTGGCTCGACTCCTTCCGGGAACTCTGAAGGAAGTAGCTGTCAACACCAAAACTCACACCGGCTGCGCACAACCAGACCCAAACAAGTCAAGACGGCCTACCTCGAGTAGTTCCTGGAAGTCCTCGAACTCCGAGAGCTGAAGCCTCAGCTCCTTCGCGAGATCCCGGGCAAAAGCCTCCGGGGTGTTCGGCCGACGGAGCCCCCCGGCGTTGGCGGTGATCGACGGGTCCGCTGCGATGACCGACTGGGAGGCACCGACCGCAGCTACAGGCGGCATCTTAGTCTGCGCCCTGGTCGTCATCTCCACCACGGCCCGCGCCACCTTCTCCGCCTCCCTCGTCGAGGCGGCGGCCATCTTGGGATCCACCGGCTATTTCCGCGCCTGCACCCTCCTCGGTGGCTGCATCGGCGCCACCATCACCGTGCCCGCCCTGGGGGCGGCTTCATCGCCTCTGCCTCCAGCCGCTGCCTCCGCCCGTCTATCAGGAGGACCTGTCGGCCCCGACTGGCTGTTCGGCAGAGGGAACTGCTCAGCCGGCCCGCTCCCACCGACTGCCTCTTCCAAGCCGGCCCCCACCGCCGGATCGGCAGCCGGCGCTGCTCCGCCTGCCCTGCCCAAGGACTTCGGCGGGCTGCGGAAAAAGCTACACGTATGAACTACCGAAAGCAAAAGAACGTCGAGAATCGAAGGAAATCAAACTCACGCGTTGACGTTGGGGGGAGCGTCCTCTTCTGCCGCTTCTTCATCGGCTCCACCTGATCGGTCGGCGCCACCGGCTGGGCCCGCTTGGGGCACGGGATGGACGGCGACGCCGTGTCCGTCTCGGCGTCCTCCGCCCGGCTGGCGGGTTCAACCGGCTTCGCCTGCTGGGGCCGAGCGGTTGACGATTCTGCACTCTCATCAGAGTCGTGGATGAGAATAATCTCACGGGATTCACTCTCAACAAGCTGATCGATTGGCTCACCCGGCTTACCCCTGAGCAGCCGGCGCGACGTCCCTTTCCGCTGCTTCCTCCTTGGCCGGCTGGTGGGCCCCAGGCTCGTGCGAGTTCGGGGTCAGATCCGGCTCGTACTCGGGGCCGTCTGGCCCATCCTCCAACAGCTGGATCGGGAAGAGCAGCATAGCCGAAACAAAACACTCAAGAACGCAGGAATAACGAAGCAGGAGTCAACCCACAAGCTCGAGCTGCTAAAGATCATACCTGCGGCGGCGGGTGGTCGCGATCGTAAGGAGCGACCGAGAAGCCCCACTCCTTCGGGATGCGCTCCTTGGCCACGTGCCAGAGCTAGGCGTCCAGGGTCTCCGGCCGGTAGTTCTTTGTCGACACCCGGGTGGGGTCGTACCGGCCAGACATCTGGCAGATCTTGTGCGACCTCGCCTGAAGAGGCATGACCCGACACCAGAGCCAGCATAGGGCGAGGTCCTTCGCCAAGAGCTCCGCCTCGGCCAACTCCTTCAGCCGGGCTTCCAGCTTATCCACCGCGGCCTTGTCGCCGCGGTACCTCAAGCCCCAGTTCTTCTTCGTCGGAGCAGCGGGAGAGAAGGGCGGCAGGTTGATATGGTCCTCGTCTGTCTGGTTGCAGATGTAGAAGTACGTCCGCTGCCAGTCCTTGACAGTCTCCACGGTCTTCACAGGCGGCAACGAGGTGTCGGATCGTTTGTAGATCACGACGCAACCGCAGTCGACGAACACGCCCTTCTGGCCGGGCTTGAACCGGCTGCGGAAGTGATACAGCCGGCAGAAGAGGTCAAGGTTGGGCCAGATGCCCAGGTAGCCCTCGCACAACGCCACGAAGGAACTCAACTGCGCGATGGAGTTGGCCCCGAGGTGATGCGGCTGCAAGCCAAAGAAAACAAGAAACTCACGGAAGAATGGGCTCGCCTTGAGCCCGAATCCCCACTCCATGTGGTCCGCGAAGACCACCCACTCATCCGAACATGGCGCTGGAACCCTCTCGTCCTCGCCAGCAACCCGCGCCTCCACCGTCCCCGTCCCCGAGATGTAGTCGTCATCCCAGAACTTCGGCAGTTCGTCCACCTTCACGCACGATCCCCGCCAGTCGCCGTCACCCTCTCCGGCCATCTCGTGGTCCAGCGCGATGGAGGAGGCCTTCCTCGACACCAGCGTTGAGCCGCGGTGACCCGTGGTCGCCGTCGCAATCTTCGCTTCAAGGAGAAGAAGAATCCGCGGCCGGAAGAAGAGCGCCGAGGGGGTCCTCTCCGTCGCCGGCGGTGAGCAGCAGCGGTCTTCGGTCGTCGGTGCCAGCGCTCGATGCGGGTAGCAAAGGCGAAGCACGAGGAGAAGTGGAGCGGCGGCGGCGAGATTTGGAGATGGGAGGAGGCGAATCCTTTTCCCCGAAGCCGACGCCACTACTCGCGCCACGTGGCGCACGACCGCCGATCGTGGGCAGCGGTTTCCACCCGCAGAAGATCCGCAACCGTCTCCCCCGCCCCAGAAGATCCAGCACGGAAGCCGAGGAGGCCGCCTCGACTGCTGGCCGCCGCAGTGCAGACGGATGGGACGTGCGGACGTCATCGCCCACGTCAGCGCTCGTGGGCGGATCAGTGGAGCCCCCGACGCATCGCATTCCAGCCGGGCCGACACTTTGGCTTCGTCCCAGCCGGACTAATCCTCCCAGTTCGGTTTTCTGCGGAACGCAAGATCTCATCTACATCGGCTAATTGAAGCACTCAATCGAAGAACTCAAGGCATCTTCTGATGAACACGCAGAAGCCTTATTTGCCGTAGCCGGCCGCAAGGCCCAAACGTGTTCGGGGGCTAGTGATGTGGGGATAAACCCCGGGTGGCAAAAGCCCCTCCCCAAAAGTGACCCTTTCAAGGCGAAATTGGGGCCAAGGAACCAGCCGGGATCGCCTGCCCCAAGGGCAGCCGCCCCCGCCTGCCTCCTCCAGCCAGGCCGCCTACCCAAGCACAGCCGGCTTCCACTCTCCTTCGCGCCCAGGCCGCTTGCCCCGAGTGCAGCCGGCCCGACCGAGTACTTCAGCCGGGGATGCCGCACATCGACCGCAGGTCCCTGGTCAACCGGCGGCATAGGATTCCTTGGCGTGAACCACAAGGCGATGAAGACACAAGACATACCGCAAGATTCAAGCCACCCACGTCAACTTACTCGAAGGAGCAATTTGACAGGACCCGCCAGCATAGGATTCCTGCGCCGGCTGGCCGCCCACCCCGATCCGGCCGGACCTATGGAGGCTAGCCTGCGGCCCTACGCCTCCAATGGTCCCTAGGCGGCCGGGATCCAGGGTCAAAGCTCTCCCATTGGACAGCGGATGCCAGGCCGTGGAGAACAAGCCAGCCGCCGCGAGGATCCGCGAGAGACACTGACTAGATTGATGTGACCGGCTGACTAGACCAGCTGGCCCCACCTGTACGGCCAGGCCTATATAAGGCCGTCCGGCGCCCCACTTAGGGGGGACTTGATACCTCATCTTCTTTCACCCCTAGAGAGAGTTGAACAACAGCCATGAACGGCTTCCCGAACAGCTCGAGGAGCAACTCTGTATTATGCCCACCCATAGTCGAGAGATCAGGCATGAGTAGGGGTTTTACCTCCACTGTGAGGGCCCTGAACCTGGGTACATCGTGTCACCGTGCCAGCGCGCAATCCCGCCTTCGGATGCCAATGCTGCAGATCGCTGCTCCCACTCTCCCACTCAAGCTACCCCATGTAGCACTGCCGTGTCCGATAGCACGTCAATATAAACCCCCACCCCCTCGTATTTGGAGACACACAAGTTGACGCAAGTCCTCTCAAGTTTAGATCTCTTCTAGTTGGTTTAGAGGATTCCTCTCCAATTAGATTAGATCTAATCTCTCTCTCTCTCTCTCTCTCTCTCTCTCTCTCTCTCTCTCTCTCTCTCTCTTTCTCATGTGTTGAGATATCCACCTTCATATACACCAGTAGTGCTTCAAGCTTGGACGGCGAAGCCCTGCTGAACCTTTCCCGGCGTACGCATGCAAGCTCTCGGAGGGGTGAAGTGTCAGATCCCGACGGTTGACCCTCACGCTGTTGGATCAAGGTAACAAGGCGAGTAGGAGAGGACGTCAGAATTTCTCTACCAGGCTTGGTTGAGGGAATCAACGACATTCTTCATCAACTACGTCATCAACACTTCTTCCGCGACTTCGGTGTTGGTAACGTATTCCATCTAGATCTTTGAATCTTCATATTCGCATGTATCTTCATAGTAGATCTTGGCAGTTGTTGTGTAGCTATACGGAAAATTTTAATTTAGCATACACGCATCCCAATAGGGTTACTATACTGCCTCGGACCACAAGTTCATCATCTGAGGGATTTAGTATACAGCCTCGCGAAATATACAAATCTAACATCAGTTTTAGGAAGTTCTACATACTAGGGGACATCATAGCGGGCATGACTTCAATCACATCAGCAGCAACAACATCATCACCCCATTGCCCGGAAGAGCACACGATAGTAGGAGTAGTACCACCTCTTCCCGTCTGCCTCAGTCCCGGCAAGATAGGCGACACGCTCCTCTTCATGGTCCATGAGGTAGCTAAGAGCAAGCTGGAGCGTGTTGACCGCCAGAGGATTCTGCACACGCGGTCTGCCGAAGATGATCTTCATCTGGTCATAATTCTCAATTAGCGTGTTGATGAAGCACTCGTCCTTGGAGTGAACATGAAACGATTGAACTGTTATCCCGTGACACATCAAGTAGAGAGTAGGACGAACTGATCGAATAAGCTGAATTGCGAAAGCTTATAGTCACATGCTTGAGGAATGCCGTATCATCCATGTAGAAAGTGGTGGGCTCCTCACGCCCTTCCACACCTTCAGATTGTTCCAAATTGCGGAGATGTGTCCACTGGTACCTCCACTTCCTAAGATGATTGTACAACTATGTGGTGGTCACCATGGAGCCACAGAATAGGAGAACATCTTTGCAAATCTTCTCCAAACTCTTGTCTTTGATGCCCTGTCAATATCGAGCCCATCCTTGACGAGCTCGGCCCTAGTGAGGACGAACATGGGCAAAGCAGCTAGCCACTTCATTGGTGCCCCGTTCTTAGCCCTTTGCAGTGCTAGGAACCCATCAGGTGCCTTTGCCCTTTGCTGTGCGACGAACACATCAGACGCCGGAATGTGTCGCAACAGCTTCGTGGGCAAAGGCAGCACAGACGTAGAGGAAAGATCAGGGTCCTAACAGATTGAAGAACACATACGAAGCGCATCAAGAGCTAAGCATGTGACTACTAGTCAAAGAACTACCGCATCAGTAGCTAAGTATGGACTGCAAGATAAAAGAACTACCGCACTAAGAGCTACGCATGACATACAAGATCAAATAACCACTGCATCAGGAGCTAAGCATAGACTACAAGATCAAAGAACTACCACATACTACTCAGATCTACCAGATACTTCCACATACTACCACATACTACTCCGATCTACCAGATACCATCACATAGTACCACAAACTACCAGATCTAGGGTACCAACGGAGGAGGGGACTTACACTGAAGCTATAAACAGCCAGGGAAGCAACAGAGGAGGAGTTGGAGGACGACATATCGGAGTCGAGGACAAAGACGGTTTGCCGCCGATGACCAAGCTCCGACCGCCGGAGGAGTAGCCGCCGCTCCTCTGTGGAAAACCTGCAAAGGGTTGAGCTTGAAGAGAGGGGGGGGGGGGAATGGAAGCGGGAGTTCCGATGGGGAGGTGGAGGGGGCGAAATAGGCAAGCAAAATTGAAGGGCGGTGACCGAAATTTGTCCCGCCGCTTTTTCGCCTGCGTGCGAGCTCGCGCGAGCTCGTGCCATCTCCGAGGATGGATGAACTCGGCTCCATGCTCCCATTCCCTGCACGAGGAACAGGGCACTCGAGGGTGGCTCATCGGAAACGACCGATTCGGCCGTTCCTATCGGGTCTGGCCCGAGGCCGCTTTAAGGTTCGTGCGGTGTAGGACGCGAGCCGGGCCAGGGAACCAAATGACCAAAATTTGCATCCCCAGGGCCTAGTTGGGGACTAGGTGGGCTACCAAACACGCCCCAAACACACTCGGGTTTGGAACTTTGTACCGACCTGGAGGCTGCAGCAGTACGCGGTGCGGGCCGTCGGCCTGCAGGAGGGGAATCCGGGGGGGGGGGGATCCCAGCCCAGATGGCTTTCAGCCTTCGGCTGTTTCCTCCCACGCGCACGAGATGGGCCTTGGCCAATTCCACGAAATGCACTGGAGGTGCATGAACCGGCCGGGGCAATGGAGTTTGGTCTGGCTGCTGGTAGTGCAGTAGATCGCAGCCCAACACAGCTTGTCTCCGGCCATGTCTCGGCGAAGTGCACGGCAAGGTGTATTTGGATATTTTTTGATCAAGAAATATATTTAATATCATAAAATATCAATTACACTTTGCCTCTGCACCAATTATATGCACGAAGACACCGCCACAGTGAGTAATCACTCGCATTAATAATAATCTAATCACCACCAAAGACATCACCTGGACTATAAAAGAGGTTTCAGCAACGTCACCAAGAAGTAGGGTTGAAAATGGAACGGAAACATGCTTTATCGTTTTCATTTCTGTTTTCTTGCCGGAATCATAAACAGAATCGGAGACACTGGAAACGAATACGAAAGTGGAAATACCCGGAAATGAATACGGTACGGAAAAGGGATAGATACGATATGAAAACGAGCATTTGTCGGAACATAATACCAGTATAATATGTTGGTCTGCACCCAAAAGATACACATAAATACATAGCTAACAAGACAAACAATTGTGCACAACCTCAACCAGCGACAGTTGAACATAAAGTGCCACACACATAGTTTAACATTTCGACAACCACGAAAGTTTACAAAAATAGTTTCATGTGGACACTAAGACACTCATTATTCTTAAACAAATATTTTAGAAACATTTATCCTACAAGAGCAATAAAGCACCACATATGCTTTAGCAACACATCAATTCAATTCCATCTCGCCTTCATCAGAGTCCTTCTCCCTGGTCTTGCATGATTACATCTTGTATGTAACCAGTGTGTACGCGCCTATGCGGAAACTTTCCATATTCGTTTCCGTTTCCTTCAGAATATGGTATATCGTTTCCTTTGTCGTTTTCATTTTAGAATATTCCTTTTCCATTTCGTTTCCGTATTTTTTTTTTATTTTTTGCTCTTTGGTTCCTTTTTCTACGGAAATAACCGGAAAGTGTCCTTACCATTTTCAACCCTACCAAGAAGGGAACAATGCACAATTTTTATGGTTGCCATATCAAAGACATTAAGTTTTCAACTTGGAGTAAGTTTGAGTTCTCAAAACAACGCCTTAAACAAGATCATCGTCATGTACAACCAATAAAGTGAGAACTTGGATTTTCATCATGAAAATCAAGACTCGGTACTCAAGAAGCACCACCAAAAATGAGATCCTCTAGTGCTGCCGCCCCCCACTTGCCGAGGTGCTGCTGCAAGTCACCAAAAACCAGGCACACAAGTATCATGCCCGGACAAGAAACAATGCCCCGCAGGCCAAATCCATACAACAGCCTGTGCAGCGTAGTCTTCATTGCATCCAATACACCCCTCCGGAATAACTTCAATTCCTCCAACCTCAGCGTGTGCCGTTGCAGGTTGATTCTTGATTCGTATGTCTCGGTCGGCGTCCTACGAAATTTCCCTCCCATTGTACTCCTCCCCCTTTCTGTCATTGCTGCAAAACACTCGGGGTCTGAGGCCCCTTTACAGTGAAATTCAGACTCTCAACATTCAAACACATATTTTCTTAACTGAATACACTTGTCAATCGAGCTTTCATTCTTCCAATCATATCAGTTACTAACTTCACATGATGAAATCTGTTACTAGCTAGTTAAATCAATACTGAACACGGCAACAGTACAGAGTCAGACTATACACTAGTTTCAGTAGACTCGATCGAGTCAAAAGACTCACAACCTGGAGAGGACCACACCTATCTGGACGCTCTTGACCTCCTCCCTCTCCATAGACTCGGTGACGAGCTGCGTGTACTCGTGGAAGAGCGCGTCGACGATGTGCGGGCCGAAATGGTGGCTCAGCATGGACTCCTGGATGGCCCTGATCGCCATGGACACCGTCCTGCCGTCCTCCTTGGCGTCTCCGCTGCTGCTCAGGTTGACCTCGTACGTCTGCACGTAGTCGAGGCTGAACGACCCTTCCAGCCGCACCTCCACCTCGATCTCCGCCAACGACGGCGCGTAGAACGGCACGTTGTACGCGTCCACCTTGTCCTGCTCAACCAGCCCCTGTGACACGAGTGCGGCGAATGACTGGGAGAGGAGCTCCCACAGGAAGGTTGTCCTCTTGTCGACGCAGTCGTCGGTTTGCCGGCCGAGCATGGCCAGAACCATCCGGCCGCCGGGGAAGACCTCGGCGGCGCGCGACTTGAGGAAGAGGCTGAAGTCTCTCTGGAACTGCCGACGGTAGGCCACTGACACGGCGAGAGGGCTCGTGCTTGATATGTACATCTTCCCCTTGTTGATCGGCATGTTCGTCTCGTCAAAAAGGCCTGAAGGGACCTGAAATTGTTGTGACAAAAACAACAGTTAGCCTCTAATCAAAACACAGGCCTGGCCGCCTGGATTTTCTTTCTTGCATTCGCAATGTAACAGTGTCAGTGAAGTAGTACCTGAGAGAGCCAGTGCAAACTGGAGCAGGAGCAGATGAAGTGCACGCTCGTCCTCGGGAACAACCTCCCGTAAAAGGACCCGGGGACGCCGGACAGGAACACCATCGGCCGGCCCCACTCGTCGGACTTGGCGGCGGACTTGAGCCTGTCGGTGAACTCCGGCAGGCTGAAGAAGATGGTGTTAAAGTCGTTCGTCGGGAGGTCGTTTAGGAGCACCGAGAACTCCGGTGGCGGCTGCGACGACCGGCAGCTGATTTGCCGATGCTCCCGATGATGTCCTCCACCAGGCAGAGCGCGTTCGGGCCCGAGGAGCACCCGAGGTCGGCCACGGTGAACCTCTCCGGCATCTGTGAAATGTACACGTCCGTTGCAGAGTTGATGATCAAGCTCTTCAGAGTGTCCATGCCCCTCTTCTGCAAACATTGTAACATGTTCAGAATGCATCTCAGAAGATAATATATATAACTGATCGAAAATGGCTATGTGATTATTACTCAAAAAAAAATGGCTATGTTATTTATAAGGTGACTCGGTTTGCTCACCTGAAGTGAAGAGTTCTGCGCGTAGCTGTTCTCGTCGAGGCCTTCTTTCATGTGGAGGATGGTCTCCACGTTCATGAAAGGGAGCTTGTCCGAGCAGTGCACCAATGAAGAAGCCATTGCCGGTCACTAGTGGTACTGGACTAGCTCTCAAGAATTGATGCCTTCTTCCTGTGGTCATGTTGTATATATACACGGTAGGACTCTGCATGGTTAATTATGTGTAATACATAATATATTCTGCACAAAATGTAATACTACGATCTATCCTGGCCAGTGTATGTATATTTCCATTGGCAACAAAAAGAGCTACAACGTATCTCTAGCTACTGGCAGTTACATCGTAGGTGTAAATAATATTCCCGAGGCATCTGTTTAGGCTGCTTTATGCTATGCAAACAAAGCGGCCGTGATATGTCTAACTTATCCTTTTTGGCTCGGTTTGGAGTGACCAGATTCAGATAAAGTACATTACCGTGAGGCTTTAAGTACATGGTCTCGGATTCGTTGTTATCAAATCATGCATGGTGCCAGATTTACTTCCAGGTGAAAGAATCAAAACGAAAGTGTGAAGAGAATGCTACAAGAAATAAATGTGCTGGAACAAAAACCCCATGGGGAAAACTTTTCCCCGCCACCATGTCTTCCTTTCAAAATATATGATGGAAGAACGAAAGAAAATATTTTATGTGCCATGTTCCCTTGCCAACAAGTGGCTGAAAACCCAAGTCAACCGACAACTTTTGTGCTTAATTGGTGCCCTGTCTATACTCCTATACATGCAGAGTCACAGCTCAAGGCACACTTTCCACTTTCTTCAGAGGCATATCCATTCTTTTCCAAGGTAGTAGATTTTGTTCTTGTTCAGAACTAACATTTCCATGTCTAAATAGGCAAATGGATGCAAATCTGTGAAGCCTGCCTCCTTTCCCAATAGACATTTCCCTGTTTAAACAGGCATTTCCATGTTTAAAAGGCATCCCCTCTTTTAAGATTTTGTTTCAGAGACGGAAGGTTCTTGACTTAACACATGCAATGCAAGTGGATAAACACAGACTACGAGAACGAATGCAGGGCATAACGCGTCCTCTATCAGCACAAACCCATGCGGACAGACAATTCTATTCGCACCAGCTAGTGATATGCACATGCCAAATCAAGCAGCAGCCTCTGAAGAACTTACCTTTGGGTTTCAGACAGTATCCTACGGTCGATCCCCTCTCCAAGCTGCTTCGCTTTGCTTCGATATCAGAGAGTTGGCTAGGTTGGGTGGCTTGGCATCTGCAGTGCTCGCAGCTCGGGAATTTATAGGCAGGCAAATGGAATCCGAATAGTCCGGGTTGCGAGAGGCTGCCCCACTTGCGCAAAACTGTACTCATAAAAATGACGACCACCATGCTCGCTTCCACACCGTTGGCTCAAATGACTAGCGAAATATCGCTGAATATGGCTTTGCTACTAGTCTATGGTATTGTTTATTCTTATCGTACATGCAGGGAGCCATGGGTTAGATACGATACGCTACACACAGCTGGTCTCACGATGCGTTCCGTATCATGCATGTAGACTTCTCTGTCTACATTAACAAAGGAAAAGATTCACCAATCTTGCGTTAGTTTATGTGAAGAATCTTCAAAAGCTGTTTGTGGAGGAAGATATTCGAGGCCCATGGGTTCGTGGCGTATCGCGGCGGGACAGGTAGGTGAAAATTTCAGCGATGGTGGGTGGGGGCGGGATGGACCGGCGATCGCCGCTTTTTCATCGTCTTTTCCGTGCGGAAATGTGCGGTTGGCGGAGGAGGGAGGGGTTTTTCTTCTTCTCATCTGGCCGCCCGGTGTTGTTCTTCCGTTGCCTTTCACTTCAGTTGGGTGGTCACAGGTACACGAGATCGAGCATCCGAAGCACGAGAGGTTTGGCCTCGATCGCCAGTGTCGTGTGAGGACGTCTCGTCGGCACATTCCTCGACGACCAGCGCTCTCCTCAAACTTGCCTGTCAAGAGTTGAGTGTGCTGACGAGAGTCTGAGGCTCACGTGAATTGCTTCTCAAATCTAGAGTCTTAGGTACAGTCGCTAACCGAATAAATCCTTTTTCCTTTGGTGAATCTTCTTTCTCTCTTCATTTCCCTGTTGCTTGTCCTAAGCAAAAGCTGGATGAGTTCAGCCGGCCGCCATCAGCATACTTGCAGTCGTTTTCAGGCAGGAAAATGATCTTGAACTGTGGCGCGAATTATATTCGTGAAGCGAGCCAAGTAGTGCAAACACAAGAAAAGGCCTAAACCTTTTTATATTAATCACAGAGTTCAAATCAACGGACTAACATCATATCAGAAAAAGTAAATTATACTACGAAGAAACAAGAATCCTTGTCTGCACTCCGGAAAAGGCGGAGACAAACAATGCGAAATTATGTAACTTGGCTAAGCTTTTACAGTTGAAGCTTAGGCAAAGGGATTTGCACACGTACTGCCAATAGGCATCTCTTTATTTTGCATTTCAGGCAAAGGAGAACAGAGAAAATGCGAATTCTGGTTCTAGCAAATGCCTTAGATGGACACGTCCATTGCTGCAAATGCTTAATGCCCTTTCAGGCTTTGACAGCACATTTAAAATTCTAGATATGGCACTGATTTAATTCGCATTTTCTATCTCTAGATACAATATTTAAGGTATCTATTCGCAACACTTTGTCCCTTCAGGACTGTGCCCAAACTCTGAAAGTTCTGTATCGCTGATTCAACCAGATAGACTGTGAAGTTTTTTTTGCAGAAAGCAAAAATACAGCTGTGCTCGTACAAAGGATGACAAGTACGTGAACACAAAAACACCATACACACATGCACCGCACACACTTAGAGCATCTCTAGCAGATCAGCTAAATTGTCCAAGCCGTAAATAAAGAAAAAAATAATTTTACTGTTTTGGGTGAAAAAATGCCACGGGCCAGATCTCGCAAATCGGCTCGTATCGTTTTTTTTTTTGCGGTAAAACGAAAATCAAGCGCTGATTCCCTCATATAGCCAGTACACACGTCCTATTTTCTTGTTCACCGTATACTCACGCACGCTTGGCGGCAAGACATTTCACCCGCGTCGGGGCAACCTTTCGGCTTACCGCCACATGTGCCTTCTTGGTGGTCAAAATCGGCCACTTTTGGACCGCTGAAGACGAAAAGGCAGCGCCTTGCGGGCCTGCTTCTCCTCCATCTCCAGTATTGACGAGGGTACCTCCTCGAGCGATCGGGATTTCCACCTCGAGCATCACCGACTCACACTAGTATAGAACGACGCTAGTGACCCCCTCTATGGAAACAACAGCGAGAAAATGATGGTAATTCGCGATTTGCCCGTGGCGCCTCCGTGGATCTCACATGGGCTACAGTTATTTAAAAATGTTTGTTACCCATATGTTGCAAACGGAGGTCTGAGTTACCTCCTTTTCCAACGAGTATCGCTATTCTAACGGTGGTTGGTATTGTCCGTTGCTAAAGTCTCGCAGTTCTATATAAAAGCTAGCACTTGGAGAAAACCCTCACTCTCTCACCGCTCTCTCCCCACATCAACACGTGGCGGCGCCACTTGAGGTGAGCTAGATGTGGCAGGGGCCGGCTCCGATGTGGAGAGGCGGAGCCTGGCGCATGGTAGAGGCCGGCACCTCCTCTCGGCCAGATCTGTTGCGGCTAACGGTGCAGCGTGTGGCTGATGCTGGCATAGGGAAGGGGTCGACACCTCCTATCTGGCGAGATCTGTTGCTGTTAGCGGCGCAACGCGTGTGCCAAAGGCCGACACCTCCTCTCCGGCCAGATCTGTTGCTGGGCGCAGCGTGTGGCAGAGGCTATTTGTACAACAGAAGTAAATATAATTACAAACACTTGTTGTTCAAACACTAACTCTACAAACTAGTTCAACAGAGACATTCAAGGTCTAGTGCAATTCACCATCCATCATCTCTCTTATTGCTCTTGATGCGGTTCGTAGATCCCTCACCATTTTTGCACCTGGGACAGAGCATTTCCTGCCATGTTGGACTGCCCTTCATGGTTAGGATCTTATGGTACAACTCGTAGCTCACGTAGCCGTCTATTGATGCGAACTTGAGGTTTACTTCTGAAGGGTTGCGCAATGGAAAACAAAAAAATTCGCTCGTACGCAACAACCAAGATCTATCCATGAAGATGTAATCCACACAAGGGGTTAGATCTAGTAGTTACAAACACCGTAGTGGAAGTTGGCATTTGTCGATGACGTTGTCGATGAAGCCTGATGAAGATTCTCACGACCAACCCTGGTGGTGAGAATGTCACTGATTCCCCCGTTCAAGATCAAACGTATGATCTCTTTACTAGTATCCACGCATCCAGCGCGCCATTCCGCCAGCGCTCTGCTGTTCCAGAACTCGACGCCAACGATGAGAGACAGCCTTTCGGCGTAGTAGTTGTGTTAGATCAAATCAACTAGATTAAATCTATATGAGATGTAGAGAGGGTTCTCAACACATGAGATCTAGAGAGGGGGAGCTTTGGGAGAGGACATCTGTGAGATCCTAGCTCAGGGCTCAATAGGATTGATAGGATACTCATATCAACAAGTTGTAACTTCTTTTCCGGAAGCTCGTCTGAAAAGAACTCCGAGGTTAAGCGTCCTTGGCCCGGAGCAACTTGAGGATGGGTGACCAACCTGGAAGTCCTTCCCGGGTGTGCACGAGTAAGGGCAAAGCGCGCAGAAAAGACTAGTGTTGATCTATCGGGCCAGTCTGGAGATCCTAGAGAGCTAGCAGGGTGATAGACGCCGGCCTGGGGGTGGGCCGGGGTGTTACAACACCTCAAAACCCGAGAGCAAACTTATATTTCTATTGTGTTCTCCCTTGAGGGGAGGGGTGGGTATATATAGGTGGAGGAGGGGGAGGGCTTACTTGAGGAGGGGGGAAACCCTCCCCCTTGGTGTGCCGGCCCTAGGAGGGAGGCGCACCTCCCTCCCAATTCGGCCAGGACTCCTAATCCTGTAGGAGTTTGCGCGATAGAAAACAAAAAATTTCTCTCACATGCGGAAGCAACACTCAAGATCCAATCTAGAAGATGCTAGTAACGGGGAGAGTAGTTCATCATACCCTCGAAGAACACGCGCGTTGAACGTTTATTTCAACGCAGCTCGGTGAAGTTGTTGATGAGGTTCGATCCGATCAGCACCGCAAACGAGCAGCACCTCCGGAGGCTTGCACACGTACAGCTCGATGACGTCTCTCTCTTCTTGATCCAGCAAGCGAGAGGGAGAAGTAGATGGGATCGTTTCCAGCGGCACGACGGCGTGGCGGTGGATATGGTGGAGAGTTTCCCGTGGGCAGGGCTTCGCCAAGCGGTGCGCGGGAGAGAGGAGGAGATGCGGCAGCGATTGGACACCCATGGTGTGCCTCTCTCCTCTCTTATATAGCAAGGGAGCTGCAGCCACTTAATTTCCAAGGTAGTAACCCCTTCTTTAAAGAGTGGTAACCCTCTCTCCTTTAAAAGGTAGTAGCCCCCTCTTTCAAGAGTGGTAACCCCCATTTAAGGGCTGCCCATTGATTGACCACATGGACCAAGGAGGCTGGTCAAATGGACCACCCTTGGTCGTCCGGGATAGGTGGGCCCACAGTGGGACCCTCTGGAACCTTCTAGAACATTCCAACACTCTGTCGAAAAAATCCCGAACTTTTCCAGAACCCTGAAATCAACTTGCCATATATAAATCTTTACCTCCGGACTCTTCCGGAGCTCCTCGTGATGTCTAGGATCTCATCCGAGACTCCGAACAATATTCGGACACCATTAATAAAATTATCCCAGAGCTACTCTAGCGTTACCGAACGTTAAGTGTGTGACCCTACGGGTTCGAGAACATGCAGACATGATCGAGACACCTCTCCGATCAATAACCATTAGAGGGACCAGGATATCCATAATTACTCCCACACATTCAACGAAGATCTTTATCCGTTGAACCACTATGTCGTGGACTACTATAATCTGTGTGCAATTTCCTTTGTCACGCGATATTTTACTTACCCGAGATTTGATCGTCGGTATCGCTATACCTAGTTCAATCTCGTTACCGGTAAGTACTCTTTACTCGTTCCGTAATACAACATTCTCTGTGAATGTGCACTACCAAGTGGGTCTAGAGTATATCTCTCCGAAACACGGAGGGACAAATCCCAGTCTTTATTCATGTAATTCAACAAGTACTTTCAGAGATACCCGTAAGACACCTTTATGATCACCCTGTCACGAAGCGATGGTTGATGTCCCCAAAGTATTCTTTCGGTACCCGGGAATAACATGATCTCATGGTCTAAGAAACAGGATACTTGACAATTAAAGGCATGACAATATAAACTTAATGAAACGATCAATATTGTTATGCTTAGTTGGGTCTGTCCATCACGTCATTCTTATAATGACATGATCCCGTTAATTAATTAACAACTCATGTTCATGGTTAGGAAACCAACCATCATTAATTAACGAGCTAGTCGTAGAGGCTTACTAGGGACGCGGTGTTGTTTGTGCAACCACACATGTATTATGTTTCCGGTTAATACAATTATAGCATGGAAAATAAACATATATCATGAACACGGAAATATGATAGTAACATTTTTATTATTGCCTCTAGGGCATATTTCCAACAAATCCAACTAGGAGTCCACCTGCCATGCATACTTCTCCTATTTTCCTTTTATTTAATTATGGGACTTTCCAAAAGTCCACAAAACAATATTTAGAAATCCTAGGGAGGGGGTGCGCCGGACTAGGTGGGCCTTGGGCCCATACGGCTGGCCCCACCATGTGTGGCGCTGCCCAGGGCACCCAGTGCCCCCTTCTGGCACTTCCCCCCTCCCCGAGTTTTCTCGAAACTCTTCCGGAACCCTATATACCCTTTAAATAATATCATCGATATTATCCAACGATGTTAGAAACATTTTCTAACACTGCGGGACATCTCATTCCCCCTATAAATACCCCGAATAGCATTAGGGTCCTCTCCGGCATTATGTGCCACTCATGATAACTTCTCTGGAACACTTCTAATTGACATCGGAGTTGTTCATGAGACATCGGAATAAATCCAACAACTCTCATAACCCACTACGACTACAAAACACTCTCAATAAAAGATTGACACACCTTAAGCATGTGACCCGGAAGGTTCGGCAATACACAAACATGTTTGGAGTACCTTCCGAACAATAACCAACAGCGGGGCCATGGACACCCGTGATGGCTAATGTGCATTCACGAAGAATGTAAGAACCTTTTATGTTTATCATTACGCTAATCTCTTTACTTCACCATACCAATGATATCATGAGGTGAGACAATGTTTACTATGTCATCAAACCTTTTTAGCACTGCACATATAAAACTTGTACCGATATCATTCTCTTTTCTCATTCATATCTCTAATATCCTTGTGATAAATCACACCGTGTCTTGCCAGACGATTAGTTGATATCGGTGATACAGAGAGGGCCCAGAGTATGTATGTCTCCATCGTCTGGAAGAGTAAGTTCCCATTCTTGAATAATCTCAGCTCCATTACACACTTCAGGATATACCCAATAATCATCGTTTTAATCTCTTGTTACGGTAGACATTTGGTAACGATCAAAGTATAACTGTCAAGATGCCCGGTCACTAGATGTTCTCATGGTACAGGGATATAAGGAAATGAAAACTTCATAATCACTTTGCTAACTTCAACAACAACGGTTCGTGTCTCTTAGCAAGATCATATACTTGGGTCGGTTCGATACTATTGTTATCCTAACAATATACCCTCACAGTTGTTTGAATTTTACAAAGTCCATGATCAGGAAAACATTATCATCACACAACATATGAGCTAATCTTACAGGCTAGATTGGGAACACTTGTTTGTTCATATCTTTTCACGTGCATGTGGGTTTGCTGGTAAGGCTCGAGGAGATAAGGTGATCCTTTATGGCGTCGGTGGGTGGTGTGTTCCAGCATCCCAAGGTGGCTTGGTGCATTGTGCAACCACATATATAGATGATACCTTTGTGGCATTCAGGAAGGACTTCACCGCCACACGTCTCCAACGGATACTAGATTCCTTTGGAAAGTGAACTCCAGGGTAAATCATCGTCTTTGTATGCCTCAGTTATCTCTTAATCGAGCTCCACTACTTATGAATTAACATTGTGATAGCCTTCGTACTTGAAATTATATATCTTGCTATCTCATTGTTGTCTATATTGTTTAGCATAATTGTTTTCGTGCACATAGTTGAGCCTAGTAATTTTAGGTTTTGCGCTTGATAAATTAAACGCTAGTTTTATTCAACATTTATTAAAACCAAAACTATAATTGTTTAAATCCCCTATTCACCCCCTCTGTAGACGACATTCATGTCCTTCACTCTATATGAAAATCAGGGGTGAAGATAAAGTTGGGCAGTGTCGCAATGTTTAGACTCCATGCATTATTGTAATTATGGATTCAAGTGGCCTCGCGAATTCGGTGCGAAGTGAAGGCGAGCTGCATAGTGGCGCCATGACTCCATGCGTCATTGCAATGATGGACTCGAGCGACACCACGACTCAGGGGCTTGGTGAAGGTGAGCCGAGTGTCATCTTGGTGTATCTACATAGATTCACCTTGCATGAAACCTCCTTAGGGCACTTGGTAAGGAAGACGGAGTTCCGGAGACTCGTCGCCTGCTTGATGATGACTTGGCTGAAGTGAGCGCCGAGCTCTCCACCATAGAGGGCTTGTCCCGACCCTTGATGTATGGTCCCGACGTCACCACCATCGCCTCATCTCCAAGTGTAGGTACTTATAGCTAATAAATTAAGAGGAATAAGAAATGTAACATGACTATGAAAGCACTAAAGGCCATCTTTTAAATTTCCATGGGCCCACATGTGACGGCCCATAAGGCTAGCGCTAGATCTAAGATGTTCGAGAGGAAATACAATGACAGAGAGAGGGCCGCCAGACGTCATGTTGATCAATGCTCCGAGATGGAAGATATTCATTTGGAAAACTTTGTGTTTCCCTCGTTCCTGCCACACATATTGGTGAAGAAGACGAGGATGATTATTAGTTAAGTTATGTAGGTTTGCCCGAGTTTGTATAAACCTGGTGTTTTGCTTTATCTCGTTGGTTCTCTCGCACTCATATTTGTTTTCTATGTGTATGGAACACAGAAAGGCATAGGCCAAACACAAAAAAGGGCACAATCAGAGCTCTCGACGGGCATAGTCAATGGTTCATATTTACATACTGAACTGCCTCGATAGTTCGGGTGTTAAACTTCCGATATATACTTGATACAACCTTGGCACAATAAGATATATGAAAATTGTAGGAGCATATGAAAAAGTATATGCCTTGCATTGCTGCAAGTAGAGGTTGATGTTCTTTTTGTGATTTCCCTGTAGTGGCTCACGGTAGGGCTCGGACTAATTGGCGATTGTTAATTTATTATAGTGTTCACCAGGTGCAAGCTACGCCTTTTTTTTAGTGTGACACTATGATTGCAAATTGAAAAGTACTATGCATATATTCAAAGGCACCTCCCCGCTCCATTCAAGTTCCCTTTTGACCAGTGTATAACGACCCTTCGAGCTAAGCCGTCCTTGCATGAATCTGATTACGCGGCCCTAGTTTTCTGGTTTCCACACAACATTCTGTTGGCTCACAATAACAGAGAATATGTTACGACTTTATGCCTATGCATCAATGCATGCGCAGTGGTACTAACATATTAGTACCTTTTTTTTACTGTAACCGGCAGGAGCTCTGCCATTGCATTAATAGAAGAAAGAATTGATCCAGTTTAGAAAGGGAAACTGGACCCAAACCCATACATTGCACGGTTAATTACGGGAACCGGCAAAACACTCAAACCCATACATTAGTACCTTTTTAGGTTGTAGGAACTTGAGCTCTGGATATCTTTCTGTTCTCCGATGTAGGAAACAGGTAAGAGTATGTTGTGGAAATTTTGCAAATAAAGTTTTAACATCCTAGCTAGCAAAAGTAAACAAAAAATCAAGAGATGAACTAAATTTTATCAGGTTCTTAGATGTATGGAGAACTTAAATTAGGTACCATATGTTGACACGGTTGCGGAAAATATTTATCAGATACAAAAGTTTTAAGTGTTCCTAGCAGCTGAACTTGTTTTTTCTAAAAGGTGCTCCTCCAATGTTTTAGTTTTTTCTGATTCACATGTATCTCGACGCATTTTAGTATGTAGATCCACTCAATCAATTCGTATGTAATCCAAATTGAAATATCCAAAACATTTCATAATTTGAAATGGAGGGAGTAATAGTCTATACTGTATATTTCGAAAAAATCCAGCGCGGTTGCGTTGATATAGAGATGCTTGGCCCATATCGATTGAGCTCCTCGCCTAAACAAGTTTCTTAGAACCTGTTACATCGGTTGCATATGCTAAGAAGCCCAGACATTCTATTTGGTGACCTCAGCAGAACTAAGAAGCATATGTCCAAAGTACAATTTGAAACAGGAAGCACTTACTTTATTCGTGAATCGTGACATCAGGCATCCTACGGCCGGGCTACAACATGCCTTTACCACTTGAGAAGAATCAGAATACATACAGCTTCAGTTTTCATGCATGTATTCTGTCGCCACTGTCAGTTAAGTTGGACCATCAACAGAACCTGACATTACAACCACCAGACCGGAGGATTCACAACGTCACGACCTGCATATATCAAATCCGGGTACATGAAATCTGTGGTAAGACATGAGTCAACTCGATCTTGTGACGTCCCGGTATCAGAATCTGAATCTAGGTAACACCCAGTTGTATATGTTTCAGTTTTCACAGCTCAGTGTCGTGAATATGCAACGTTCCATTCAGCTGTCCTGGAAGTCCCTTCACTTCACTGCTCTGGAACAAAACAAAGTGGCTACAGTCATGCCACTAGAAATGGATGGTTTTTAGCATGGTCCCCTTTTCCTTTGTATGTCACGTCAATTCCCTAGTTGGCAGAAATTTGTACAGCCATACAAGTTAACTTCACATAATCAGAAACTGCATCAACCTACGTGAATGTTTTTTGAAGACATGGAGGCTGGATCTGCCCAAGTATATGACTAGGTCCAGTCTACGGGAGGGGCTCCAAAACGTCCATTTGGATGAAGATAGCCCGGATTCAATAGTGTGGAAACTCTCTAGCAACGGAATGCTATTCGGCCAAGTTGGCTTACAAGATGCAATTTCTAGGCCTCACTACCTCCACCATGCCTTCCTTGGTTTGGAAATCTTGGGCACCTCCAAAATACAAGATATTCGCTTGGTTGATCATCCAAAATCGTGTTTGGACAGCGAATAGACTTGAAAAAATAGGATGGCAAAATTGTTGGTTGTGTAAGCTTTGTAACCAAGTCCAAAAATCCGCTGTCCATTTCCTTGTTCATTGCCGCTTCACGCTTCGTGATTGGGAGACTTTAAAGACTTGGTTTGGGTTTCATGATGTTGAGACATCGGTATGGCATAATGAATAGTGTCAAGGATTGGTGGACCGGGATAATTCACAAGAGGGGTGAGACAAGGGGGGCCATGGCCTCGATTGCAATGTTAATTTTGTGGGAAATTTGGAAGGAGAGAAATGCCCGGGTTTTCTGAAACCAAGCAATTACATCTGGCATGCTGGTCACCAAAATTAAATAGGAGGCGGCTCTTTGGTGCCTCGCCGGGGCAAAAGCTTTGTGTAATATTATGCCGCGAGAGTAGGCGTGTAATGTAATCCTCTTGGTCTTGAGGCGGTTTGTAAGACCTCTAAATAACTTCTTCTAATCAATGAAAATGGCAAATCTTTTGCCTTGTTTAAAAAAAAACTAGATTCAGTCTATGGACAAGCGGCTGCGTGTGTACCAATTGGATGCAGTTGTGGTTTATGCTACAGGTTACAGCAACATGAGAACGAGGAAACTCATTGGCACACCATGTTGGTCCAACTATTATCTCGATTACTCACGTCACGTGTTGTCTGTGAACCGTGTGCTATGTGCATGTACACTAGCTCCACAGAACTGGTCCGTTTGGCCGCCTGCCTGACGGCGACCCTGACGTCTCAGGTCAAAACTGGACGCCCAAACAGGAAAAAGGACATGGCGAGCTCGATTTGGAAGCGTCGAATGTGGAGGCAGCAATACCTCCTGTCGCAACAATTTGGACGCCAAATGGCAGAATCGGGCGGGTCTAATCCTACGCATACCAGTGGACTAGATACCGATCAATCAGCCGCTCGAGGAGATGGAGATGGTCGTGTGGCTGGTGCGCGTAGGGTTTGATTGGCTGATCTGACGCCATTAGAGCATGATGGTGTCTCCAGAGATCACAACAGGGTGCCAGGAAAAGCCATGACCGTTCCGGGCATCGACTGTACCAAAGGTATCAGAATATGCACAAGGAAGTGCTTGTTCAGATTGATAACAGACAGGCTTGCGGTCAAACCAGAATTGACTTCCTTCCCTCCTCGTCGCTCCCGCGAGCGGCGGTGGGGAAACCCTAACTTTTCTTCCTCTAGCCACCTTCTCTTCCTCTCCTCCTCCCCGCCGCCGCCGGACGGCGTCTCTGGCCGAAGGCCGAGCGCGGCGGCGGCGGGGTATCTTCTGCTCCCTCGCGCGGGGCTTTGGCGCGGGCCAAGGTGTCAGCTTGGGCGTCGGGCTTCACGAGGGGTACGGCGGCGCGGCCGCTCCGGCGGTTGTGTGGCGGCTTCGCGACGGTGAAGGGGCGCGCCGGTGGTGGCGGTTGCCCGGGACGTGTTCCAGGGCGGCGCAAATCACAGGCGACGCGGCGGCGGCCAGGCTGGGTCGGAGACCTTGGTCGTACAGGGGCGGGCGCGGGGAAGGCAACGTCGGCCAGCGATGGTGGAGAGGTCAGGGTCGGGGATGCACTCAGAAGCGGCGGGCGGTGCTGGCCATGGACGGTGGGACCTCGGCCCAGATCTAGGCCCATTTGGGCCCGATCTGGGTGCTGCGGGACCTGCTGACCTAGGTTTCAGGGGTTCAGAGAGGAACCCATCCCCTGGCCATGCGTGGCTGGGGTGCTAGATCCGGGCCATGGGCCTAGATCCGGCGACTGCCTAACAGACCCTTCTCCGGTACTGTGGTTGCGACGTGCGGGCATGTCACACCCCGCGATCCGAGTGCTGGTCTTGACCTCGACCTCTCCCGTTCGATTTGGTAGAACTGCTGTCCCTTGCCTGCATCTCAACGGGTGCGAGGTCTTGGATGCCGGGCGGCGGCTCCGGAAGGTGGACTGCACGGGCGTTCTGCGGCGAGCGACGTGACGGTGGTGGTGGTCCCTTCCTGGACTAGGTGGCTAGCGGGGAGTGGACGACGGGGGATCCTGGTGCTGGGGGCCTCGGCTCCAGCCCCCAGATCATGGTTTGGGACCCTGACTCGATGACGGGGCGGTCTGAGGTACCGGGTGGGCGAAGGTTTCGGCGAAAGCCTAGCGCTCCGGCGCCGATGGCGGCGATGCCTGCGGGTGTCGTTACCCTCTTGGGGGCGCTGTTGTGCATACCTTCGTTGTATTTTTACTCCGGGTGAAAACCTTGGCCTTCGGTCTCGACATTGGCGGCGTTAGCGTCGTTTCCTTCTTGGGGGCTTTGCGTGGAGTTCCGGTTTCTTTAGGCTTAGTTCCGTTGTCGTCGAGTTTGATTCCCCGGTGCTTTTCTTTTATCTTTGATCTGCTTTGTAAGAGGGTCACCTCATCACTTGTATCAGCCGTTGTGCTTTATTTATAAAGCAGGGCGCAAGCCTATTTCGAGAAACCAGAATTGAATCAGTGTCCTTTCAAGAAGAAGAATATATTTTCCATCTGTAGAAAGGTGAGTATTATTTTCCCACCATTTTGTTAGGTAAAAAAGATGACATAAGCCCTTCAAAAGTGCACCAAACCAAACTTGCAAAGGGTCGCCTACCTCACGATTTTGGTTCGAGAGACGTCTCCGACTCGAGTAGCTAGACTGATACAAGAAGATGCTCTCACCTGACGCATCCAACTTCTCCACGGGCAAAATGGACGCCGCCGGCTGCTGTACGACAGTAGTAGTATTACACGACTTATGAGCAAGTATCCCACTACAGTGCGACTTACAACGGACGGCGTCAGTGGGGTAAGGCAGTCCCAAGTCTGAAGTCTAGCTAGAATCACATACGCCGCCATCTCAAATTGGGCTGCTTTTAGACTCAGGAGTCCGACGGATCAATGCAATCACCATGCATGGGTGCTAGCGTTCTTCAGGCTAGAAATTCAACGTCCAATAATAAACCTAGATGGACAAGATGGAAAGACCTTTTGCAAAGAAACACGGCAGATTCTGTACTGTACAACCCTGCACTTTTGAATCGTACACCCTTGTATTTCTGAACTCAAAAATGTTCCAAGCATCAACAATATACTACTGTAAGTCTAGAATATCAAAGAGGCGGCAAAATGTTTGCCTGCACTTAAGGAACTTTACATCGGCACAAATATAGGCATCCAATTGGCAAGAGGAGTATCTCATCCTTGAGAAATATATACCTGGGAACGTACTCCAGTAATTACAAGCAAAACCTCTTTTTCTGCAAATTAACGTAGGAAAAAAAAGGGGTAACCAAGTCTGAAGTCTAGCTAGAATCACATACACCGCCATCTAAAATTGGGCTGCTTTTAGACTCAGGAGTCGGACGGATCAATGCGATCACCATGCATGGATGCTAGCGGGATCTTCAGGCTAGAAATTTAACTCTCAATAATAAACTTTGATGGACAAGATGGAAAGGCGTTTTGCGAAAAGACACCGCAGATTCTGTACTGTAATCCACTGTATTTCTGAATTATGTAGCGTACACCCTCGTATTGGCAAAATGCTTTCCTACACTTATGTTCGTAATATTTACACAACTTTATATCCGAACAAATATATGCATCCAATTGGCAAGAAGGGTATCTCGTCCTCGAGGAGAAGAGATACCTAGGAACCTACTCCAGCACTTAGAAGCAAAACCTCTTTTTCTGCAAATTAAGGTAGGGAACCAAAATAAGAAATATAAGGGGTAACCATCAAGAACATGCCCCCTTTCAGAACTTACAACCGAGACGAACAAACAATAGACAGAAGCAAACATACCCGAAACTTGATATTGTTTTCTCGTTCAATATATCCAAGCAGCTCGTCCTGCCTTATCAGTGTCTCATAGAGTGCCTGCATATATGAGCATATATGATAGAAACAGAGGCTAATAAAGGGGGAAAAGAATGTAGTACTCAAATGAATGGACAGAAGGCTTGGATTAGGTTGTTTCTCATGCTTGTAGTGGAAATCATGAAATTGGGTAAAAACTGTTAGATGCACTAACAACAAAAGTAGATATAAACTACCCAAATTAAATAGATAGGTACACTTTTTCTTCGAAAGGAGGATGACCCCTGATATCAATAAACATTAATCTATCCAACTGAAGGCAATCTGATAGCATTGCTCGAGTTTAATTAACTGGAGGTACCTTCTTTGTAGAAATCAGCTCAGCTTCCAATGCATCCACACGGCGGACAGCTGAATTGAGCACTTCCTCCTTTTCAAGTGGCATTTGAGATGGCTTTGCTTCAAGTATATGCATCTTCTCCTCCAGTTCATGAAGACGCCTTAAAACATATGGGAGGGTACCATTCTCTGTATATCGAGAAGGAGATGGGCATCGGATCTCTTCCTTAAACTCCACATCTTGAGAAAAGTCCCCACAGTAGTCATCACAGGCAACGGACTGCCTCGAGAACCTTTCAGACACTCTGCTTCCGATAGAACGGACCACCATAAAAAGGCTCATAATTAAAACTGTCAGACAAGTAACAATCTGAGTTCGTAGCACTCCCAGTGTCATAGGAATATTTCTCGAGAAAGAACCTGAGTGAAGCATGCAACATAACTAGTCAATATAAATTCGTTAAACTCATGGTGGAGTTGTTTTAATAACATATTCTAAGTAAGAAACTATGAGCAACGAAATATGTTCCTTACATATGGTTCATTATGGGGTTAGTGTTTCTAATTAGTCTGTACAATCTGAACATAAGTCAAACTAACTTCTCATTAGTGTCAAGCTTAATGCGCTGACCACTATTCCAAAAGATCGATCTAATGGAAAGGGAGGGCAATCCACTTATACACTCAACACCCCTCCTCACATGTGACAGGAAGAGAGAGGCCAACATGTGTAAACGCAGAGGTAGGCGCATGAAGAGAAAGGGGCCTTGTACGTGGATGGAGGGGGCATCAGCAATTTTTAGGAAAATTGTGCCACACAGGACTCGAACTCGAGACCTTGGCTCTGTTACCATGTCAAGCTTCATGAGCTGACCACTATTCCAAAAGACCGATCTAATGGAAAGGGAGGGCAATCCACTTATACACTCAACAATTAGGAAGTATCAGAGTGGTAGAAATACATAAAACCTGAGGTACAAGCCATTGAGGTGGCTCTTGGACTGTTACACGCATCATCCACAAGCTTGTCAACAACAGTGGGGATGCTTTCCTCTACAATACGAGTAGCGCCAGAAGTTGAAGAATGTCCTGGAGATTTTGGCTGCAAGTTGGGAAGATGAATCAATGAGCATACTGACCAAAACCAATTACTAGAAAAAGAATTGAAACAGCAAATTAAGAATCTCGCAGAAACCCGAAGGCACTTCTCCACTTACTATCGTAGTTTTGGATATTAGTCAACTACGGCTTAGTCGACCAACTGGAATTGTAAAATTATATCATAATTTGGCAATAGGACATAGAATTTTCGTAGTTCTAGTGGTAGCATTGGTTCATATCTTGAATTGGATTATGCTTGAAGGGGTATATACTTGCCTCAGGGAGAAGGTTTAAATCAGGGTTCACTGTGGTGTCCACTGGAGCAGCAGGAGACTCTGCTGAGGCATCACTGGATTTTTTCTGATCCAAAAAGAAAACAATATGAAGCTTTGAGTGAAAATTTGAAGGTGATCTAGTCATTTACATGATCCTAACAATGTGTACTTACAGCTGAGTGACGAAGCTTAGTATAATAAACTGCCTTCCTATCGGTGCTTGATGTGGCAAGAATTTGTCGACCAGAGTTTGCTTCACCATTATGGACCCTCTGAAAAAAGGAATATACTTTATGTTAGTGATATAAAACAGGATAGGCAATAATAAGAGTGTGGGGAGGATAAAACCTCTATTATGCTAGGATCCTTCCAAGGACCTTTATCCGATTTTGAGCAACCTCCATTCGCTTCACACCTGCATTTGCCTCCAAGAAAATCTGGCAGTTCACTGAACATGATACTAAAATTATTAGGCAGAAGCTGACCACCAGTATGCATGAACAAATAATTAATATGTTTAAATGAATGAAAGTTTTAATAGTTTGGTACTAACCTCTCATCAATTATTTCAAGCAGCTTATTTTGGTACTTGCTTCCAATAACCTTAATGAGAACGATAGATGACGTAATCATTACATACACTAAGTATTAACACACGTGTTTAATCAATGAACAAAATGGTGTCCTGGAACCACCTAGTGAAAGCAGAATTACAAAATGAACAGGTAAAGTACGTACATGAATCTTAGAAGCAGTTTGTGGATCAAGGAGTGATTTAATCGTGCCCCATAACATCTTGAAGCCCTGCCCAGCATTTATAATGTACAATCGGCACAATGTCTGCAAGAGCATTCAGAATGAGTAGTGGTTAGCTATGTGCAATTTGAAAGAAAAACCGAATGGGCACATAGAGTAAACGATCATTAATTAAGGTTGTAAATTGTGAAAAGAACATTTAAGCAGAATAATTGCATCACCTACCTCAGGATAGTTATCATTGTCAATCTTCTGCAGTCGCATGATTAGTTCCCTTGCATCTTTTGAGAAGTTCTTTATGCCCTGAATTACAAAAAAGAAGCCAATGACTACTATAACCAGATATACTGGAATCAATGAGAGCAAACCTGGTCATAAGAAAACGTACCACCCCTTGCACATCTAAAATAGTAGTAGACGAGTCTATGTGCCTTTTTGCAGCAATGGAGCAAGCTGGGAACCTTATCTGAAAAGATCTCTCGAACTCCTTCACATGATACTTTACATATCGGTCAATAGTTGTTACTTTGACTAGTTTATTGGCATTAACTTTTCCAATGAGTTCTACATAGACAGGCCTTCCCTCTTTATCAACTCCATGGTAAAACTGTGGATAGTACTTCTGAACTTCATTTAACTCGGTGTAGTTGAATTCCTAGAGGATCAAGTCTCGATATTAGAAGTTATGTGAAGCAAGTGACATCACTTGTTCTGTTGGTTCATGTTTCAGTTATGGATTTACCTCTATGTTGTCGACCCCAAATTCATTCCTCCATCTAAGCATTTCTGACCACATATGCTTAGCTTTCTCAATATCAAACTTCCTTGCTTTCAGGAATCTACACAATGAAGGTGCAAGAAGAAACTTCAAGCAATGAGCAAACTGGCGTTTTCTTCTTAGCAGAACTTTTGAAGAAATACTTGTTATTTTAATATAAAGCCAACAAACTGTTATAGTATATGTGGATTGCCTAGACCTTTCCATCAGTTCGGCGACTTTTGATTGCGTAGACTAGTGCGTGAAACTTGACATGGTATCAGAGCCGTGAGGTCTTGGGTTCAAGTCTCGGCTTTCGCAGTTTATTAAAAATTGTTGTGCAATTCTACTAATTGCTGCTTTGGCCCCTCTCTGTCCACGTATAGGCCTCTTCGGTCATACATGAGATTCCTCTTCCTCTATTCACGTGTTGGCCTCCCGAGTTACACGCGAGAGTGGGTGTTACAGTATATGTGGATTGTCTAGCCCTTTCCATAGGTTCGGACTTTTGGTTGCATTGGCTAGTGCATGGAACTTGACACGAACTACATCTTTAATGTACAAATTATAGAAACATTAGGGATTTAAAAACAAATTTCACAAAATTACAGTTTTTATGCAAGTTAAAAGACCAATTTGACTAATTAACATATTGGGACTAACTGTACCACAGAGCCAGAGAAGTGATGCACTTTCACAAATCATGACACTCAAAAACCCTAAATCTGTAGTTTTGTGACACGCTTCTCCCTAAATCAGTAGTCCTGTGGCATTGGTTCTTATATATGTAGTTTTGTGATGGTCTGAATATCAACTCTGTGAAATTTACTCCAAAATATACAATGAACATGTTACTTGTGGATGTTTTTTGCTTGAAGTGCAGGTAATCTACCAAAGAAGAAACCCAAATATGCTTTGAAATGTGATACCTTAGCATCATATGATAATCATCATGACGTTCTGGCAACAAGCCTCCATCAAGCAAGCATCGGCGGAATCTTTCGACAGTTTCCAGCTCTTGCACGTCCCTTATATCCTCTATCGAGGCTATGTTGTCGCTCTTCTTTTTGCTCTTTCTTTTCAATGAATGCCTAAAGTTATTTCCGGCACTGATTGCTCTTTTCTTGAAGGATCCCTTTTTGGTCTTCTTGTCACCTTCTGAGTTATCATCATCGGATTTGATCTCTTCCTTTTCATCATCATGCGCGACGCCCTCAAAACCTGCACCTGCAATATTACCTCAGTGTTCCTTCTCTGACTGAAACAGAAACTGGCAATTGCTGTCGTAGCCAAACCAGTAGGTGAACTGAGCACTGAGTAGTGCTTCACAATGAATTAATTGCCATAACAGTACTAACATAGCAACAGATCACGCAATCAAATACTATCATAATTCGTGAATCGTGATTTCCTATTAACTTTAAAAACTGTACTCGACAGTTTTTAAAGTTGGACACTGCACTCGACAGAAAAGCATCACATACACACAGATGAGACATATAGCCAAAGAATCACAGCGCACTGAATCCAAGATCTTAATTTCAGTTATACAGATTATCTGGCGCGAATTATCTTATTATTATCAACTGTAATTATTCAACTGACGGAAGCAAACCTCACTGCGGCCATAATCTCTCGTGCGAGCACTTGCAGATACCGGTACCAAATCGATGCGCGGAAACGTCCGCGTAGGCACTCGCAACTTGCCACAACATCGAAGAACCAGAAAGGACAACGCGAAGGGGAGAAAACCAAGCAGAAACAGTTCAAGGAAGCAACAACACGGCACTCACTTGGCCTCGCGGACCGGTCGACGGGGCCGGACATCCCTGGCCTTCCTCCCAACCCAAGCTTGATCGTTCCGGTGGATTCCGAGCCCTAAGCCTCGATAATCCCCTGGAGCTGGAGAGCGAGGTTTGCGGCTGATGAACACACGGGGACGAGGAAATGAACGGTGACTTGTTTGAATTTCAGCCCCATATTTTATCAGAGAATAATTTGGGGGAGAGGGGAAAGGAAAGCTTCTGCTTTCCTCTTCTTTCGTCGCGGGGGTGGGACACGGAAGCGCGCTACGTGGGCAATCGATATGGGCTGCCGTTCGTCGACCTGGCGCACGCGGTATATGTCATTGTCGGAGAACAGCGATGGTGTGAATAATGCTGGGTGTTCGGGTTTACCCCAAATTTCGGGGCAGGTAATTCCGGTTATAAAAAAATTGATGCGTGACAATTCAGTTTCGGATTCTACTATATATAAAGGACGGAAGAATCGCAGCCCGTCGTGCAGCCACGTCACCCTTTAAACGAGGATCGTCCGATCGCGCCGTTCGACGGCCCAGATGCGCCTGCCCAGCACGCGGTACTGTAGCAGCGATTTTTGACCAATCAGGCGTTGCCACGTCGTTCCGGTCACTGCCCGTCCAGCCGGTCGCATCCGGTGACCCCGCGCACGAACTTTGGCGCAGCTTTTTTCCAGAAACACCCCGCAAAGGATCGAAATGCAATTTTCGTAAACTCGAGGGATTTTCCTGTAAAATTGCCACGGGTCCATCCCCGTCCTCCTTCTCTCACCCGCGACGGCGGAAGACGCCGGCAGCGCCGACTCGCCGCGCCACGCCAGGGCCCTCCCCGTCCAGATCCACGAGGACGGAGGGCTCCGCCGTCGCCGCCTCCGTCTCCTCCCTGCAAATCGGCCGACGCGCCGCCGCACGGGCGCGGGAATCGCCGCCGAGGCGGCCGCCGCTTCCGCACTCGCCGGCGCCGCTCCGGCGACCCAAAGCGGGCGGCGCCGCCACCCACATGCTCCCCATGTCCGGGCGCGTCGAGCGCCCCCACTCGCGCGTCCGGAAGCGCGGCGTCGCGCCGCCGGCGAGCCCGACACCGCCGCGGCAGCTTCGGAATTTTTTCTTTTTCTTTTTTCCTTTAAAAAAAACTGACATGTGCGACCCACTACCAGTTTTGGAATAACTATTTAAAAAATGCTACAAATTGAAAAATTAATAACTTTTGAATTACACTTCAGAAAAAAACAACTCATACACCAAAAAAAAGGAAAATAAAAGTTTTATAGCTAACAAATTTGAAATAAATGTTTAAAAAAAACAACATATTTAATCATTCAAAATTGCTACAAAATTAGAATTTTTCCATAAAAAATAACACAATTGAAATAAATGTTTAAAAACAACAACAAAGTTGAACATTCAAAATTGTTAGAAAAATCTTTGTATTTCTTTTCTTTTCTTTTCTTTTCATATTCCATTTTGTTATGTAAAAAAAATGTTGTAATGATTAAAAAAAAAGACATTTTAATTCGCAAAACCATTGCAATAATATTTATTGTAGCTATATTTAATTTCACAGTATTTTCCTATTAAAGAACTAATACATTTGAACTAAATATAAAACGAAATCACCACATTTTAGCATTTAAAATTGTTAGAAAATAAATGTAAAAAAAAAACAACAAATTTGAGCATCCAAAATTGTTAGAAAAATCTTTGTATTTATTTTCTTTTCTTTTCTTTCCATCTTCCCTTCTGTTGTGTAATTGGAATAATGATCAAGGAAAAAAAAATGCAAGACATTTTAATTTGCAAAACAATTGCAATAATATTTATTGTTACTATATTTAATTTCACAGTATTTGCCTATTAAAGAACTAATACATTAAAGCAACAAATTTTAGCATTTAAAATTGTTACAAAATTATAGTTTCCCTACAAAAAAGATAACACATTCAAAATAAATGTTCTTACAAAAAAAACAAATTTAATCATTCAATTTGTTTTCTCGAAAATTAAAAGCACACTAAAATATATCTCACACATTACAGTCACCGTAATTATGAAGTTAAAACATATTTTATGTTATACTCCAAATATGACCAACCATCCCAAATTTCCAAATATCTACAAATACTCGATATTACAAATTGTTTCTTACACAATAAATATATATTATAATTCTCACAAACAAATACATGCAAACATTTGAAAAATTAAATTAGCTAAGAAAGGAAAAAAATGAAATCCTCTAAAATATATATATCTCAAATATTATCTCACATAATCCATTCTCCCGAATTATAAAGTTTTACCACTCTAATTTAAAAATATTTGTACAAATTCCAAATGAATTTTCTCTAACTACAAATTAACTTTAACAGAAAACCATATACTATACATCCTCCAATTATGAAATTCAAACAAATATAACAACAAAATACAAACACTTAAAACCATTCCACCTTACTAAACATCCTAAACAAAATTTACATTTTCCAAATTTGAATCATTTGCATAAACGTGAAAACAATTCAAGTATGAACAGCTCCCCAGTTTAGCCATTTCAAAAATTCAAACAACTTCTCAACCTAGACAATATTTGAATTCCAACAATTGTACGGTTGAACAATTCGAAATTTTAGCCCACGGGCGCGGCACATAAAAATAAATATGCACGAGCAAAATTCAAATCTCAAGTATCCATATACCTTCCAAATTTATATTTCCCGTATACGTTAAAAGGAATTCAAATGCGTTAAACAATTCAAAAAGTTGGTGATTTCTGAATTTGAACAGTTTTCGAAATGCCGACAACTTTAAATTCACAATAACTTTACGGTTGAATGATTCGAAATTTTAGCCCACGGGCGCGGCAGAGCCGCGCTTAATCCCCTAGTATTCCTGAAATTTCCGACACAATGGACAAAATTGACAGTGCATTTCTTCAAAGCAGATCTAAAAAAAGGCATAGAGAAAAAAAGTTAAATACATGGACGGTTCTAATTCTTTTCGTGAAATGTTGATTGGGTACTATTTTGTTTGAAGGAAAAAAAGCTAACAATAACCACCACACCGGCACCCTCTACATGGAGCGGCAGTTTTGTGTGTGTTTTTCCTTACAGGAGAGAACACATGCATGCAGCAGTAATCTAGTGACATCATCACATTAGTTGTAAATTTCGAAAATTTTAAATGGCACATCTGATAAACCATTATTCTGATTAGTCATCTGTTTACACCCCCTAACTTCGTCTCAACTAGGGGTTCAAAATTAGATGCACTCTCAGTAGGTTTCGACAAATTATTTTTTTCCACGCCAATTATCAGATTAGCACCATACAGTTACCACAATAGTTGTACATGGTTATCAGATTAATTCATACACGTTTTTGACATTTGCGCAACATCTACATATCGGGTGTGACAAACTTTTCCTATCACAGCAGTTACCGGACTAAAACGCTAAGTTAACATATTAGCATCTACTCCCTCCGTTCCAAATTAATTGACTTCTATTTGTCCAAATGTGGATGTATCTATACTTGTAACATGTCTAGATACATCCGCATGTGCGCAAATGGAAGTCAATTAATTTGGAACGGAGGGAGTAAGAGTTACCATGATAATTGTACATGGTTATTAGATAATTTTGTAGCCGTTTTTTAGACATTGCAATGATATGTACTGTACAGTTAGGGAGTAAGAGTTCAACTATTTCAAAACCTACGAGATGGTATCATTCCACATAAAGTAGTATCATGCAGCCTTATATTTGTGTAGAATGGTGTACATGAACCTGGTAACCAAGTTATCATAATCTGATAATCTGATAAGTTAGTTATAAAATATGGTAATTATCAACGAAAAAAGTTGTCAAAACATGCCAACATGTATCTAGTTCTGAAGATTTTGCCTGGATTAAGCCAACGGTGATAACAGATTTTCAATCAGAGAAAAGAACATTTTAATTTAATGATGAAAGGGAAATCTGGATAATGGCATGCATTATTTCACCGCATTCATGTATGCAAGGAACTCCCGCACAAGATGGACTATACGCGACGCCGCCGGGTAGTCGCGTTCTGAACTAAATCGAATCCTGGTACAACTGCCCGATATTGCCCCATTTTGTTCCGCTTTATTGACACTATGGCCACTATTTAGAACATTGAATACGTTCGAGATCGTGCTAAACTTCTTGTATACACAATGTTTTCTTCGTTCTTGATGAAGCGAATCCTTTGACCTCATCAAAACAAATGTTCTAACTCCAAGATTCTTTCTTCAATTCACAAATGAAATTATGAAGTTCGCATACCTTTACTATCACCTTTTTTATCAACCTGCATCACACACATGTCATCGGCTACATTTTCCTTAAGGAAATCCGTTTTGACATCCATATGACATATCTCAACGTCAAAATACACAACAATAGCTAGAATGCTTGATACGTCCATTTTGCATCACTATTTTATATCATAATTTACTGCTATTCATCGATATATTTCATATTTAGAAGTGTTACTTATGTTATTTTACCTATTTTGCATGTTTGATGAATAATGGAGAATTGGACACCGGAGTCAGGATTCTGCTGGAAAAAGCACCGTCGAGATGCACTATTTCTGAAGATCAATAAATCGAAGGAGACATATGGAAGTTCCTATTTTACCAGATGATGGAGGAGGCCAAAAGGGGAGGCTGAGAAGGGCCAAGGTGGGCCCTCCTCACCTGCTGGCGCGGGGCCCCCAGCCGCGCCGACAGGTGGTTTGGGGGCCCTGGCCCACCTCAGCCGTTCCCCCTTCGCGTACTTGACCCCCTCGGAACCCTAACACACAGGGGACGGCCATCGAAATATTCCGCCGCCTCCACGAGGCGGAAAACACCAGAGAGCGAAAAGCTCCCCTGCAGGAAGAAATCTGCCGGGGGAAATTCCCTCCCGGAGGGGGAAATCGTCGCCATCATCACCGTCATCGAGCTGGACTTCATCGGGATCATCATCATCATCATCTCCACCGCCAACACCATCATCACCGCCGCTGCACCCCGTCTCCGTTGTAACATCTAGGGCTGAATCTTGTCTATTTCATAGGGGAAACTCTCCCGGTGTTGATTACTCTTGTTATTGATGCTATTGGGTGAAACCATTGGACTAAGGTTTATGTTCAGATTGTTATTCATCATCATATCACCTCTGATCATGTTCCGTATGATGTCTTGTGAGTAGTTCGTTTAGTTCTTGAGGACATGGGAGAAGTCTTGATGTTAGTAGTGAACTATGTTGAGTAATATTTAATGGTTTGATGCTTAAGTTGTGGTGTTATTCTTCTAGTGGTGTCATGTGAACGTCGACTACATGATACTTCACCTTTATGGGCCTAGGGGAATGCATTGTGTATTCGTTTGCCAATTGTGGGGTTGCCGGAGTGACAGAAACCTGAACACCCGTTGGTATATCGATGCATGAGGGATAGCAGGATCTCAAAGTTTAAGGCTGTGGTTAGTTTATCTTAATTACTTTCTTGTATTTGCGGATGCTTGCAAGGGGTATAATCACAAGTATGTATTAGTCCTAGGAAGGGCGGTGCATTAGCATAGGTTCACCCACACAACACTTATCAAAACAATGAAGATTAATCAACTATATGAAGCGAAAGCACTTGACAATATTCCCGTGTGTCCTCAAGAACGTTTGGTCATTATAAGTACAACAACCGGCTTGTCCTTTGCTGTAGAAAGGATTGGGCCACTCGCTGCAACTATTATTACTGCATTTTATTTACTTGTACTTTATTTATCTGTCATATCAAAAACTCCTAAAAACTTGTCTGAGAGCATTTACAGTGAATCCTTCATCAAAACCGCTTGTCAACACCTTCTGCTCCTCGTTGGGTTCGACACTCTTATTTATCGAAAGTACTACGATACACCCCCTATACTTGTGGGTTATCAAGACTATTTTCTGGCGCCGTTGCCGGGGAGTGTAGCGCTATTGGTAAGTGGAATTGGTAAGGGAAACATTTATTGTACGTGCTGTTTTTATTTTTGCCTGCTGCTATATCTCATTATGGAGGGGTCTTCTCTTGAATTCCTATTTGGGAAAACAACTACCACTGCTAAGGTAGTAGAGGAGGCGCCAGATGAGCAGGTAATACCGTTCAAAATTCCTATGAAAATTGTTGAACGTGTCACAAATAACCGCTATGCAGGAGATGGAACTGTCCATCCTGGAGATCATTTGTTATTTCTGCATGAATTGTGCGAGTTATTTAAGTGTGCAGGTATCTCGATGGGAGAAGTTAAGAAGAAATTATTCTCTCTATCACTGTCTGGTAAAGCTGCACATTGGTATAAACTGCTGAAGAATGGGTATTCTCTTGGATGGGAGGAAATTGTACCTCTCTTTTACTCCAAATTCTATCCTCCAAGTGAGATTCATAAGGATCGGAACCTCATATATAACTTCTGGCCCTATGATGGAGAGAGTATCGCTCAAGCGTGGGGGAGATTGAAGGCATTAATGCTCAAATGTCCCATTCATGAGCTTCCTGGTAATATTGTTATTGATAACTTTTATGCAAGACTCTCCTTTCAAGATAAAACTCTATTGGATACCACTTGTGCTGGATCGTTCACTCGTAATAAAGAAGAGTTTAAGTGGGACCTTCTTGATCGGATTCAGGAGAACACTGAAGGATGGGAGAATGACAAAGGTAGGGAGTCAGGTATAACTATGACTTTGAGTGTGTTAAAAATTTATGGATACTGATGATTATCGCAAAATTAGCACTACTTATGGTCTTGACTCTCAAATTGTTGCAAACTTTTATAAAGCCTTTGCTTCCTATTTCGGTTTGCCGAAGGAGGGTTTTAAAAATTATCATGAACCATATAAAGATGAATCTGTTTCTCATATATCTAAAGGTGTTGAGGTTAATGTTGTGATCGCATTATTCCAGAACCTTATATTGAAAAAGTTCCTTTTCCTAATAAGATTAAGGAACATACTATCATAACTGGTGTTGTTAGTAAAAGTAATAAGAAAACTACCAAACCTGATGAGCAAATAACTGTTGAACCTGTTGTAGCATTGGTTAAAGATCTTGTCACTGAAAATTTAGAAGATAGACACATTATCTTTTGTGAGGATGCTTCTAATATTGTCTCACATCCTAAAAGTTCTAGGAAGTCTAGTGTTCCTGTGCTTTCTGTTAGGATAGGTGATCATTGCTATTATGGTTTATGTGATATTGGTGCAAGTTCTAGTGCTATTCCTTATGAGCTTTACAGGGAAATTATGCACGAAATTGCTCCTTGTAAACTTGAAGAGATTGATGTGGTTATTCAGCTTGCTAATAGGGAAACTATCTCTCCAATTGGTATCATTAGAGATGTCGAAGTCCTTTGTGGTAAGACTAAATACCCTGCTGATTTTCTTGTACTTGGGTCGGCTGCCAATGATAGTTGTCCTATTATTTTTGGTAGACCTTTTCTGAATACTTGTGGTGCTGTTATAGACTGTAAGAAAGAGAAAATCTTTACTAAATTTGCTGGTGAATCTTATGAATTCAATTTCTCTAAATTTGCTAAAGCACCTTATGAAACTGAATTGCCTAGTGAGGATTTTGAAATTGCTCAACTTGCATCTATTGTTCTTGCTCCTAACAATGCTTTGCAGCAACATATGGAGAATCATGAAAGTGAGAACTTCAGGGAAGAAAGGAATGAGCTTGATGAAGTATTCCTTCGTCAACCTATGCTCAAACACAATTTACCTGTGGAAGATTTGGGTACCACAATGCCACCCAAGGAGGATCCTGTTTTTGATTTGAAACCTCTGCCTGATAATCTTAAATATGCTTATATTGATGATAAGAAAATATATCCTGTTATTATCAGCTCTAAACTTTCAGGTACAGAGGAGGAAAGGTTATTGGGAGTGTTGAGGAAACACCGCGGAGCTATGGGATATACTCTTGATGACCTGAAGGGAATTTCTCCTACTATATGTCAGCACGCCATCAACATGGAACCTGATGCAAAGCCTGTTGTTGAGCATCAGCGTCGTTTAATACCCAAGATGAAAGAAGTGGTAAGAAATGAGGTATTAAAACTTCTTGAAGCTGGTATTATTTATCCTATTGCTGATAGTAGATGGGTAAGTCCTGTGCATTGTGTTCCTAAGAAAGGAGGAATTACCGTTGTTCCTAATGAAAATGATGAACTAATTCCTCAAAGAGTAGTAGTTGGTTATAGGATGTGCATTGATTTTAGAAAGGTTAACAAAGTAACTAAGAAAGATCATTATCCTTTGCCTTTTATTGATCAAATGCTTGAGAGGTTGTCCAAGAAAACTCACTTTTGTTTCCTTGATGGGTATTCTGGGTTTTCTCAAATTGCTGTGAGAGCGCAAGATCAAGAGAAAACTACTTTTACTTGTCCTTATGGAACTTATGCTTATAGACGTATGCCTTTTGGTTTATGTAATGCTCCTGCTACTTTTCAAAGATGCATGTCTGCTATTTTTCATGGCTTTTGTGAGGAAATTGTGGAAGTCTTCATGGACGATTTCTCCGTCTATGGAACTTCCTTTGATAATTGTTTGCACAACCTTGACAAAGTTTTGCAGAGATGTGAAGAAACTAGCCTTGTTCTTAATTGGGAGAAATGCCACTTTATGGTTAATGAAGGAATTGTTCTTGGACATAAAATTTCTGAAAGAGGTATTGAAGTTGATCGAGCTAAAGTGGAGGCAATTGAAAAGATGCCTTGTCCCAAAGATGTTAAAGGTATTCGTAGTATTCTTGGTCATGCTGGTTTTTATAGGAGGTTTATTAAAGATTTCTCTAAAATTTCCAAGCCTCTTACTAATCTTCTTCAAAAAGATGTACCTTTGTTTTTGATGATGATTGTAAGGAAGCTTTTGAAACTTTGAAAAAGGCTTTAATCACCGCTCCTGTAGTTGAACCACCTGATTGGAATTTACCTTTTGAAATTATGTGTGATGCTAGTGATTATGCTGTAGGCGCTGTTCTTGGGCAGCGAGTAGATAAAAAGTTAAATGTTATTCATTATGCTAGTAAAACTCTTGATTCTGCTCAAAAGAATTATGCCACTACTGAAAAAGAATTTCTAGCTGTAGTTTTTGCTTGTGACAAATTTCGACCCTACATAGTTGATTCGAAAGTCACTATTCATACTGATCATGCTGCAATTAGATACCTTATGGAAAAGAAAGATGCTAAGCCAAGGCTTATTAGATGGGTACTTCTTTTGCAAGAATTTGATTTGCATATCATAGATAGAAAAGGTGCTGAAAATCCTGTTGCTGATAATTTGTCTAGATTGGAAAGCATTCCTTATGATCCTATTCCTGTTAATGATAGCTTTCCAAATGAACAATTGGCTGCAATAAGTGTAAGTTCGCGAGATAGTCCTTGGTATGCTGATTATGCTAACTTTATTGTTTCCAAGTACTTGCCTCCAACCTTTTCAGCTCAGCAAAGAAGGAAATTCTTTTATGACTTGCGGCATTACTTTTGGGATGACCCACACTTATATAAAGAAGGAGTCGATGGTATTATGCGAAGATGTGTTCCTGAATATGAACAACAGGAAATACTGAGGAAATGCCATGGAAGTGCTTATGGAGGGCATCACGCTGGAGATAGAACTGCGCAGAAAGTTCTACAATCAGGTTTTTATTGGCCTACCCTCTTTAAGGATGCAAGAAAGTTTATTTTATCTTGTGATGAATGTCAAAGGGTTGGTAATATCTCTAGACGCAATGAAATGCCTATGAGTTATTCTCTTGTTATTGAACCATTTGATTGTTGGGGATTCGACTTCATGGGTCCTTTTCCTTCTTCACAAGGTAATACTCATATACTTGTTGCTGTTGATTATGTCACTAAATGGGTAGAAGCTATACCTACTAAAAGTGCTGATGGTGAGACCTCTTTAAAAATGCTTCAAGATGTCATTTTTCCTAGGTTTGGTGTACCTAGATATCTTATGACTGATGGAGGTTCTCATTTTATCCATGGTGGTTTTAGAAAGACTCTTGCTAAATATGGTGTTAATCATAGAATTGCTTCAGCCTATCATCCTCAAACTAGTGGACAAGTAGAATTGTCAAATAGGGAGATTAAATCTATCTTGCAAAAGACTGTTAATAAATCTAGAAAAAATTGGGCTAGTAAGTTAAATGATGCTTTATGGGCTTATAGAACTGCTTATAAGAACCCCATGGGCATGTCTCCTTATAAAATGGTTTATGGTAAAGCTTGTCACTTGCCTTTAGAATTAGAACACAAAGCTTATTGGGCAGTGAGAGAACTTAATAGAGATTTTAAACTTGCCGGTGAGAAAAGGTTGTTGCATTTAAGTTCTTTAGATGAATGGAGAAGTGAGGCTTATGAAAATGCTAGACTCTTTAAAGAAAAAGTTAAGAGATGGCATGATAGGAGAATTCTTAAAAGAGAATTTAATGTTGGTGAGAAAGTTCTATTGTATAGGTCTCGTCTCAGATTTTTTGCAGGAAAGTTACTCTCAAAATGGGAAGGACCATTTGTTATTGTGGAGGTGTATCGTTCAGGTGCAATAAAAATTGCTTCATTGAAAGATAACTCTACACAAGTGGTAAATGGTCAAAGACTCAAGCATTATATTTCTGGAGATTCTATTAATGAAGAGGTTGATACAATTAAAGTGGTGACTCCGGAAACTTTCATTGAAGAACATTTTTCTGGGACTGCAGAATTCGATTCGAATAGGTAACAGTTTCGGTAAGAAAAGTTTCGCGAATAACTTTCTAGAAGATATTTTCGTCGTTTTTATTAAATATGGAAAAATAAGAGACCGAACCGGATGGGAGACGGCACCCGTGGTGCCCAAACCATAGGTCGGCGCGGTGGGCCCCCAGCCGCGCCGCCTGGTGGTTTGAGCACCCCGGAGCTCGTCTCCGATCAGGTTTCCTCCTGTACCTTCCTTATGTTGTAAAACTTTTTGCTATATAACTCACCCGAACCCCCGAGGTTCGTATCTCGCCTTTTCATCGTGTTTCGTTTCGAGCTGTTTCTGTCCAGATATTGTTTTCAGATTTAGAAGCGCCATGGTCTCCAACAACAACAACAAGGGCAAGGAGCCTTTGGAAGACGAGACTCAAGACCCCAAGCTGAAGGAGGAAGTCAAGAGCGAAGATGAAGGAGAAGTGGAGGAAGACCCGCGCGAATACCCGCGCGCTACCGTTGCAAGCATCGGAGTGGTGGCAAATCCATTCAAGCCCAGGCAAGGGCGCGGATGAGCACCGGAGGGAAGGTTCCACGACACTTCTTGGCTCCCAGGACATCTTCCCCAGGCATAAATAACCCCTTCCATACTCTTATCCATAAGCATCAAATTGAGAGGATCCCGGAGGCTGAGTTGCCTAGTGGTTGGAATATAGATCGTTCTAACAATACAGGAAAGAGGGATTCTGCTGCTGAGGAGTGGGGAAACAACTCCAAGAGTTGGGACTCGCAGTCTGACAAGTTTATGAATCGCATCGAACACAACTCTGAGCTGATTCGCGCCCTCACCTACAAGATTGATGAACTGAAGGAGCTGGTTGATAAGCTTATCAACAATCCACCACCACCGAAGGAGTAATTCATCATATTGGCATCCCCTTGGTTTGTTCCAAGCTTGGGGGAGTGCCGCGGTATCACATCATTATCTTTACCTTTTACTTTTCCATAAAGTCATATCGTGAGTAGGGAAGTTATCTTATATGATGGTTTGCAATGTGGAAGTATCTCTCTTTTAGTTGGTTATCTATGTATCCCTTGGTGTGAGTTGCCGTTATGAAATATTAATGAGAAGTTTTATCATTTACTTTCTGCATACTTTATTTTAGCTTGCAATTCTCTTTCATATTGATAACCTTGTTGTTAGTATAGGGATCACTTTTTAGAGCACCAAGTTAATCTTTTTGGTTTTGGCAAACTTAGCATTGGTCAGTAGTAGACAATACTTTGAGACTTAAGTAGAGAGAGGGGTGCATGCAAATATATTATTCCATGATCTTTCTTTCTTTGTAGCTCATAAGCTTAGTATTCTTAAGTTAAACTATTTGTGCTTCTAAGGAAGATTGCATGATTATTCTTATCACTTGTATAATTGTTTGTATCCCTCAACTCTTATGCTTGCTACATAACCTTGCTAGCCAAAGACCTGTATCGAGAGGGAATGCTTCTCATACATCCAAACCTTGAGCCAAACCATTGCCATTCGAGTCCACCATAACTTCCTACTATATGGTATTTTGCGCCATTCCAAGTAAATACTTCATGTGCTACCTTTAAATTATTCAAAACTTATTACTCCTAGTTTTGTGTCACTGTTTATTAGCTCATGAGGGTTCTGTAGAGTTTCTCTAGCACTTTTGTCAAACAGACTTTCACCAATGGACTAGTGGCATATACACCGCTTATCCAACAATTTGCAAAAAGAGCTGGCAAATGGGGTGCCCAGTCCCAATTAACTACAACTTTCATTAATAATTCTCTTCACATGTTTTGCCCTGATTTATCAGTAAGCAACTTAATTTGCAAATAGACACTCCTCCATGGTATGTGAATGTTGGAAGGCACCCGAGGATTCGGTTAGCCATGGCTTGTGTAAGCAAAAGGTTGGGAGGAGTGTCAACTATAAAGAAACTAAAATACATGTGTAAACAAAAGAGAAGAGGGATGATCTACCTTGCTGGTAGAGATAACGTCCTTCATGGGAGCCGCTCTTGAAAGTCTGGTTGACAAGGGGTTAGTGTTCACTTTACTACGATTCGTTGACAACGACATACATAGCTCAAACAACTATTTTCATACTCTCTATATGCTTTGCAAAACTTAAAAGCTCTAGCACATGATTTAATCCCTGCTTCCCTCTGCGAAGGGCCTATCTTTTACATTATTGTTGAGTCAGTAAACCCATTCCTCTCTATCTCAAGCAAGCATTTGAGTTGTTGAGATCCAATTAGTTATATGTGTTGATACTTCTAATCATATCTCTCATTTCCTTGTTTCGCACAATAGCTTTTATCCGAATGAATATAACTTTGAAAGTTATCAATGACTGTAAGGAGACTGTTATGATTAAGGCATGTAAGTTCTGCTATATAAGCTCTGATATAAAGACTCTTCTCGAAAGATAAGTATGATCTGTTAATTGTTCTCTGACCAAGAGTTTAAGTTTGCCTTCACCAATCATGGTTCTCTTTATGCACTTCATCGTGGTTCCCTTTACTTATTTCAAGTTAGATTATATGAAGGGAAGTTGCTGTCTAGAATGACTTGTGTATCAATGAATGTGATGCTTCTTGTCCGTATTTTATTTATCGACACTTTGCTCCATAAACTTGTGGTCATGTTTACTGAGCTCAGTTTTCGCTTGGGGACAAGCGAGGTCTAAGCTTGGGGGGGTTGATACGTCCATTTTGCATCACTATTTTATATCATAATTTACTGCTATTCATCGATATATTTCATATTTAGAAGTGTTACTTATGTTATTTTACCTATTTTGCATGTTTGATGAATAATGGAGAATTGGACACCGGAGTCAGGATTCTGCTGGAAAAAGCACCGTCGAGATGCACTATTTCTGAAGATCAATAAATCGAAGGAGACATATGGAAGTTCCTATTTTACCAGATGAGGAGGAGGCCAAAAGGGGAGGCTGAGAAGGGCCAAGGTGGGCCCTCCTCACCTGCTGGCGCGGCGGCCCACCAGCCGCGCCGACAGGTGGTTTGGGGGCCCTGGCCCACCTCAGCCGTTCCCCCTTCGCGTACTTGACCCCCTCGGAACCCTAACACACAGGGACGGCCATCGAAATATTCCGCCGCCTCCACGAGGCGGAAAACACCAGAGAGCGAAAAGCTCCCCTGCAGGAAGAAATCTGCCGGGGGAAATTCCCTCCCGGAGGGGGAAATCGTCGCCATCATCACCATCATCACTGCCGCTGCACCCATCTCCGTTGTAACATCTAGGGCTGAATCTTGTCTATTTCATAGGGGAAACTCTCCCGGTGTTGATTACTCTTGTTATTGTAGCTATTGGGTGAAACCATTGAATTAAGGTTTATGTTCAGATTGTTATTCATCATCATATCACCTCTGATCATGTTCCGTATGATGTCTTGTGAGTAGTTCGTTTAGTTCTTGAGGACATGGGAGAAGTCTTGATGTTAGTAGTGAACTATGTTGAGTAATATTTAATGGTTTGATGCTTAAGTTGTGGTGTTATTCTTCTAGTGGTGTCATGTGAACGTCGACTACATGATACTTCACCTTTATGGGCCTAGGGGAATGCATTGTGTATTCGTTTGCCAATTGTGGGGTTGCCGGAGTGACAGAAACCTGAACACCCGTTGGTATATCGATGCATGAGGGATAGCAGGATCTCAAAGTTTAAGGCTGTGGTTAGTTTATCTTAATTACTTTCTTGTATTTGCGGATGCTTGCAAGGGGTATAATCACAAGTATGTATTAGTCCTAGGAAGGGCGGTGCATTAGCATAGGTTCACCCACACAACACTTATCAAAACAATGAAGATTAATCAACTATATGAAGCGAAAGCACTTGACAATATTCCCGTGTGTCCTCAAGAACGTTTGGTCATTATAAGTACAACAACCGGCTTGTCCTTTGCTGTAGAAAGGATTGGGCCACTCGCTGCAACTATTATTACTGCATTTTATTTACTTGTACTTTATTTATCTGTCATATCAAAAACTCCTAAAAACTTGTCTGAGAGCATTTACAGTGAATCCTTCATCAAAACCGCTTGTCAACACCTTCTGCTCCTCGTTGGGTTCGACACTCTTATTTATCGAAAGTACTACGATACACCCCCTATACTTGTGGGTTATCAATGCTCCAAACTGAATTACATCAGTTATGCAAGAAAGTCTAGTCGTACTAATTAAGTCCTTGAACCTTCCGAAAACGCTCCCCTACAAGTCGAGCTTTATAGTGGCGAACGTATCCATCCATTCCAAGTTTTTTCTTACAAATCCACTTGCACTCAATGATGTTACCACCCTAGAGCGGACTGACAAAGTTCCAAAATTATTGTAATTCAGGAATTTTAACTCGGTCATGACTCTGAATTGGGACTTACCATCGCTTCCCGATAAGTAAAAGGCTCATCGTTTTTCAAAAACAAATACATTGCGTACATCACAGAAACTTATGATATCAGTGGCTCTAGTATCAGTTCAACCAAGGATTTCTCAACTTGTTCTGCCACAAGGGTATCACCTTCCAAGTTAGCCACCTAAATGGATTATCTGAATATGTTTGAGTTGCGCCATCCTCCCACCTACCTAAGCAAGACGACCATCATCGTCTAGATTCCTCATGTGCCTCATACTTATATGACAAAGCAGACAATGCTGAAAGTAAGTTGTATTCAAATCATTAGCCTTAAGCCTCTTTACATTTATATTACAGAAAGATTCACTTGAAGATCTAAAATGAATGAACCTTTCAAAGGACATGGATTTCCTTCGGGGGGGGGGTGAATAAGTGATTTAAAATAATTACGATCAAGGCTTGAAAATGTGGAATAAAACTAGTGCTCGATTTATCAAGCACAAAACTTTACCATCGCTTCCCCATAAGTAAAAGACTAATCGTTTCCCAAAAACAATACATTGCGTACATCACACAAACTTTATGATATCAGTTGCTCTAGTACGACTTCAACCAGGGGTTTCTCAACTTGTTCTGCCACAAGGGTATTGCCTTCCAATTTACCCCTAAGTGGAGTATGTTTGAATTATGTCGTTGTAACACCCCGGCCCACCCCCGGACCGGGCCTATCATCCCTTGCAGCTCTCTAGAATCTCTAGACTGGTCCCACAAATCAACACTATTCTTTTCTGCGCACTTTGTACTCACTCATGCGAACCCGGGAAAGACTTCCCAGTCAGCCACCCATCCTCAAATCGCTCCGGGCCAAGCACGCTTAACCCCGGAGTTCTTTTCAGATGAGCTTCCGGAAAAGAAGTTGCAACTTGTTGATATGAGTATCCTACCATCCTATTAAGCCCTAGGCCAGGATCTCACAGTCGTCCTCCCACCAACCTAAGTTAGAAGACCATCATCATCGAGATTCCTCGTGCGCTTCATAATTATATGACCAAGGGGACAACGGTGAAAGTAAGTTGTATTCAAATCATTGGGCTTAAACTTCTTTACACTTATATTATAGAAATATTCACTATAAGATCTAAAATGAACAAACTTTTGAAAGGACACGAATGTCGCCTAGAGGGGGGTTGAATAGGGGATTTAAAATAAACACAATTAAGGATTGAATAAATGCGGAATAAAGCTAGTGTTTAATTTATCAAGCACAAAACCTAAATAAGTTAGGCTCAACAATGTGCATCAAAAACTTATGCTAAACAAGATAAACAACAATATGATAGCAAGATATGTAACTTCAAGCATGATGGTATCACAAATTAAATTCATAAGTAAAGAGCTCGGTTTAGAGATAACCAAGAAGCGGAGACGACGATGCATTCCAAAATTCATTCCATAGTGGAAGAACTTCTTCGTTGGAGAGTTGCGGTTGAGTTCCGATACCCGAACACCACAATGGCTCACCTTGTGACGTGGTTGCACAATACACAACAATGCCAAAAATGCATCATCTCAAGATGCGGGGACACACCACTCAGCGACACCACAAAAGGTTCACCCTATTCAATTTGAGATTCTTCCACAAAGGAAGAAATTAATCCACTAAGAGGCCTATTTGAAGGCGTTGACCAAACCTTTACAAAGTACCATGGCAATCTTCACAACTTAATTGGAGGCTTCCGAAGCTTCCCTGAAACTTCACACCAAGACTGAGCTCTATAGCAAGACCAACTATTTAGGTTGCACAAGCAGCCAAGATGAACAAAATATGGGGCACCCAAGCACCCCAGGAGTAATAAGCTTCTCAAACTTCACTTCCATGAATCACCGTGGATAACTCAAACAGAGGCAACTAATGTAATGGCAAGAACACAAAAAGTGTCAAGTCTTTCACCCTAAAATCACATCAAACAAACTAATACTATGAAGCAACAAGAGAGGAACAACAAGGGAATAAATCAATAAAGGAAACCCAAGATCTAGATCCAAAGGATTCCCTTCACTACGAGGAGTGATTGATTGGTGAAAATGTAAATATCGATCTCCTCTCTCTTTTACCTCAAATATATGCAAAAACATGGGAGGAATAGAGTGGAATCAAGATCGAAGAGATCAGTAATGGTGGAAAAAAAATTAGTTCTAGAGGTGGAGAGCCATTGGGAAAGAAGACCCATTAAATAAGCCCGCCGAAAATCCAACCGTTATGTCCAGCGACCACCAACCCCGGAATGTCGAGGCAATGTACGAGGTAAATTCCAGGGTGACACAAGAGCGATATGTAAGTGTGCTGGACATCGACCAGAATGTCCAAGGTGTCATTAAAGGTACCGACGACGTGAAAAGCGCTATATCAAAATCATATGTTTTTTGCTTTTTTGATGAACTTGGTCTTGTTTGAAATCTAACAACAAGATCTAACTCTTCATATAGAGAAACATCAAATACTGACAACGGAGGATAAATCCATAAGGGGAAAGGTTAGACCTATCTTTTAAAGAAGAACCAACGAAACCTCGAATATAAGAAACACAACACGTTTTTCATACGAAATCCATTTTTGATTAACTTTAGGTTGTCTTAAAGATCATGGCAAGCTCGAAAACCTCTACCACTAGTACAAACTTGACTAAGCTAGACGTAAACCAGAGCTGGTCAGATAGAAAATAAAAACCACCGTCTGGGAAGAGCCACCTCAAACTGCCATAATTTTGTGTCCGCCTCTAATTTAAGCTGCGACGGTTCTTATTTACGCCCGTCTCAAATCTTATACATATCGGAGACGGCCAGGAAAAGTACCCGGCGCAGAAGTATTGCAGACGGCCAGGAAAACTAAATGTTTCTCATTATGTAACTTTTGAGACGGCCAATAAAATTAACCGGCACTAACTTAAATATGCAACTGTACAAATGTAACACAAATCACAAGCACACACATATATAAGATAAATTCACAGGCGTACAGATAGAGAGTAGCAATTAAACCTAGCTAGCACAAATTCACAGGCACACACATAACATATTGTTCGAAAGCAAATCAACTGCTCTACCTAATTAATCCTTCTAAAATTACAGTAAACCAGCCGGCCGCGGGGGCAGCTGGGATCATGATATATATATATATATATATATATATATATATATATATATATATATATCTTGGGCTGTCCAGTTGAGAGGCAGCGCGCGCGCTGAAGATCACCAGCCCGAGCCACCTGCAGCGCCGTCGTCCTGCTTCTTCTAGGCAGCATCATCACCCGAGCCACCAGCTAGAGCGCTTGGCGCCCCTTCGTCGTCGCTCCCGGGCGGAGACATGAACCGCCTTAGCGTGCTTGGCGCCCCTCGAGCTTTCTTCTTCTTCCTTCTCTAAGCAACTAGGACAGTACGTTGCTATAGGGGCTGTGGTGCTGGTGGCGGTGGTGCAATTGGGACGAGGTGCGCTCGGCCCCTCTCGATGATCTTGAGCTGGTGGTATAGCTCGAAGGAGACATAGCCATCCACAGCTGCATATTGCAGGTTGATTTCCTCAAGTGGGGAGTCCTCCCAGAAATCATGTCGATCCTTTGAGAAGCCGGCCTTCATGCGCATGTAGAAGTTGGAGATCAATGCGTTTGCCAGGACAGCCATGCCAGTCCTCACAACTCCGTCCACCGAAAAAGGTCTTGAATATCCACATGAAACTTTGGTTGAATGAGGAAGCCCGGCTAGGTAGTCAACATGACGTTTCTGTCACCCCTTATGTCGACGGAAGCGAATGAAATTCCTTTCGTACGAAGGAAATCAGACAACGCCTGAGGCATTCATCCTGGTCTTGCAAGCCACAACTGCAGTTTCATATATGTGAAGAAGTTAAATACTAAGTAATTTTGAAGAAGTTAAATACTAAGTCAAACCAAATTAATCTAGTATAATAAAAAACAGTGGTATGTAAATATAATGCCCTCAGAAATTAAAGAAAATCAGAGTAAACAGAGGAAAACAGAGGAGGTTGGTCGAACAGATTACTAGATCGGGTTAAATCTAATTATTACAGATTACTAGATCGGTCAAATCTGATTAATCTAATCTACTAGATCGAGTTTTTACATACGAATCACAATATATAGGTACTACATCGTGTTTTTACGGTCCTACATCAAAATCAGAGGAAACAGAGGAAAACAGAGGAGGTTGGTCAAACATAGATTACTCGATCGGGGTTTTTTACATACCTAGAGTACTGGAATACCAGTAATTTCTTATCCAAGCAGAGTTGAACGACGGCGACCAACTTTGCTAAGTCGTAGTTCAGACCTTCCGACGTGTACTCGAGGTCTAGCCCCATGAACCTGTCCTCCGGATCCCTGCCTTCAAGCATACGCTCGTACATGTCTAGGTTCCTCGCGACCTCCTCGAGATCATTGGTGTACACCACATCGATGTTCTGGTTATCGTGGATAGGAACTTCTTTTCTCGAATGAAGGTGGCGGCCATGGCGGTGATCGAGAGGAAGGGGACGGTGAATAGTGAGAAAAGATGGAGGAAAGGGAGGGGCGCGGTGGAATGCGCTGGAAACCGCAACGGGGCGTGGAAGTTGAGAAGAAATGGTGGCAACGAAGGAACGCTGCATGCCTCTCGCCGTCGCCCATGCAATGCTACGCCGCCTCTTTGCCTCCTGCATTTACGACATGACTGGTATTTTAGTTTTTACTTGACACGACTGGTCATTTCCAATTGACGCATGGGCCCATGAGCCGCGTCGCGGTACACAACTGATACGCTGGTTTGCCGCTCTGGGAACACACGTCCTGTGTCTGACATCAAAATTCAGTAACCCGGAGGCTCCGGGTACGCTCTGCATATTTCAAATTGGCAAAAACAGTTCGAGATACAAATACGGCTACATATTTTCTGTATTCAATGAGTCTATATGTACGTATCTAAATTATGTTGTTAAATTTTTCATATTTAATTTCCTAAATTAACATTTAACAGTTCGATACATTTAATTATCCGGATGGTCCGGGCACGGTCCGAGTTTGTACTAAGACGATATATCTTCAATAAAAGTTGTTAATTTTTTCAGATTCATTTATGTAATGGAACTTATCACAATATTTGTACAACACGATATATTCTCTTCAATTTTTGAAATTCCTTTAATTGCAATGAAATTGCATCGTCACAAGTACAACCACGCAAGAACACCAATATCATTTTCATGTAATCTCACCCAAGTTTCTACTGCACGATGTATTATCTTTAATTTACGCACTTTTTGCGTGGTAGGAGTTTTATTTACCACTAACAAACAGGTACACACTGTTATGTAATTTTTTCCCAATATGTTTGATTTTTTATGAATTATTTCTTTACAAAATTATGTCCGGAGTGCTTTAATATAATCGGACATCCCGAGTTATGACTGGTTGGCGGCAAAGTCAAATTTTTGGGTCCTAATCTTGAGTACACTGATTGTATTTCCCCATTCCCCGCCCCACGTTTCCCCATTCGGCGCCCCTGCAAATCCCTAGCCTCTCGCCCCGCCTCCCTCCAATCCCTCGCCACCACTGCAAATCCATAGGCTCGCCGCCGCCCTCGTCCACTCCATCGCCGCCTCCCTCCAATCCCTCGCCGCGCTGCTGCCAATCCGCACCCTCGCCGCGCCGCTGCAAATCCATACCATCGCGCCTCCCTCCAATCCCTCGCCGCGCCGCTGCAAATACGTACCCTCACGCCTCCCTCCAATCCCTCGCCGCCGCTACAAATCCGTAGCCTCGCCGCCTCCCTCCAATCCCTCGCCGCCGCTGGAGTTCTGTAGTTTCGCCGTCCTGGTCCACTCCATCGCCACAGCAGCAAATCTGACCTGCAATCCGTAGCTTGGCCACCGGCATATCCCTAGATGTAGCGGACCTGCACTTAAAAATTGGCAAGTCCCTATGTATAGTGCAAATCTCTGGATCGATTCGTTTGCACACACAGTCTAAGATGAAATATCACAACATTGTATCAATTGTTACACGAAGATCCAGTACTTAAGAAATATTCGTTACAACTTGCATAGCATAAAGCTAGCTTTGAAAGAGTAAGCAGCGGAAATAAAAGTAGCAGTGAGTCTCCATCATCTTCATGTGCCACATGCGAAACATGTTGGTTGCAGACTCGAAACCCTTAAACGAAATCTCACTCGGCGTCGGAACAACCTGCAACAGGAAAAAATGTTGCAACAAGGTGGGTCAGAACCATATAAAATGGAACTGGCAAGTGACACTATGTGGACACTTAGTGGAATAACTCTACTATCCTATATGCATATTTGGCTGGTGGAGTTCAAGGCTATTTTGCATAAAGCCATCTTTTTCCGAACTCTTTGGAAAAACTTTTCTTCTAATCAACCCTTGTTCACCCTTCAAACTTTTACTTGAGAAGTTGGCATGTTGGGATCCTCCGTCGACGTCCTTGATCAGCTGCTCAGAATTGTCCGCAACCGGGGACACGGCTAAGTACTTAGTTTTGACACTCTAGAGAGGTTGTGCACGTTCACCACAAGACCCAATCAGCCAAAACTATCCTCCACACTCCATTAGTGATATGGAAAAGGAGAAGATTGAGACGAGACCTTTGGGAAACAGTCCCCTGTTCCTCTAGGCAGACCCATACAAGACATTCATCCGCTGTGAACTGCCGGAATCAGGTTCCTAGAAATTACTTGGTCAAGCAGAGCCCATAATACAAGTGGCTGCACTGGAAGCAATCTTCACTTGGAGTAACTTCAAATCCCTTTGTCCCTGGGTGGCAATCCACAAGTGCACATACTCAGGTAAAACCATAGAAATGGCCCTGAGTAGCCACTCAACTCCGACCTCCTCTTATCAAAACCAATCCTCCTAGGTGTTTCATTTTACTTAGTAGAATTTAGATTTTATCAAAACAGTCTTTTGCATAGCATATCAATATTTCTTCTAAGTTATAATAGGATTCTAGACCACTAGTATAGAGGTACTACTCTAAACAGTTTTTGCATAGCAATACTATCCAACACATGCTTATAGAAAAATACTCTACTCATGCATATACAAAATATTTAGGAAATTTATGAATGTGCCACTTGCCTTTAGAAGTTGTCGTTGCCCACAAACTCTTTTCAACAAGAAACGTTGCACTCCGTTCAATCTATACATAGAAATAACACAACAATAAGCAAACAATTCAACAACACATAGCATGCAAAACAAGGTCTTCACAAAATATTGGTCAAGGATTATCACAAAAATTCGATATGCAAAAGAATTAATGTGATTGGGTTTCGGATTTCCCATTGTGGTTAAAGGTTGATCAAACAAACAAATTTGAACCTATTAAAATATATTGATGTGGTGTTCCATAGGTTCAAATGGGTTGGTCTTATCAAAATTTAACACACATTAATTGGGTCAAAAGTATTTAACACAAATAAACTTTAAGGGTTTGCCAAGCAACATTTTTAAAAAGGATTTTAACACAAACTTAATTATAATAAATTAACAATGATGGCATTTGTTCTCTTTGGTCATAGGCAATTATTTATGATATTTCTCAAAATAAACATATTAAAAAGAATTAATAGAATTTAAACTATGCCACATATTAAACTATGCCAAAAAAATCAAATAGGGTCTCTGATTTTAATTTGTCAAAGTAATGACCAAATTTATTTTATAACAGAAGAATAAAATTACACATATCTAAGGTTTCTAAAACTATTTTATATGAAAAGTTTGGACTTATAGATTTAAAGATATGCCAAAAATACTCAAATAGCTCATTTAAAATTCGAATATTTTATGTCTGTCAAAAATCGAAACTAATAATAGGAACGTGTTCTATAAGTTCTAGAGATTGCAGGGATACCAAATTTGTAAAATTTGGATGAACAGATCAAAAGATATTATTTTTGGAAGTTTCTGTCTAAATTAAACAGAAAAACGAAAATAGATAAATTGGTGGACACATGGCAGGATTCTATTGGCTGGTACCCCTACATGAGATGATCTGTTTTCAGCCGTACGATCAAGATCGTGTGCATGGGAGAAAAGCAGCAGCAGCTCACCAGGCCGAGAGGAGTCTGATGGCCGGAAAGCGCTGGTACGGCGGCGGCGGGCTCGGCCTTGGACGTGATCGTCGAGGAAGCAGCCTACGGTGTTGTTGTAGACCTGAACGGCGTAGTGGACATCGATACGGAGGCGTTGGTGACCTCGGCGCAACTCACGAAACTCCCAGCGGCGGCGACGACGTCTCGAGCTTCCGATCTGGCGGCGCTCCGATCGAGCTCACTAGTGCATGGTTAAACGTTGGCATGGACAATGTAACAGATGGGATATAAAAACTTGTCTAGGATCTAGGACATGATGAGTGGAGACAACGGATAAAAGGAATTGTTGTTATTCTCACCATGCGCGACGAACTCATCGGACGAAGTAGATAACCGAGCAGATGTGGTCGCGCAATTCGTCCGCTGCGATGAACCAAACCAGATTCTGGTCGACTGAATCGATCCACCTGATCCTCTTAGTACTTGTGGCGCAGCAATTCTTCATGGAGTGGCCGGAGTCGTTGGGAACGCGGGCGGCGTCCGGCGACAATCTGACCGGAGCTTCAGGAGGCTGCATCGTGAGATGGCTAGGCCTTGTGCTTGCGGAAAGAGAGGGAAACGTAGAGCACGAGGGATCGAATCGATGCTTTGGTGGGCAGGAACGATGCGGCAGAGGGAGGCTTACCAGCGTTTTGCATGGGTGCGTGCATGAGGTGCAGTGCGGACGGTTTGGAAAATGAATGCCCAGTAAAAGGAATTGATGCGGCAGTTTCTGGTGCGAGCTGCCGTTTCTCTGGCCAGCTGCGTTACTGCGTGCAAGACAGGAAGAAGATACAGCGCCAGGTTTCGTCTTAGCTGAGCTGGAACTTTGTCAGGTGCGTGCGGAAGATGAACGATCGAGGGCTTGCTAGCTGGGCTGAGCAGGGCAAGAATAGATAACCGAATACGTACAGGTGCAATCAGCCAAAGCTTGGGCCTTGGCGTACACGTGTATGTGTCCAATGGGATTTTAGATTTTAGAGAGAGAGAGAACCTGATGAAATAGTAAGGAGGGTTACAAATCAACCGATGCTGTACTAGACTACCAGTATTTAAAATAAGATACTTTAAACATATTTTCAAAATCATAAAATTGAATCAAAACAAAATTTTAAAAATAGAGCATGTTTACTATAATTTAAAACACAACATAGAATATTGTTTTAGGGATTATTAAACACCCAAAGGTAATAATTTTATATCATATAGTTTAACCAAAATTTATTTTAGAAATAGGCATACTTTAAATAACATAAGCACTTTGCAAATATCGTTCCAGGGTTTAATAAATAGTCAAAAGTTAAATATTCAAAATCAACTAATTGGAACAAAACATTTTATGAGATGAAGGTGTCTTTGAATAATTTTTAAATCACCTTTCCAAATATATCGGGGTTTATGAAATACTTTGGATAAAAGAATTTAAACTAAACTCCAAATTTGAATTAATGATTACTTGGATATTTAAAATATTAAACTTTTGAAGATGCCAAATGTCTTCTATATTTGGTTTCTATTATAATTTTAAAGTTTTCTTTTTAATAAAAATAAAAGTTTTAAATTTTTGTGATTTTTGAACATGCCAAAATATTGGAATGTTACAGACTACCACACTTAAAAGGAATCTCGTCCTCGAGATTCGAGAAGGCTAGCAAAAGGTTGTGACTGGAATATCTGGGTGGGCTACCACCCTTAAAAGAAACTTTTCTGGGTATTCTAGAATTTTTGTCTTCAGCTCCAGGGTACTGTTTCATCGTCCTTTATTTTCTGGTATAGCATGTACCAACTCCTTGTTGGGATTGAGGTCTTGAATCCTTGAGTAGGGCTTTCCCTCACGGTAGAGCTGTAGAATAACTGAAGTCCGTTCTTGTTGGTTCACTTGTTGTATCCTAGGATAGAGGTGGCATGGAGCTAAGATATGATTGTTCCTTCACACAATGAAGTAACTAAAGTTGGGAAGCATTCCTCTGTTGAATGGCTGGTAGTACCATGGGGAACTGGTCCTCAGATACTTGTTGTCAAAAGGATAAGGCATCTGGTTTGGTTTAGCATGGATGAGTGGAGATAGAAAGATACTAGGGTAGAATCCTACCCAAACACAGCAGATCATGACAATTCATCTTACAAACAACATCTAACAAACAACAAACAACAATCTAGTATTGTCATACAACCAAGTTTGTATGACCAATACACTAACACAATATCGTTGTTCTAATTAAGTGGTGGTTTCGTCTATCTCCTTCTTGAGTGCTTCAAGTTATTCTTCAACTTTCTTCATATCTTCTAAGTGTTTGAGCTCTGAATCTGGGTTCTTCAAGTTCTTCAAGGGTCTTGCATGTTGTGCTTCGTGTTGACTCGTAGAATTGCATATGAAGCAACAGATTCAGACCTTAAGGACATGGTCATCTAGAATAAGAGAAGGTAATTTCAGATGGTTCAACAGTAGATGAGAGTACGAGAAAGATAAAATGAAAAGTTTTGTTTTTAGAAAACTGAATAAAAATATATTTTCAATCATATGGTCAAACCTATTTCTATCCAAACCAAGGGTTTCGAACCTACAGGCAACACAATGCTCTGATACCATCTGTAGCGGACCTGCACTTAAAAATTGGCAAGTGTATAGTGCAAATCCCTGGATCGATTCGTTTGCACACACAGTCTAAGATGAAATATCACAACATTGTATCAATTGTTACACGAAGATCCAGTACTTAAGAAAATACTCGTTACAACTTGCATATCATAAAGCTAGCTTTGAAAGAGTAAGCAGCGGAAATAAAAGTAGCAGCGAGTCTCCATCATCTTCATGTGCCACAGGCGAAACATGTTGGTTGCAGACTCGAAACCCTTAAACGAAATCTCACTCGGCGTCGGAACAACCTGCAACAGGAAAAAAATGTTGCAACATGGTGGGTCAGAACCATATAAAATGGAACTGGCAAGTGACACTCTGTCGACACTTAGTGGAATAACTCTAATATCCTATATGCATATTTGGCTGGTGGAGTTCAAGGCTATTTTGCATAAAGCCATCTTTTTCCTAACTCTTTGGAAAAACTTTTCTTCTAATCAACCCTTGTTCACCCTTCAAACTTTTACTTGAGAAGTTGGCATGTTGGGATCCTCCGTTGACGTCCTTGATCAGCTGCTCAGAATTGTCCGTAACCGGGGACATGGCTAAGTACTTAGTTTTGACACTCTCGAGAGGTTGTGCATGTTCACCACAAGACCCAATCAGCCCAAACTATCCTCCACACTCCATTAGTGATAAGGAAAAGGAGAAGATTGAGACGAGACCTTTGGGAAACAGTCCCCTGTTCCTCTGGGCAGACCCATACAAGACATTCATCCGCTGTGAACTACCGGAATCAGGTTCCTAGAACTTACTTGGTCAAGCAGAGCCCATAATACAAGTGGCTGCACTGGAAGCAATCTTCACTTGGAGTAACTTCAAATCCCTTTGTCCCTGGGTGGCAATCCACAAGTGCACATACTCAGGTAAAACCATAGAAATGGCCCTGAGTAGCCACTCAACTCCGACCTCCTCTTATCAAAACCAATCCACCCAGGTGTTTCATTTTACTTAGTAGAATTTAGATTTTATCAAAACAATCTTTTGCATAGCATATCAATATTTCTACTAAGTTATAATAGGATTCTAGACCACTAGTATAGAGGTACTACTCTAAACAGTTTTTGCATAGTGATGCATGTAAAATGCATACATGAACTTTACATTTTATTACTTGATATTCCAACTTATTTGCAACTTATATGATGTTATATTCATGTTTTATAATGATTTCGGGGATTTTCTAAACAATCCCCCCTCTTTTGGTTCTAACTCTGTTTTTCTGAAAACGTCTTTTTTAGGGTTTCGGACTTTACGGGAGCTTCGGGACTCCAAAAAGGGCAATGCCAAAGAGCACGGTTCAGAATTTTCGAGACGAACGCAATGGGCCTAAAATGAAGACCAGCAGCCCAGCCAGCTGGAAACTACAGGGTCCCACGCGGTCAGATTCCCTGGCCGCGTGGGACCACCTCTTTTCCCCCTCGTGGCTCCGATGCTATCCGTTTTCGTCTCCGTGGCTTCGTCTTGACCTAAAACCAACTATAAAAAGAGTCCCCCGAGGAGTTTCGCGAGGAGGCGGCGGAGAAACATGAACACACGAAACAGAAGACAGAAGGCTACCGCCGGAAAAGATCGGAGGGGGAAACGCTGCCGGAATCACCTCCGGTAGGCTCCTCCATCCCCCCTCCGGAGTCTCCATCAACACCAACGTCAAGACCAGCACCATCTCCATCACCATGTTCGTGATCCACTTCATCCCCCTCATAGTTTGAGATTGTTGAACCCTAGCTATTGTTTAAGTGCTATTCTACCTGTGTATGATTAGCTACTTGTCATTGTTTTGTGGTGAGATTATATTTTCAGATTGTGTTGTATCATTTATACCACTGAATCACATCATGTCTTCACGTTGTGAGTAGTTCTCTCATGTTCCTGGGGGCATAGGATGGATTGGCAATGATCTATATATAACATGTGTTGGTATTTTGTCTAGTGTTTATCTTTTTATGTAATTCTACGATGGTGTTGTGCGAACGTCGACTGCACATCACTTCACCTAGATGGGCTCATAGGAGAACACCGTAGTGTAATGGAGTGAGGGAGACTTGGGAGGACATGTAAACCTGAGACCGAATTATGAAGTTACTTTATGAGGGGATTAATATCGGGGATCTTAGAATGTAATGCTATGGTGGGATTTTATATCTTAATAACTCTTGTGCAGTCATTTACTTGGCCACAAGATCCATCATAAGAGGTTTAGTATATTTATTTAGCTATACCTAATAATGGCTCCGTCCTAAGAAGATTAAAACTTGACAAAATGCTACTTTGTTGTTCTAGAAATATTTATGCCATGAAGTCTAGGTAGCCCTTGGGAACGTTCTCCACTTATAAGAAACACACACTTGAGCTTGTCCTCTTGCTGCATAGAGGATTGGGATTTCTCTCTCTTTGAGAGCTGTCACCTGCTACTATTTGTCTGCTGCATTTTTACTCTCTTGCAACTATACAACCGAAAATACCAAAAACACTTGCATCTTTCATTGTTTTATTTATCATTCCTACTAACCAATAGCTTCATCTCCTCGTGGGTTCGACAACCTTTTCTAATCGAAAGGTACTACAATTGATCTCCTGCACTTGAGAGTCATCACATAGCAATACTATCCAACACATGCTTATAGAAAAATACTCTACTCATGCATATACAAAATACTTAGTAAATTTATGAATGTGCCACTTGCCTTTAGAAGTTGTCGTTGCTCACACACTCTTTTCAACAAGAAACGTTGCACGCCGTTCAATCTATACATAGAAATAACACAACAATAACAAACAATTCAACAACATATAGCATGCAAAACAAGGTCTTCACAAAATATTGGTCAAGGATTATCACAAAATTCAATATGCAAAATGAATTAATGTGATTGGGTTTCGGATTTCCCATTGTGGTTAAAGGTTGATCAAACAAACAAATATGAACCTATTAAAATATATTGATGTGGTGTTCCATAGGTTCTAATGGGTTGGTCTTATCAAAATTTAACACACATTAATTGGGTCAAAAGTATTTAACACAAATAAACTTTAAGGGTTTGCCAAGCAACATTTTTAAAAAGGCTTTTAACACAAACTTAATTATAATAAATTAGCAATGATGGCATTTGTTCTCTTTGGTCATAGGCAATTATTTATGATATTTCTCAAAAAGAAACATATTAAAAAGAATTAATAGAATTTAAACTATGCCACATATTAAACCATGCCAAAAAAATCAAATAGGGTATCTGATTTTAATTTGTCAAAGTGATGCCCAAATTTATTTTATAACAGAAGAATAAAATTACACATATCTAAGGTTTCTAAAACTATTTTATATGAAAAGTTTGAACTTATAGATTTAAAGATATGCCAAAAATACTCAAATAGCTCATTTGAAATTCGAATATTTTATGTCCGTCAAAAATCGAAACTAATAATAGGAACGTGTTCTATAAGTTCTAGAGATTGCAGGGATACCAAATTTGTAAAATTTGGATGAACAGATCAAAAGATATTATTTTTGGAAGTTTCTGTCTAAATTAACAGAAAACGAAAATAGATAAATTGGTGGACACATGGCAGCATTCTATTGGCCGGTACCCCTACATGAGATGATCTGTTTTCAGCCGTACGATCAAGATCGTGTGCATGGGAGAAAAGCAGCAGCAGCTCACCAGGCCGAGAGGAGTCTGGTGGCCGGAAAGCGCTGGTACGGCGGCGGCGGGCTCGGCCTTGGACGTGATCGTCGAGGAAGCAGCCTACGGTGTTGTTGTAGACCTGAACGGCATAGTGGACATCGATACGGAGGCGTTGGTGACATCAGCGCAACTCACAAAACTCCCAGTGGCGGCGACGACGTCTCGAGCTTCCGATCCGGCGGCGCTCCGATCGAGCTCACTAGTGCATGGTTAAACGTTGGCATGGACAATGTAACAGATGGGATATAAAAACTTGTCTAGGATCTAGGACATGATGAGTGGAGACAACGGATAAAAGGAATTGTTGTTATTCTCACCATGCGCGACGAACTCATCGGACGAAGTAGATAACCGAGCAGATGTGGTCGCGCAATTCGTCCGCTGCGATGAACCAAACCAGATTCTGGTCGACTGAATCGATCCACCTGATCCTCTTAGTACTTGTGGCGCAGCAATTCTTCATGGAGTGGCCGGAGTCGTTGGGAACGCGGGCGGCGTCCGGCGACAATCTGACCGGAGCTTCAGGAGGCTGGATCGTGAGATGGCTAGGCCTTGTGCTTGCGGAAAGAGAGGGACACGTAGGATCGAATCGATGCTTTGGTGGGCAGGGACGATGCGGCAGAGGGAGGCTTACCAGCGTTTTGCATGGGTGTGTGCATGAGGTGCAGTGCGGACGGTTTGGAAAATGAATGCCCCAGTAAAAGGAATTGATGCGGCAGTTTCTGGTGCGAGCTACCGTTTCTCTGGCCAGCTGCGTTACTGCGTGCAAGACAGTAAGAAGATACAGCGCCAGGCTTCGTCTCAGCTTAGCTGGAACTTTGTCAGGTGCGTGCGCAAGATGAACGATCGAGGGCTTGCTAGCTGGGCTGAGCAGGGCAAGAATAGATAACCGAATACGTACAGGTGCAATCAGCCAAAGCTTGGGCCTTGGCGTACATGTGTATGTGTCCAATGGGATTTTAGAGAGAGAGAGAACATGATGAAATAGTAAGGAGGGTTACAAATCAACCGATGCTGTACTAGACTACCAGTATTTAAAATAAGATACTTTAAACATATTTTCAAAATCATAAAATTGAATCAAAACAAATTTTTAAAAATAGAGCATGTTTACTATAATTTAAAACACAACATAGAATATTGTTTTAGGGATTATTAAAACCCAAAGGTAATAATTTTATATCATATAGTTTAACCAAAATTCATTTTAGAAATAGGCATACTTTAAATAACATAAGCACTTTGCAAATATCGTTCCAGGGTTTAATAAATAGTCAAAAGTTAAATATTCAAAATCAACTAATTGGAATAAAACATTTTATGAGATGAAGGTTTCTTTGAATAATTTTTAAATCACCTTTCCAAATATATCGGGGTTTATGAAATACTTTGGATAAAATAATTTAAACTAAACTCCAAATTTGAATTAATGATTACTTGGATATTTAAAATATTAAACTTTTTGAAGATGCCAAATGTCTTCTATATTTGGTTTCTATTATAATTTTAAAGTTTTCTTTTTAATAAAAATAAAAGTTTTAAATTTTTATGATTTTTGAACATTCAAAATATTGGGATGTTACACTAGATTCGACGCCGCTGCAAGACCGTAGCCTCGTCGCTGCTGCAAATCCCTAGCATGGCGGCCCCTCCCCGTTGCCTTCTCCACCAGGGACTTCAGGTGAGATTTGGTCCTCCTCCTTCATCCAGAGATTAGGCACAGGTTTGTGCGGTGCCAAATGACCTCTGCGTGTTCTTCTTCTATCTTTGTGTTCATGAGTGTCTTCTCCCCTGGGCAAGGATTACACTAGACACATTTAGATACATATGAATGGAGATAAGCTACTTAATTCTAGAGTTGTATGTAGTTCTCATTTTATCTTTCTGGAATTGATCTTTCAAATTTATGATTGATGCATCTATAATTAGTTATTCAGTGACTACCCTAGCATGGCCGCCCTCAGCCATTGCCCTCTCCATCAGGTCCATAATGTGAGATTTGGTCCTACACCTTCATTCAGAAATGACTACTCATGCTACTAAATTCTATACATGCACATTTTCTAACTTATGCTTCTTTTTAACTGAAGGAGAAGGATTTGCCATGCCATGTCTGCGAGAATAATAACTGCACGTAGGAACTTTACTGATTCCTCATTCAGTATTTGTGTGCAAGAGTGTCACCGCAAGTGTGTGGTAAGAAAACAATAAGTCTTCCAAATACACATAATATTTGTGTTTTCTGTTTTGAATTTAACATATGATCTGTGTGTTTGTTTCTGTTTTTGTTGTACACAGATTGTACCATGCACAACTCGTCTAGCAGTTAATGTGTCCGTGCGAGAGCATGTGCTGTTTCGTGCCCTTGGGAGCACGTACAAAATTCATGTAGCAAAAGGTCTGAGCAAAACCCGCTTGCACGACCAACAATGGGAACAGTTCATCTGCAAGAACAACATCACCGAGGGAAACATGCTAGTGTTTCCTTGAAACCTCATCCCAGTATATACCATGTCATTATAGACAGGGGCAACGACGAAGAGGACACTGAGAAGATATCTGAAAGTAACGATGAAGATTCGGACAGTTCTGAAGATATCTTTTACGACGAAGACAGAATCAGAGTTTCCCAAAGAATTTGTCTCAACAGGCATGAGAAGAACCTGAAGGAGATATGCCCTAGAGTCAATTAATAAAGTGATTTTATTTGTCATATCTCAATTGTTCATAACACGTTTTAATACCATGCTATAACTGTATTACGCGGAAACATTAATACACCTGTGGTATGAAAACAACCAGGTCCCTAGTAGCCTCTATTTAACTAGTTCGTTGGGTAACAGATGATCAAGGTTTCCTGATCATGGACAATGGCGTCGGTTAACAACGGAGTCATATCATCAGGTTAATGATTTGATGGACATACCCAAAAGATAAAACGTAGTATTCATACCTTTGACTGTGAGATCATATCAAATCTCTGCTTCTGAAAGATACGGCTGATCGCATCAAACGGCATGACTTATATAACGTGAGAATAAAGGTGACACTTTCGGGTATCGGAAGGAAGCAGTAGAAGCGAGTGATCAAGAGCGGGAATTGCCAGTCCACATAGCAGGATAGATACTCTGGGCCCAATCGGTGAGATTACATCAATGAGCTTGCAAGCATGTGACTAGGTCACGGGGATGTAATGTCACAGACGAGTAAAGATAGATTTGTCAATGGCGAGGTCATGCTAGATAATCATGATACCAGAGAATGACACTCGGACAATCTAAGTATCGCTAGGCAAGAGGATGAGAATGGACGTCTAAAGGTTCAAACGATAGAAGACATTCGTGGACACATAGGGGCTATCATGGATATCCAGATCCCGCTGTTAGTCATTGATCGGAGAGGATGTCTCGATCATGTCTGGAGTGATCCCGAACCGTGGGGCAACACACTTAAGGGTGGGTGACGATTAGATTGGATTTAGAGAGAAAAGAAACCGGAGACTCCGGAAGTGTTCCGGACATGTCCGATGGAGATCGAGGGCAACGAAATATGTTTCGTGGTCCAATGAATTAAATAATATGTATTAAATATTAATAAGTGTTATTACTAATTAAATATATTTTTATTTAATTAAATTCGAATTTTAGAAGGCATTAAACCTATATGGGCCTTAGAGCCCATTAGGGGAAAATCCCAAAAAGGAGAAAGGAAAAAAAAAGGAGGGAGGAGGGCCGGCCGGCCTGGCTAGGCCGAATGGGGCCCACCAGGCCAGCGGCTCCTCTTTGGCCGGCGGGTGGCCATGTGGGGTTTAGTCCCACATGGCCTAGCCAAGGGAGATGGTCTCCCTCCTCCTCCTTTAAATAAGGTACCCCCCATGCCTTTGGAATTACACCAATTTCTCCCTTCTTCTCTCCTACCTTGAGCGTGGTTCCGTTTCTGGAGCTGCGTACAGGAAGGGAAGTCTCTCTACTATACGCACAGCGCCGTGCTGCTAGATCCACTCTTCCATTTCCGCTGCTCTGCTGGATCTGGAGCCCGGAGGTCGTCATCCACACCGTACGCGTGTGGAACCGCGAGGCGCCATTGTTTGGCGCTGGGAGCCGTCTTCTTCCACTACACGACCCTGAGGTCGGCGCCGTCGTTTCCACCGACAACGTTTGTGCGGGAACGTAATCCCGCTTCCGGTGTACAGGGGTATGTATTCTGATCTCCTCCGTATTAGTATATCTGCATAGTATAGATCCTGGCTAGTTTATGGTTATCGTCGGTAGGAAATTTTTTGTTTTCTATCTACGATCCCCTACAGTGGTATCAGAGCCGATCTATGCGTAGATATACCTGTACGGTTAGAACACATGTTGAATGTGGGCATCGATTCTACATTTGTTACCCTCTCGCGTGTACTTGTTTATATCGCGGCATTGTCGGATGAAGCGTCTGATATGTCTCCAACGTATCCATAATTTCTGCTGTTCCATGCTTATATTATACCATTTGCTACATGTTTTATATACACTTCATATCACTTTTATGCATTTTCTGGGACTAACCTATTAACAAGATGCCACAGTGCCAGTTCCCTGTTTTCTGCTGTTTTTGGTTTCAGAAAGTTACTTCTGGAAATATTCTCGGAATTGCACGAAACAAAAGGCCAAGTCCCTATTTTTCCAACACGTACACGGAGTCCGAAGGAGAGACGAAGGAGAGCCACGAGGTGGCCAAACCACCTGGCGGCGCGGCAGGGGCCCACCGCGCCAGCCTGTGGTTTGGGCCCCTCGGGGGTCCGCCGACATCGCCCCTTCGCCTATTTATTCCCCGAGACGTGAAAACCCTAAAACACCGAGCCTTTCATCCAGAACATATTCGCTGCCGCCGCCGTCGTCAACCCTAACTCGGGGGGTTTCTGAAGCTCTTCCCGGCACCCTGCCGGAGAGGGGAATCATCACCGGAGGGCTCTACATCGCCATGCCCGCCTCCGGAGTGATGCGTGAGTAGTTCATCCTTGGACTATGGGTCCATAGCAGTAGCTAGATGGTTGTCTTCTCCACTTGTGCCATCATGTTTAGATCTTGTGAGCTGCCTATCATGATCAAGATCATCTTATTGTAATGCTACATGTTGTGTTTGCTGGGATCTGACTTATATTGATACCTATGTGGAGCTGAATATTATATTATCATGTCTATGTCATTTGTGATCTTGCATGCTCTCCGTTACTTGTTGAAGCCTTGGCCAAGTGAATACTTGTGACTCCAAGAGGGGGTATTTATGCATGATAGTTGGGTTCAACCTCTATTTAACCTGGGATAGTGACAGCAAGTTCTAAGGTTGTAGATGTGTTGTTGCCACTAGGGGTAAAACAGCAATGCTTTATTCAAGGATGAATGTATTGTTTACATTACGCACATTACTTAATGCAATTGTCTGTTGCTTGCAACTTAATACTGGAAGGGGTACGGATGTTAACCGGAAAGTGGACTATTTAGGCATAGATGCATGCTGGATAGCGGTCTATGTACTTTGTCGTAATGCCCAAATGAATCTCATAGTAGACACCACACTCACACATGCATGTTATATGCACTTATCAATTGTCAATTGCCCAGCTGTAATTTGTTTACCCAGCATGTTAGTTATCTTATTGGAGAGACACCACTAGTGAACTGTGGACCCCGGTCCATTCTTTTACATCTGAAATACAATCTACTGCAATCATTGTTCTCTACTGTTTTATGCAAACAAACATCATTTTCCATTCGATACGTTTAACCCTTTGTTTTCAGCAAGCCGGTGAGATTGACAACCTCACTGTTAAGTTGGGGCAAAGTAATTTGATTGTGTTGTGCAGGTTCCACGTTGGCACCGGAATCCCTGGTGTTGCGCCGCACTACACTCCTTCACCAACACCTTCGAAGCAAACCTCGTTTTCCTACTGGTTCGATTAAACCTTGGTTTCATACTGAGGGAAAACTTGCTGCTGCACTCATCATACCTTCCTCTTGGGGTTCCCAACTGACGTGTGACGTACAAGCATGTTTCTGGCTGTTGCCGGGGAGATATTCCCTCGTCAACTTAGCGCTAGCAACACGTTTTCTGGCGCCGTTGCCGGGGAAAACCGAATTGCTTCTGCAAGGGGAGTCTCTCACACCCAATCTCTTTACTTTGTTATTTGTCTTGCTTAGTTTATTTTTATTTAGTCTTGTTTGCTCTCTTTATCAAAAACACAAAAAAATTAGTTACTTGTTTAATTCGTTTGATTTTGTTTTTCAAAATGAGTACTCCTGAGAACACTAAGTTGTGTGACTTCACTAGCACAAACAACAATGATTTCATATGCACTCCTATTGCTCCACCTGCTTCTAAGCAGAATTTTATGAAATTAAACCTGCTCTATTAAATCTTGTTATGAAAGAGCAATTTTCTGGTGTTAGTACTGATGATGCTGCTGCCCATCTTAATAACTTTGTTGAACTTTGTGAAATGCAAAAGTATAAGGATATGGATGGGGATATTATAAAACTGAAACTTTTTCCTTTCTCCTTGAGAGGAAGAGCTAAAGAATGGTTGCTTTCTTTGCCTAGAAATAGTATTAATTCTTGGACAAAATGCAAAGATGCTTTCATAGGGAAATATTATCCTCCTGCTAAGATTATATCCTTGAGAAGTAGCATTATGAATTTTAAACAACTTGATAATGAACATGTTGCTCAAGCTTGGGAAAGAATGAAATCTTTGGTGAAGAATTGTCCCACTCATGGACTGACTACTTGGATGATCATCCAAACCTTTTATGCAGGATTAAATTTTTCCTCAAGGAACTTATTGGATTCAGCCTCTGGAGGAACCTTTATGTCCATCACTTTAGGTGCAGCAACAAAGCTACTTGATGATATGATGATCAACTATTCCGAATGGCACACCGAAAGAGCTCCTCAAGGTAAGAAGGTAAATTCTGTTGAAGAAACCTCCTCTTTGAGTGATAAGATTGATGCTATTATGTCTATGCTTGTGAATGGTAGATCTCATGTTGATCCTAATAATGTTCCTTTAGCTTCATTGGTTGCTCAAGAAGAGCATGTTGATGTAAACTTCATTAAAAACAACAACTTCAACAACAATGCTTATAGGAATAATTTTGGTAGCAACAACTATAAGCCTTATCCTTCAAATGGTTATGGCAATTCTTATGGTAATTCCTACAGCAACAATAGAAGTGTGTCCTCTGATCTTGAAGCTATGCTTAAAGAATTTATTAGCACACAAAAAGCTTTCAATAAAACTGTTGAGGAAAAGTTTGAAAAAATTGATGATCTTGCTCTAAAGTTGATAGTCTTGCTCATGATGTTGAAATTCTAAAACTGAAAGTTATGCCTAATGAAGTTAAAGATATAAGTCATTTGCTACAGCAAATGCCATCCAAGTTCGAATTGATAATAATATTAGGATGTTGGCTGAATTGCATGCTAGGTGGGAAAAAGAGGAAGAACTTGAAAAAGAGAATAGTATAGTTAGAGTTTGTACTATCACCACCACTAGTAATGCTAATGTTTTACATGCTAGTAAGCCTCCTACTATTGATGGTAATGTTATTGGTGTTGGTAATGTCTCTACTACTTCTGCAAAGCGTTTGAAATTGCCTAAAACTGCTGAAACTTTTTCTGATAAAAGTGCTGAAATTTTTCAAACTATTGGAGACAATGGTTCCACCACCATTGACAATAATGATTTTGATTTTGATGATTGTAACATCTCTGAAGTTATTATGTTCTTGCAAAAATTAGCTAGAAGTCCCAATGCTAGCACTATTAATTTGGCTTTTACAAAGCATATTACAAATGCTCTTTTGCAAGCTAGGGAGGAGAAGTTGAAACTTAAAGCTTCTATTCCTAGGAAATTAGAAGATGGTTGGGAACCCATCATTAAGGTAAAGGTGAATGATTTTGATTGCAATGCCTTGTGTGATCTTGGTGCAAGTATTTCGGTTTTGCCCAAGAAGCTTTATGATATTCTTGATTTGCCACCTTTGGAACATTGTTATTTGGATGTTTTTCTCGCTGATAATGCTATGAAGAAACCTTTGGGGCGAGTTAATGATGTTTTTATTACAGTAAAAATAACCTTGTCCCGTTGATTTTATTGTTATGGATATTGAATGCAATGCATCTTGTCCTATTGTTTTGGGAAGACCTTTTCTTCGAACTGTTGGTGCCATCATTGATATGAAAGAAGGTAATATAAGGTACCAATTTCCTCTCAAGAAAGGTATGGAACACTTCCCTAGGAAGAGAATGAAGTTACCTTTTGACTCTATTGTTAGAGCAAGTTATGATGTTGATGCTTCTTCTCTTGACAACACTTGATTTTCACTTTCTGCGCCTAGCTGAAAGGCGTTAAAGAAAAGCGCTTATGGGAGACAACCCATCGTTTTTATTTGCTGTTATTTTTGTTTTCTTTGAGTCAAGGAGTTTTGTTACTTCTGTAGCAACTCCTTTGTATCTTTATTTTATCGCAATGTTGTGCCAAGTAAAGTTCTATATTGAAAGTTGATGCAAGATTTGGATTTCTGCGCAGTGACAGATTTTTAGCTGTCACGGATTTGAGCTTATCTCCCTGTAGAAAATTCAAAAAATTCTGAAAAATCACGCATATTCCTGAGATATGTACGCAACTTTCATTATTTTAGGCCAGATCCATCTGAGCAACTTAAGTGCCTCGAAAAAATTCGTCATTCCAGACTGTTCTGTTTTTGACAGATTCTGCCTTTTGTTTTGCATTCGCTCTTTTACTGTGTTTGTGTGGATTTCTTTGCTCCACAAAGCATTGGTGGCTGTAGCTAATGTCCAGAAGCTTTGGGATTGATTGTATCATTACAGAATATGAGAATTTTTGATTATGCACTAACCCTCTAATGAGAACTGTCTTGAGTTTGGTGTGAAGGAAGTTTTCAAGGATCAAGCGAGAAGGGTGATATTATGTGATCAAGAAGAGTGAAAAGCCTAAGCTTGGGGATGCCCCCGTGGTTCATCCCAACCATATTCAGAGAGACTCAAGCGTCTAAGCTTGGGGCATCCCCTTCTTCATCAACAAACTTATCAGGTCATCTCTAGTGAAACTATATTTTAATTCTTTCACATCTTATGCGCTTTACTTGGAGCGTCTGTGTGTTTTTATTTTTGTTTTTGTTTGAATAAATTCGGATCCTAGCAATCCTTGTGTGGGAGAGAGACACGCTCCGCTTTTTCATGTGAATACTCATGTTCTTCACTTATATTTGTTGAGTATTCTTAACTAGCTACTGCAGTGCTTTTAGCTCCTGTTTTTCATGCATCTCTTCGAGCTGTTAGCACTTGTTTATAAATACTCTCTTGCTGCATTATATTATCATTTGGAGAGTTTATGTTTAAATAAATTATTGGTGTTTGTTTGGAAGAAAGAAAATGCTACATGTAGTAGTTGGTATTGGAAAAGACATATGCATTCTTGTAGATCATTGTCTTGTTTCGATTTGATGCTTTGCAATTGTTTTGAGCTCTCAAGTAGATCATGTTTAAGCTCTTGCATCATGTAGTTAAAGCCTAGTAGTGGAGAACTACCGTAGAGCTTGTTGAGACTTGGGATGCATATTTGTTCTCTCTAAGGTCTAGATATTTTCTGGTAAAATGTTTGAGCAACAAGGAAGACAGTGTAGAGTCTTATAATACTTGCAATATGTTTTTATGTGATTCTTGCTGTACCGGTTTATACTTGTGTTTGCTTCAAACAACCTTGCTAGCCTAAACTCTGTACTGAGAGGGAATGCTTCTCGTGCATCCAAAACTTGAGCCAAAACCCATGCCATTTGTGTCCACCATACCTACCTACTATGTGGTATTTCCTGCCATTCCAAGTAAATATTTCATGTGCTACCTTTAAACTATTCAAAACTTTATTACTCCTTATTTGTGTCAATGTTTTATAGCTCATGAGGAAGTATGTGGTGTTTTATCTTTCAATCTTGTCATTTACTTCTGACAGACTTTCACCAATGGACTAGTGGCATATACATCCGCTTATCCAATAATTTGCAAAAAGAGCTGGCAACGGGGTGCCCAGCCCCAATTAATTACAACTTTCATTAATAATTCTCTTCACATGTTTTGCCCTGATTTATCAGTAAGCAACTTAATTTTGCAAATAGACACTCCTCCATGGTATGTGAATGTTGGAAGGCACCCGAGGATTCGGTTAGCCATGGCTTGTGTAAGCAAAAGGTTGGGAGGAGTGTCATCTATAAAGAAAAAAATACATGTGTAAACAAAAGAGAAGAGGGATGATCTACCTTGCTGGTAGAGATAACGTCCTTCATGGGAGCCGCTCTTGAAAGTCTGGTTGACAAGGGGGTTAGAGTGCCCACTACCATTCGTTGACAACAACAAACACCTCTCAAATACTTATTTTGTGCTCTCTATATGCTTTCGAAAACTTAAAAAGCTCTAGCACATGATTTAATCCCTGCTTCCCTCTGCGAAGGGCCTATCTTTTACTTTATGTTGAGTCAGTTTACCTACTCCTTTCTATCTTAGAAGCAAACACTTGTGTCAACTTTGTGTGCATTGATTCTTACATATTTACTTATTGCACTTGTTATATTGCTTTATGTTGACAACTATCCATGAGATATACATGTTACAAGTTGAAAGCAAATGCTGAAACTTAATCATCCTTTGTGTTGCTTCAATGCCTTTTACTTTGAATCTATTGCTTTATGAGTTACCTCTTATGCAAAACTTTTTGACTTGTCTTGAAAGTACTATTCATGAAAAGTTTTTGCTTATATGATTCATTGTTTACTCTTTATCTATTTGTTAGCAAACTATAGATCATTGCTTTGAGTCACTTCATTCATGACATGAGCCTTGCAATATATTGATCAAGATTGTGTGAAAGCATGTCTCCTCAGAAATTATTTGTTGTTATCGTTTTACCTACTCGAGGACGAGTAGAACTAAGCTTGGGGATGCTTGATACGTCTCCAACGTATCCATAATTTCTGCTGTTCCATGCTTATATTATACCATTTGCTACATGTTTTATATACACTTCGTATCACTTTTATGCATTTTCTGGGATAACCTATTAACAAGATGCCACAGTGC